>KE525174.1:117030-149061 GCA_000441895.2 Anopheles sinensis | reverse complement strand
GTCTTTATTAACGTTTTTCAGACACGTCAGCAGCCGGTTTGGTTGAGATTGAGTTCATTCAATAACTTCACGAATTACGAGACGCCAGATATACTCGAAGCGCATAGCGGATCTTCCACCACCAGCTTCAAAAAGTAATCGAAAAAATATATTTATAAAATTGCAAAATCTTAACGAACGCAACAACGACTAATGATAGCGGAAACTGTACTGTAAATCACTAAGAAACAAACACACAACAGTACGAGGATGCGATCGATGCCATCAAACCTGAAACGACACACAGAATCTGCACAGCACCACCGCAGCCGGTTGAAAAAAAAGGAGAAAGAAAACCAATCCGACGCGTGCAACAACACATTGTTACATCAACAAGACAAAACCACGCGCGAAAGAAACCAAATGCTGAAAAAGGCGAAAACTAAATGATGAAAACACTGCAAGAAAACAAAACGAAGCAAAGAAGAAGAAGAAGAAAAACTGCGCCAAATGGCAAGAAAAGCAAAGAAGAAGAAACGAAAAACACAGACACAGAAGAAATGCAACAATTAAGTTCCTACTCTAAAATAAAGAAAAATGAAATGAAACATAGATAAAAATATACGTTATAAACGAGAGTGTAGTAATTGTACTATTTAGGCGCATGAATTTATCCCAACCGGATTGTTCGATGTTTTTTGGGAGTGAAAGGAGACGAAGCGGAAGGAAAAATGCTTGACGGAAAAACACTGACACAAACAAAAACACACACACACAAACACTAACAGAGATAATGATGAGAGTTGAACATAACTCCATGAAACGTGAAGCATGAAAACAAATGTAAAGTTACTAGAGACTGAACGTTTGTCGTGGTGCAGTCAGTGTTGATGGTGGTAGCATTTGGTTGATGAATTCGTTAGGGGAATAGGATGTGAACATCTTTCTTTATTAGCTTAGATTGAAAGCACAACGGTGAGACGATTCGTTGCATAAGACAGCAAGCCTTTGAGTGCAATAATTTCGAATGAAAAATACATCCATTGAACCACAAGCAACCTGTCGTAGGATTTCGGCGCTAACGGAACCAACTAGCTGGTCTCCGGACTGTTCTGCGCCAGAGATATGTGACAGGATTGTCTGCCAAGGATCATTCTCAAACAATTTCCCAAAGACAGCACTCACTGGAATGCGGCACTTTCCGCAACATCTGTCTGTTGAGCCGAGCGTGCTTTTATTCTGAGCCGAAAAGAACAGATCGATCATTCCGTCGCTTCTAAAGACCCTTCAGCACCAAACTCTGCACCCAAACACCCTGTCGTACCCGGCAAACAGAACAGTTTTTGCACCTCGCTTGCTCTCATCTCTGGATGCTAAGAGATGAGAACTAAAATTCTACTAACTAATAATACATAGGGCTAAGGAGACGCAAACCAAACGGAAGAACGGCATTCGTTTAAAAAAGGACGATGATAATTGCTGAAAAGATGGGAGCCGAAATTATGTGTAAGAAACATTGATGAATTATTGTATAAAGTGAGTTTTAGGTGAAGGAAGCAAAACACGCAGAAGCGATAGAGAACAAACGAAAACTCTGCAAACTCCATGGATCGAGATCTACGAATCACCATTTAGAGAATGTGTGTGTGTTTAGTTCCAAAAATGTGCAACCAACGTTAGAAAACACTAAACGAAGTCGAAGTAAATGAACAAACATAGGAACAAAACAATTAATCCCATACATGTGTTGAAATGATTGTTAAACTTCTGATAAAGACCGTACACTCTTCCTTTTAAAACCGTCAGAAATTAAACCCACTCGGTCGGTAGGGTGAAGTTTGAACAGCAGAATCCGGAAAAGCGTGCACTCCTCACACACGATAAGCCATTTGATGCGGGCGATTTTCGAACCATTGCGCCAAAACATGCCGTTCCCGATGGGCGGCCTAAATGCTTGAACCGTAAATGAACACCAAAAACCGTTCCATAGCTGTCCGTTTAATTGACAATGATGATTACGATGATACTTAACATGTAGAATTGGCTTATTATACATAGAGATATTTTATAAAACTGAAAAACGAAAAAATATTAAAACAATAAAAATCCACAAAAAAATATTATTAACGAGTGCATATTAGAATGGGAGTCGGTTGCCCTCGTTGGTGATGACCACCCATTTCGCAGCAGGTGCCGTTCTCGAACGCACCGAATGATGATGATGTGTTGTAGGCTGCTTGTAACTAAACTGATAAATGTATGTAAATTAAAAAAAACCCACGTGCAATGTAATGATTTATGTCATATTTTTACACCAACAACGCTATCAATCAAAACGGAAGCGTATCGGAGGAAGAGCAGGTAAATTGTGCTAACAATTGCGAGGAAGCATAATTACCTTCTCTTCCATAACGATTGGATTATTCTTTAAAACGCGATACAAAACTTCAACCCGGTCTCTTGAAGTCGACAGGAGAACGAATTCAAGTTTTACACCATTGATGATGGAATTATGATTCCCGAAGAGGACGAGAAGAGGTAGAAGCAGCGAGGATGAGACAAGTGATTATTAAACATTATCTAACTGGTCGCTAATGATATGAGTAGATTGATATTGAAAAAACGAGATGATTGTGGGCGACATCAAGCACTACTAATGAAAAGTTCCTAAAATGCATTCCCAAACCTCTGGCTCACGGTAAAAGGTGAGCCGGGGGGGAAAGGTTTGCGACAATTTGCATTATAATTACAGATTACACAAGCATTACGAAAACGTACTACTAGAAATAACCGTAATTATAAATGGTAGAGTTAGCTTGGGTTTAATCTTTTCATTTGTAATATCTAAGTGATTGAATCTGTTAGCATTTAGGAACACTGAGAAGCTAGCGAAAGAAGCAACAACATTGATAAGCGCGGAAACATGGAACGAGACGGTTCAAGCAGAGGGACTTACGGTGCAATGTATTAAAGAGATAAGGTGATGCAATACAAACAACAATGAACTTTCACAATTTCCAACACTCCGGCGTGTGGGGAAGTGAAACGTAAATCCGGAAACACCCTACTGACCACAGAAACAGTACGTCTGTAAACGGTTTACTCATAAAATCCACGCACATACCTTCAAGTAAAAACACACAAAATGCGTACCGTATCGTAAGAACAATCAACTGTGAGCATTTTTGAAAATAACGAACGAACGTATAAGAATGTTCAACTTTTTTTCTACTTCAAATCCAATCAAAGCAGAAGAAATGGGGAAGAATTGTTAGTTTTCTTTTTCTTTCTTTTGGGGGAATTACCAAACACACACGCACATATTACTCGTCTCAAATGCACTCCAAAAATGCGCCAAGAAATGACTAACACGTCACAACATGCACAGTTATTTTACAAGAAAAAATAATGATAAAAACTACGAATACTCATTCCAAGTGAACACGCAAAATTGTGGAAAAGAAAAGGATACTCGCGAGAACAACAATAATAGTTTAGTAGATCGAATTGAAATGCGTGACTGAATGTCAAGGAAGGCGAAAGATTGTGAAACTGGCGTAATGCTGAATCACTTAACTTTAAAAGAAACCTATTTTGTTCCTATTCAAAAGAAAGATGTGAGGAAATGGTTAAAGAAAATGAACCGAGCGAAAGCAAAAGAGAAACAAATTCACACAATAGACACATGCGGCAAAAGTGAAGAAACTATCAAATTAAACCGAAACAAAAAAGGCTCGATTTGAAATCATACACACACTTGGAAAAATCTAACAACGCAGCAGAAGTAAGCCAACAGATGAAGAAGAAATGTAGAAAAGACTCGACATATCATGAACGATTACATTTGTCCTCGCATTGGAAAAGTGAGCAAGCAAAACGATTTTAGCCAAGATTGAGATGAAGTTCTTTCACGTGTCAAATGTCAAACAGCAGCACAACCACACCGTTAGCTGTTCCAGCTAACTCACCACCCCCTCCCGCCTCCCAATGGAACCGAGCTACTAAACTAAGAGGCACTCCACACTTAATGTATCTCTTTATCCTTCAAGAGTTGTGATCTAACCGGGTTCGAGCTTCTTTGAACACGAGTGTGTCGAGGAAAGCGAAAACCCACTACTACAAAGTTCCTGTTCCCGTTTGTCCGTTGCCAGATCCCAGAGGAAACGATCGGTGCTCAAAGGGAAATTTGTTTATTTATTTGTTTGTTCTTTGGTTGGATTCTTTCAAAAGCAGAACACACCTGTTAATCAGTGTCCCAGTTGGATGTTGATCGACAGGTTCCGGAATTAGTTTCGCGTGGAAAAATAATATGAACAGAGCAGTAAAAAGGATTTATGTGAAGTTTGATTAGAAATTGAAGGCTGCCGAGTCACACATGTTTGAGGTAGAAAATTTGCTCAAACAGTTCAAACACCTTCCAGAGGACACTGAGCTAAAGCAAGCAAAGTGTTGTTCCTCTTCTTCCGAGGGAGTTGTTTGAATTGTTTCCTATTTTCCCCTCTTGTCTGCGTTCAGTTTTAAAATTCACATTACTGTGATCCTTGCTGGTATTCTGGCCGCTTTACATCTGTTCATAGAATGCGAACATATTTGCGGATTCCACCGAACCCGGGGGCGAGACATGGCATGTGTTGCTTGAGGTCACTATGTTGAAGGGTACTAACCAAAATTTAAATACTCATCGCAACAATGTCGTTGGTGACATCGACCAAACACTACCAGTTCCTCCGGACCATGTTAAGCAAAACGAAACAAAAGACATAAGAAAGCAACCTAACGAAAATGGTAAAAAGAGTTCCTACTAATTAGTACACTAAACAAAAAATTTAAAAAAACACTCGCTATTAATTATACGATCCGGAGTGACTGATTTAGTTTGCATTTTGCAGCCACACGCCGGGCAGGCGTATTCTGTTTCGTATTGTTTTACCAACTAAGATTTTGTTTTTGTTCGATTATTTTGTTAACCACACTCGTTTTCGCACTCCGGACATCGTTGGAGACGTTCGGTGTCCTGGTCCTACTACAACGTTATTTTGAGATTATATTTATTACCCTTGCCTGTGCCACAGAACGCGAAGGTTAAGGTTTATTTTTACGCGAAATTGTAAGAAATAAATGGTGAAAAGTAACTATTAGCTGTAGGGTTGAATCAAGCGAACCAAATGGCGCCCATTAACCAACGCCCAAAGGAAACGGTCTTCTAACAAAGTCAGAGCATTTGAAAGTGTTTTAAGTTTCCCCACACTCAATTTGTATCAAAGACAACCTTTCAAAGGAAGTGCTCAAGCGCACTCTCAATCGATGTCAAGCAACTTTACATACACAGTACAGCGTATGGGCGGCCCCGAAACAGGAATCATTCCCATTTAGCAACGTAACAATATGTGAACTCCTAAAGCAGAATACTTTCAAGCAACAGAGAAATGATCACCTGTGTCTACTTTATTGGTTGGGAAGTGAAAGCAAACATCGATACTTACTCTTACTACCTACCTATCTCCAGTCCCCCTGAATGAACACTAACTACAACTTATTAAATAACAGTGGCAAGAAGAAAGTTACTCAAACCCTAAACTTACTATGCTAACTATTCGAACGAATTCAAAGGTACGCAAAGTAACAAAAACCACACGGGGTGTGAGGAAGGAGAGAAAAAAACACACACACACGCAGAAAATCTACTTACATTGTATAAGATATATTGTCAGATGTAAAAGAAGAAAAATAAACTTATTTGGTAGTCAAGAACCGACGTTTTCTTTATTATATTTTATGAAAAGTTTACTAAATCACGTTTCGATGCCAACGGTTTATTGCGTACAACCTCCTCAATTGAAATAATGCAAATCAAACAAGTGCAAGTAACCTTGGTAAGCGAAATGTTTCAACCAATATTTTTATATTCAAATTTTCTGAAAAGTGACAAATTGGAAAAATCTTTCTGAAGCAGTTTAAGTTAAAAAGGCTATTCATTTTACGGGTCAATTGTAAAAATATATTCTGAATCTCAAAAGGTATTACAACTTGACTCGCAGGTGTTTGAGCTTAAGTAACCTTGATCGGAAGGAAAATATTTTGACTCTGACAGCTGTCTAATTCGTCTCGATCCGTGCAAAATAGTAATGGGGAAATAAAATCAAATTTCTAAAAATAGGCCAAGGAACTACCAAGTTATCAGTAAATTGGCTATTTCAACCATTATTTCAAGCTGTGACCAAGGTGTTTGAAGTTTGTTTATGCTAAGCTGTGATGTCAGTTTCGTTATAGTGATGGGGATATCGAAACTCTACTTGAACTCAAGTCCAAACCCGAGTCCCAATTCGTCAAACATTTGTAGTGATCAAATAGATTCAGATCAAGTCTGAACGAAATCAAATCGAGTCCCTAACAAATCAAAACAGATTCGAATCCCAATTGAATCAAATCTTTAGAATCCGTCAAATGGGATTTGAATCTTTAGAATCCCTGTAGGGATCGAATCTTCGAGTCTTCCAAATCCCGTTTCTGCCAACACTAGTGCAAAACTCAGTCTGTCGAAAACGAAAGACTGAACCAGTCGTTTTTTGGGAAAGAAACAATTCCATAAAAGAATCGACTGAAATCGCGTCGCGTGTTCCATCGCCGTCGTCGTCGTCGTTGTCGTCGTCGCCGTGCTGCCCTGTCCTGTGTTTGGGAAAATGTTTTCTATCAACCGCAGTGCATGTTGGCGAAAGAATGTCGGACTCGTATCCGCTGCATGAATGCGTTTTTAACGGTGATACACGCAAACTTTCGTCACTGCTCCGGACGCACGAAATTGCCGAAAAAGATAAACATGGTAAGAGAATTGAACTGCACCAGCCTCGGTTCCACCGTTTCCAGAACCACAACAAGAAGAAACTTCCCCGGGCGGACGCGCGAGCATAAGCAGTTAGCTGATTCCCGGGGCTTCCCGTTGTGAGCTCATGTTTATGCATCGCTAAGTTTATTAGCCGAAGTGTTTTTTGTTGTATAAGCAAAGAAGCGAAAGGGGTTTTATCGATTTCTTTCGCCGCTCAAGCGTGTTAATTGCTGAAGTATCACCGGTTTGAAATTTCTCAGACAAACGAACGAAGGAAAGCACACTTGTGTATGAAATAATCCTTGAAACTAAATTTGTTTCCCCGAGCCTCGCAATGTCCTTGGTCCCTTTCTCGGGAGCCGGCTGGAAATGGTGGAGTCAGAGTTTTGTTTGTAAATAGATGCATCGGTGAAGGAGGCATTCGTAGTGTTCACTATTTATAACGACATACTATTCTTCTTTTCGTTTTAGGCAACACACCACTTCACCTGGCGGTTATGCTGGGAAGGAAAGGTAAATCAACTGAAAAGAACATAAAAGGGGGGAAATTACATGCAGGAAAAGCAACTTGTTGGTAAAAGGCTAAACGATAGATGGTTACTTGAATGCGTAACATGCGTGACAGTAATTTGGTCCCATGGAAAACAAAAAGTAAAACCATCAACGTTGCGTTGACATTAATATTTAATGCATTCCGCGGGATGGTCGGCCTTTCCGCACACTGAACCCATTAATTCGGATCGTCGAGTGAAGATGAAAGTGCCCCGTGAAAACGTCGCTTTCCGTTTCGCTTCCTAGTACATTCGTACGCGTGTCCGTGTCGGAACAAGTGTGTCGGCTAGTAAATCAGTGGATCCCCTTGGGGAAGGTCTCGACATTTTCTTTCCAGTGACGACAAAGTGAGTTATCCTATCCGTTACTACCGTGGAAAGTACGAAGAACGAGTAGCTCTTCAAGTACCTTCGAGTAAAAGATCCGCCACATTAGTCTGTTTTCGTAAGCCTCCCCCATCTGGATGTGCACAATTATTTGTTATTTATCTTTCGATTCATTTGTCCTATGTATGCGGCACACTGATAAGACAAGCACTCTTTCGTTTCGTTGGGTGGACGAATGGGGTGTGTTTATTTTTTTTTTATTTTCAAGTACTTCCACTTTTCAGTACATCGATACCACCAATTGCCGAGTAGCTATTGGGAATACCTTTCGCATCCCGGGCAAACAGGTAATTTCAATTGGATCGATTTTTAATGAACTTCCCCTGTTGCAAGTGTTGTCCTCCGGGGCATTATCGGAAAATATATCGCGTACCGCGGGAAGCGCCAAGAAGGGGGTTGGGCAACCTCATTTGAACGACTTGCGGAAAGCATCGATTTGTACGTGGGCACATGTGGTGTCTGATTCTGCGATAAGGTTCAAAACCACGCTCAGCCAGTGCAAATAAACGTGCAAAGAATACGCTTCCTGCTGAGTCAGCGAAGAATGGGGTAGGGAAAAGTATGTGTCTTAACTGTGCGCCAAAAGATAATGTGGGTGGATTTATGTTTATTTTTAGAACATTTATCAACAGCGTTAGAGTATTAGGTTGAAATGAATCATATCGCATTCCAATTTGCGTATTTTTGAAACATTGTTCATTTATTTTCCACTAAATTTATGAGATTCGATTTCGAGAAGAATATAAAACAACAAAACAGCGATTTCAAAAATTGATTCAAACAGATCAATTTGATTGAGAAATTCAATTAATGAGCATTCGGTCTTGTGACCGAGATTTCAAAGCGAACAATTGCTCTGCAAAGATACTGTGGTTTGATTATGTTTCTCCTATCTCCTTATATATTTTATGCTAGAAGCTATCAATTTATTTTCGATTTCTTAATGTGAACCATTTGCTAGAAGCCGTCCGCTCCATTTAAATTTCTGTGTTGAGTGGTTTCTACACTCTCCCTTTCTCTGCAATGCACTCAACCTTTCTCTAATTGCCATTCGAGCTAGAAGGAAAACGAGCTGATTCTCATCGCTACACCGGCGATAACCTTGATTCAGTGTCGTTTCCTGTCCTAGAATTTTTTCCACGACGCGCAGGATGCGTTCGGAAGGAAGTGGATCGCTATTGGTATTTTTGTGTTTCATTTTTCCCTTCTATCAAGGTCCTTTCTACCTGTTTTGTTGCTCCTTATCGATTATATCCTCGGTTTGTTGACTTCCTTGGGCAGCCCTTGACTGGCTCGGCTCGTTTCATCACTGCGCGAATCAACATTTCCTTCCACCTACCCACCCCGTGTTCTAGATTTTTTCTGCTTTGGACGATCCATTTGTGTTCGGTTATTTTTAGTCACGCAGAGGAGTTTATTTCCTGGAACTGGAAAGGAAGCGCCAGCGTCCTATTCGGTTAACCCGGGACAACGCAACCATGAACGTCGTTTCATTTGTGGTGTCCTTTCCTTTCGCATCCAAGCATTTTTAATCTCTCCCCGAGGATTTGAGGAGCAGGAAGGAATAACCTGAAGCCACGTGAACTTCGAGGCCTTTCGAAATCATTCAATAACCGTTGGAGAAAATTATAAACCCAGAATCGCTTGACATTGGGATAACACAATTTTATCACTCTTCCCTCCCTTAATCTTTAGCTACCATCTCGTCAATAGAGAAGACACTTTATTTGAAAGGATGTTCAAAAACAGAAAAGAATCAATTTTATTCCACTTATCAACGATTCGTGCGTTAACAAGGAAAACCCATTGTGTGGTTTGGGGTTGATAAACTTCCGTTATTTTATTTTTACGTCGTTCACACCACACCGTTTGCGGCATAATTAATCATTTGTCACATCAACTTCATCATTTTCTTTTAACATCTATCTTATCTGATGTGCTTCAGCATCTCGTGATCTGAGTGTTATCTTATCAATAGAAGCATGTTGTGGTGGTGCTTAAAGAGCGTTACGTTTCAGTTTCAACGTACTTATGATAACATTATAATTATTCTAATCAACATTTAATTTTGTTTATTTTAGAATGTACCTTTCTTTTGCTCGCACACGGCGCACCTGTTAAAGTAAAAAACTCACAAGGATGGTCCCCGCTAGCGGAGGCGATCTCCTACGGAGATCGACAGATAAGTAAGCACTGCTCGTTCGTTTATGGTTACCTTGGATACCGGTTGTGAGTGTAATGAAATATTTATCTTTCCCTTGCAGTCAGCTCACTGCTGCGCAAACTAAAGGAGCAAGCGCGCGAACAGATGGAACAGAGACGCCCGAACCTGGTGAAGGCGCTGAACCAGATGGGTGACTTCTACATGGAGCTAAAGTGGGACTTTCACTCGTGGGTACCGCTGATCTCGCGCATCCTGCCCTCGGATGTGTGCAAAATTCACAAATCCGGCTGCTCGATCCGGCTCGATACGACGCTGGTCGACTTTTCCGACATGCGATGGGAGCGCGGCGACATTTCGTTCATCTTTAAGGGTGAAAACTCGCCGAAGGACTCGCTGACGGCGCTCGACAACGAGTGCCGCTGCTACCAGCACGTGCGCCACGAGGAGACGGAGCTGGAGATCGAGGACGAGGTGGACATCCTCATGTCTAGCGACATCCTCGCGGCGCAGATGTCCACGAAGGGCATTAGTTTTACGAAAGCACAATCCGGCTGGATCTTCCGCGAGGACCGGCGGGAAACGGTGGCCGGACAGTACGACAGTGATCTCTACACGATAAACGGGCTGACGCTGGAGCAGCGCAAACGGCGCGAACACCTGTCTCGGGACGATCTGCAGAAGAACAAGGCGCTGATGGAGTCGCTGACGAAGGGGGGACAGGCCGGGCAGCCGGGTACGATCGATCAGAATGGGGAAATTTTCCGGAGGGCCTCACTGCAGCCACCACCAACCAGTGGCGTCCGCTGGGAAGACTACATTGCGGCCGAACCAGGGCAGTACCCGAACCTGGGCCGGGAACTAGTTTATAAGGAATCGAGTAAGAATTTTAAAGCAACAGTAGCTATGGTGAGTATCGGTGAGTGGGATTATTAAGAATTGCTTTTTATTGACTCGACTCGTGTCCTTGGTTTCTTTTCCTCCAGAGCAAAGACTTTCCCCTCAGCGTGGACATGCTGCTGAACGTGCTGGAGGTGATAGCGCCGTTCAAGCACTTCAGCAAACTGCGCGAGTTCGTCACGCTGAAGCTGCCGAGCGGATTTCCGGTGAAGATCGACATCCCCATTCTGCCGACCGTGTCGGCCAAGATTACCTTCCAGAAGTTCGAGTTCCGGGACGACATTTCGCCCGATCTGTTCGTCATCCCAGACGACTACAAGGAGGACACGATGAGGTAAAGGCCATAATGCCGCAGCCCGCGCGAGCTCCCTCTACTTTTCCTCGTTCCATCTGAAAAACCGCTGCTCACACTTTCTCTCTCTTTCTCTTCTCTTTCTTTTTTCCCCCTCGTCTCCTTCATCCACCTTCCGTGTGTGGCCATCCTTCCGCCCCGATACAATCTTTTTTCACATTGAACACCAACACACATGCGCTCACAACACTTCCTGATCGTCCTTTGCACAACCCTACAACCCACCTTGGCTAATCCACCGTTTGAGCATGATAACTAACGCGCCCAGGTTTCTCATCTATTTTATAGATTTCCTGATTTATGACCTTTCGATTTCGACCGAGTAAATTCATGCCGCACCTCGTTGCCGCCCAGCGCAGCCTAACAACTGGCGCACCCGCTAGAGTGAACCACGGGAAGGCGGAAATATCCTCATCGTTCCCGTCTGCTCGGAGATCACCGTGTTCTTCACCATTCGTCGTACCTTTGTCATCGAGCGAGTGAAGTAGTTTAAAGTGGCAAAACCTCATTTGCGCCCGAGCGCACTTGCCCATACGGTGACCCGCGATCGATGTGATCTTGGACAAGCTATTTTAATGCCGGGAGCGAAATATAAAACTACGTCGAGGATGTGTTCTGGCTAAACTCAAGTATTTCAACGTTGTGGTTGTAACTACGGGCCCTGCTCCTCTACTCCGAGTTGGGTCGCCTATCTTTTGTAGTTCAAAAAAAAACACGGGCTTAGGGCTCTATTGTATTCAAGACCTGTCTAGGCTAGTAGTTTATATTATTTGTGTCTTGAAAGATGGAAGAAAGAGTTGACGAAAGGAGAAGTTGCAGTATTGCAGCCGAGCCTACATGTATTGTTTTTCCTCTTATCCTCCATCTTTCGATCGGAAATGGATCACGATTTGGATATCCATTTAGCTACTCTTTTTTGGGAGACTGTTGACGGAGACTCCCGCAATCTATCTACAAACATACAGGAATGGTCGAATTTTTGCCTAAATTATTCCTACCCGAATGAATAAAAAAATCACCAGCTAACCATAAAAAGAAACCAACAAAACAAAAACAAAGACATAAGCAATGAACTACTCTTAAAGAACACAGGATAATCGTAAGAGAAATCTTAATTTAATTGTGAAGTTTATTGATTGCAATCGTAAGATATCTTTTTTTTTTATATAAGCAGAGTCAGCGGATGGCATAAAGTCTTGGAAAAGCATCGCAAAAATTTGGACGTTTGGTATACAAAACATGTAATGGAAAAATATTGAAACCCCAAAAGTGAATATTGAATTGAATTATTACTTGAAACTCGAAACACAAAAACAAAGAATACAAATTTTAGCCGAGAAAAATTACAAAATTTAAAGGAAACAACCTTTGTTCGATGTCTAGTGAAAAAACGAAAATGGGAAAATGTATGTCCACGCAAGTGAAGCTTGCATGTAGGTAATTGTTTTTACAGGGAAACCCGCAAAAAAGCATCCAACAAATCCCATCCAGTTGTCTATTATAACACTGTTTTCGCAGGGCGCAGTGCGAAAGGTTTCGGAATGGCGCGGCCTTTTTCCACGGTGGCAGAAAATGTCCTTCTCTTTGCCTCACCACCACCAACGTGTGCACTGAGTTCATGTACCGCATGGATGTGAGAGGACTGTATCCTTGTAGGACTAACTCTTCTGTGTGTTTGTATCTGTGTTAAAAAGCTGACGGATAGATGATAAACTAGAAAAAAAGGTGTTTGCAGAGTGGAGAAAGGTGTAAAAATGCATCTGAAAATGAAACAGGAGTGAAGGAACCCTTATATTGTGGACGCTTGCTACCAACAGAATTGTATATCAGTAAACCAAAATCGGCAATTTGTAAGATGTTTCTTGTGTGACGAAGAGGAGGAACCTAGCAAAGACGCAGTTGGGGAAATAAGATAAATCTACAAAGAGACAAATTGAAGATTGTGTTTATAAAGAGTGACGAAAGAAACATGAACCAGCAAATGGAAAACTGTGTGAGCATGTTGGTAAGTAAATTATCATTTGCAAGTTGAAAATTGTCGATTCTAAAAGAGATAAATATAGGATAACGCTTATGAGTTTTTTTTTTCTCTTTCAGCAAACAACAAACTATAATTATCGAAGATGAAAAACAACCGTACCCCATTTGCGTCCCCATCCTACGAACGATCAACAGTAAAACCATGCGGTATGTACATTTCTGACGGTTAATTAATCATGGCGAAACTACTGCTGCTGTTGGCAGGCGTAAATAGTTTGTAAACTATCGATCCCTCTCAGTTCATCCATGAAATGTACTCGTAATATTCACAGTTGTATTGCCAAAATGTTTCAAAACAACAATTCGATTTGCTAATCCGATAGCAAGCTCCTGCAGAGGTGTGTGGGCTGAAGATTCATCAAATCATACGATCCAAGTAACCGTTACATTTCTGACTGCATCGTAAGTTCGAGTCGGGAGATGGGACGTTCTTTGATGGTGTCTGCTTGCGATTCAGCTTGCGCGTACCATATTACTGGATCCGTATTCCAAAAGTCCGGAAGGTTTACCGTAACAGTTGCAGTAACTGGGGCTTCATCAGAAACGTTTGCGGTGGCCATTTCCGATGATGTATGAAATTGCAAGTTTACAGCAAAGCGAATATCACGTCGGGGTTACCAATGTGGGAGCGTATGAAAAGACGTGTAACACGATGTCGAGCTGACTAAAAACTGAAACTCAATGCTGCATCTATGGCAACTAGATGTAATCGCTTCTATGCAAAGCGATCCGCCATAATATCTTTAAATCATTTAGCTAATACTTGCCTAAAGGGATGTCTCAAGAACTCGACATCGCAAATTCCTTTACTTATGAATGTGAATGTTTTCCGTCTGGAATTTTCTTTCAGTTGCCAAACAATTTCACGGTAATTGCTAGCATGCAGGAAACTAATTACTACGGCGTGTTGCATTCCTGTTACTCGAGGAAATTATCCTAATGTCTGAACATTAATCGTTCGTTTTCCGAGAATATTTTCTTTATTGTACAATTTGTAACAAGTAACTTACGTTTAATCTCTCTTAAAAGCCTAAGAAAATCATGACTTCGTGTATCGGCTTACAATCTACTCGTACGTAAACATCGACTGATGGCCCCAAGATACTTGCGATCCTCCCTCGCGATCCAAGGGTTATCCTAGTGATGCTTGGTCCAACCCGGCGGTGGCTTCGGAATGGGCACCCACTCGCTCACCTGCACCGGACCCCAGACGCGCTTCCAGACGCCGACGTACACCTTCTTCTCCTGCCAGCTCTTGACCCAGCGCGGCTTCCAGACGAGCTTCTTCTTCCAGAAGCCGGTCGGCTGCGGGTGCGTGACGACCACATCGTGATGCACATGGTGCACATCGTGATGGTGGACATCGTGATGGTGCAGGGCATCGTGGTGCAATGCGTCGTGGTGCAGTGCGTCGTGGTGCAACGCATCATGATGCAATGCCTCGTGTTGTAGAAGAGCGGTGGCGGCGGCGGACGCGGCGGCCGAATGATGGTGGAGATCGGAACTGGCAAGGCTATGCAGAAGGGCTTCGGAATGATGCGCTAGGTCGTCATGGTGGTGATGGGCAAGCGCTTCGGTAGCTGCGTAACTAAAATGCACAAAACATCATTTTTAAAACCCAAATTCTACATTGTTGTCAAATGGAAATAACTTCTATTAAAAGATGAACGGAGGTTTCGTAAATCGCAACCGACACATTTTCCATTCCCGGGTTTGTATTAAACATCGTCTAACGAATGCAATTTGGCTGCCGGCCAATGATAGTTAAATAGCGCTTTGCTATTAAAATACCGACAATCATTCGCAGGACAGAAACAGATTTCAATCCGGGCCATAAACCGGGCACCGTTGAAACGAGTATATTTAATTCGATCGCCAAACTCAACAGCAATACACAGAACATGCGAATAAGGCGAGCGACGAAGTAAGAAGAAGATCTTTAAATCACGCGTCTTCTTAAACCCCAGCAATTGCGCTCCCCAGCAAATGCGATGGAAATGGAATATTGCCAATTTCCATTCCCAAAATTATCCAACCGATCGTATTTTACGTGAGATTAAAAGGAAAATGGTTTCCTTTGAAACACTCCAACGTACGTTCGAGTGTTCGTTCCGTTCGTGGTGCTCCCTCCCCAATTGAGTGGGGGTTCCTTCCAAATTACAGCCTAATTGCAAGCTAATCGATTTCCGTCGTTCGCGCAAAGCTGTTTACTCAACGCCCCAAGGAGGGTTGGGACGCGAGGATCGGGGGTTAAAAACCAGCGACCTAACGACGCAATGGTCAACGGTCCGGGGAGTGGATCGATGTTTCCGATTGTTTTGGCAGATGGTTAGTGTGTTTCGCGCACCCCGGAATGTTTGCTTTTCCTTTCCCGCTCCGTAGCCGCGAGGAAAGTGTTGGTAGAGTTTTCTACCCCGGCGGAAGAAAAACACATCGGCCGCTAATCCGTTCCATACGGAAGCAAAACCAACATTCCCGAAGGGTGTCCGGTTTTTACTGCACCCATACTGTTTATGTGTACCGATCTCGCTGGAGATGCTGGTGTTAATCTAAGCGTTGGACGTTGAGAAAGTAAGCGCAAATGGCCGGAGCTTGAGTGAACGCAAACAAGCTGCAGGCATAACATGTCGATCAGGTTCGTGGGGAGTTTACGATGACGTTTGACGCACCGTTTCCAAACGATTGATTTTGCACAATTAAAACCCACTGCGAGGTCCACACAGAAGTAATTACCTTTCTAAGTCACTAGCGCTGGTGAGTGGCAGGTTCGGCAAAGCGATGGCCAGCGATGCAAGAATTAATACTACCTGTGGATGTAGAAAAAACACACATTTGAACATTGGGAAAACATGGACGATGGAGACGCCTGGTGAATCGTACTATTTATGAAAATTTCTATTTTTCTCAGCTTTAATAGATGCTTTTAAAATTTTTATAATTTTCAATTTTAATTTAATCCAAGATTTCAAATATACTGCGTCAAAATAATGCAACACTCGTAATACAAATGGAACATTTTGAGTTTTGACCACACACCATCAGATCTTTGATTTAAAAGCTCTCGCTTCAAAATGATCTTTATCGTAGTTTTGTTTTAAATATCCTAACACTCGTCAATTGAATGAAAAAATCAAGATTCACTTTATGCAATCGAATGGCGCTTGCTATGCATATGTTGCCACTCACTCTAGTCGTCATGTTGGTGATATCCTATGGTTCACTGTTCGTTCGCCTCAATCCGTACCGTCGCCGATCCTTTAACAACGATCAATCACTTCAAGTTTGTGCCACACGACTGATCTGCTGAAGACCGCACCGGCTGGTTTTAAATAACAAACTAAACCACAACCAAAACGAACGAATTACGGAACGCACTTATTATCATTTTCCGATCCCACCATCAACTTTTCGGGCGCTTTTAGCTGTCCCACTCCACAGGGTCCAATCTAATTCCATCGGCAACTGACCGATGGGATGGGCAGAAAATGACCAAATTGAATGTTGCCATTCCCCGCGTGCCGGTGCAGCGGAAGTAAAGTTCAAATGTTTGGTAGTTATCAGGCGTTCCCTCGATGCGTACACTTTTTATCGATGTCTACAGTGCGGGACAATGTAGTAAGAGCCTACTTCGTGAATGGTAAAATTTATTTAAGTTGAACTTAAAATTATATTTTATTGAAACATCGATTAGAAAATGAGAACGACTTAGAGCTCGCGCTTAATACCATCAATTAAGCTGCGCTTGCGTTGATGCTCCTCACTGTAATTAAGCATGAACATCTCGATTGTTGTCGCGATAGTTCAAACCACCTACACTTTTTTGCCGTTTTTTCCCAACCCCTTTTCTTTTTCACTTTGCGCGTGACCGCGATTGCCCGGCGCTGGCTACATAATTCCCGCTTAGTATGCAGTTCTCGTGCCACCGTCAGTGGCCTCCCGCTTCCGCTCCGTGGGGTGGGGAGGGCTAGATCGTGCTGCTCGTAAAATCGTGAACACAAGTTGAATTTCTTATCCGACGTTCCGACGCTGAAGATGGGGACATAATTCGATTCCATTTCTGCGTCGCTCGAAGAAAGGCTTCCGCGAAAGGCGAAAGTAAATCGTTGCCTCTGATTTGGGGGTCCGTAGCGGGTGATAAAATCATCCCCACTCCACGTCAAAGTGTCATCCGATTGAGGGGGAGGGTAGTTTTGTTTCTCCTTTCAGTGAGCCATAACTCAATCAATAAAGTGGAGAAGGGCAACGGACGGTGCATGCCAAGTTTGGTATTACATTTGTAGATTATGTCACCGATTATGGTACGCAGCGATGCAGTTGAATAAATGAAAACTTCAGCTCGATTAAAATATATATATCTGCCAGATGCGTTCCCATTGTTGGTCGCTCGATCGTGTGCCCTACTGGTACATTTTTAACGGTGATTTGTTCGACACGCGGAGTGGAATACATATATTCATTTTGAATTTATTTATTGTGTGCTGATGCAAATTTTAATTCCAACAAAATCGGGCACGTGTTTTTCATTTTGCAAATTTTCAATTTGATCTGATTTCTCTAAAACCAAATTTTCCAATTTGAAAACCAATCTTTTGAAAGCATGAAATTGTAAAGCTGAACATTTTTCTAACAAAAAACGTTACCCATATATCTCTTTCCCCACGACGAAAACACAAATTGCAAATTTTCAGAAATCGATCAGTAAATTCGACCGACGATCACGTTTCGAAGGCCGGCAAAAACAACACTCCCAAAAATCCTCCCTGAAACGATGCGAAAAGAAAAAACACGCACCTCCAACAACATGCCTAACGATGTGCCAAAAGCAACACCTCAGCATTCGGGCCGAGTTGCGCCGGTCCGCGTGGTGTGTACGCGCTTACCAATTTCACCCGGGGGCCACTAAATTTGAAAACCGATGGCCAAACGCCGGGGAACCGCCCGGGTGTGCAATGGCGTGCGCCGCACGCACGGAAAACGATCGAAAACGATCGCCGATGGCCGGGACTATAAATAACGACCGTGGTTTTTGGGTTTTTGGGATGAGAATCTTTGGATGGACATAAACAAGAAATCTTTTAAATTAAATTAAAGCATACCTCCGCGACCTGTTGCGTCGCTCGTGTCCAAAACCTGACTTCCGAAGGTTACGATCTGCTGTTAAACATGTTGATTTATCGATTCAATTGCCCAATATGTCGGATCAAAGTAAAACGCAAAGCGTGAATCGTTCCCCTTAACTTGTTGCATGTAAATGTTCTGGAAAACGCCACAACTTATGTGCATTTATGTACGATTGCATACACTTTGCTTTCCCTGGAACGCCGCACGATTTGGAACGCATTTCGAATGCCAAAACGGTTGGAAAAACAACCATCGGTTTTCCTCGCCACAAACGATTTGGAGATTGTTTATTTGTTTAACATTTTGAGGCGCCCTAGACCGAAGGTTGGTTCACGTTCACGGTTTTCCCGAGTGTATCCAAAAGGGAAGAAAAATGGTTGGTGATTATGTTGAGTGTTGTTTGGAAAAATCAATACAAAGTAGAGAACAGCGTGCAGTACTCACGTTACGGTACAGTTTATTTATCTTTCGTTTTGAAACTTTTTTTCCCTAACGTTGTTTAAAGTGAGGAAACGCTGAGTTCATCTGCCAGAGGCATCCGGGAAGTAATTTAGAGCTATAGTTAATGCGAAGTAAGAGATCATGTAATTTTCTATGGACTGTTTTGGGGGTCAGTTTTTAAACAGTTTTTACTTTTCACTGAACAAATTTTATCTTCATAGCTGGAATAAAAATTGTTTAAAAATGAGTCATTAACTACTTCCAAAAGAAACGCATGAAGAACCTTCCTCAACAAGAGAACTGTTGTCGACCTGCATTTTCTCTCCAAGGTCCCCGGTTTTGTCATCACATCATTCAACAGCTCGCACTCTTCAACCCCCCTTTTTCCTGTTTTCTTCAACGTCGGACGCATCATCGCTTCGGACGCAACACTCTCGACCTGTCGGCGGAACTTGCAAAACTTCCGGCCTTCCTTCGAGTTGAATAACTCGTGCTCGTGCGTGCTGGCAAATTAACCTCCCCGGGCCGACCCCGGGCTCCTGACATTCCGGTAACCCACTTTATCACGAATCGTGTGGCCAGACGTGGTGCTCATAAATAGCCGATGTTGTGGAGAGCGTGTGGCCAACATCCAGGCATCCCGAGCGCCATGCTTTATTCGCTCAATTAAATCGCTTCACCGGTCGAGACCAGACCATGACCGTTACGGTCGGCCAGATGACCGGATGACCGGGTTCTCGCCTTATTTCTCATATGTCGAGTTGTGTTGCTAAGTTTGTTCCATATTTTCCACCACAAAACGGTTTCCGTCTCGATTGAGAGCAATTTACTTTATCGGGAGTTCACTTCGGAGAACATGCTCGTAAATCGCTGTATTTAGTTTCAGTATAATAGAAGATCCATCTACAAATATGTCAAGGGTAGATAGCTGAAAAATTAAAGGATTAATGCGAATTCAAAAACAAATTTAATTCAGTTTTTTGTCGGCTTTTCCCATCAATTAAACTGAGCAGAGTCGCACACGAGAAGAACATAAATTAATGCCAGCAAATAGTACCTGCTCGTTAAAATATCTACTTGTCAGGTTTGTTCCGCTTTTTCTACCGCGTCCTGCTACGGAGGACGGTTTTTTCTATTTTTTCTCTTTTAAAAACGCCGACATTCCTTTCAAAGAGACTAACTGGTTCAGTTCGAGTCTTTTTTTCTAATAGAGTTTTCCCTTAAAAACGCACACCAACGGACAACGATCAAGTGAATGAAAATTGGACCTCGAACTGGCAGCGATCAACATTAACAACGACGAGAAACACTGTCAACATTGAATCGTGTTGTGGAGATAGCGAAAAAAAACTGTCTAGAAGAAAGCGGAAAATGTCTGGGGAGGAAAAGTGTACTGAAACGAGGAGACTAGGTCGTCGGGTAGGTCGATTTATAACCGGCCGACAAAAAGGCGGCAAACTGTCCGGCAAGGAAAAACAAAGTGAATCTCGGAGGCGCTGGTCGGAAAAACAACCTTCCTGTGTCTTTCTGGCGTACAAAAGAAATTAAGGAAAATACGCACCACTCGTGTAAACGACGCCATTTGTTTGCTGTCCGCCGACGTGAGTTATTCTTGAAGAAATTACAAACCGGTGACTAACGAGCGGAAAGAATGATGGTGAGCAAAAACGCACTACAAATCGGGAAATTCGATTCCGATCCATCAATTACTGGTTTTTCTCATTCTTGCGTCCTAAAATATTGTCTACACAAGGGTGAGGTAGTTGGAAAACTCATGGGGAACAGGGAAAACTGTCTATTTTGACAGGCAACCGTCAAAACAGCCACATTTTTCCCCGAATCCCCACCGGGATGGGGGACAAAACAATAGTCCGGGCGGGTAAAAAGAAAAGTTATTGAAGGGAAAACCAACCACCGAAAAATGTGTAGAATAAAATGGATGGGGTAAGGAAAAAACAACCCCCCTCTCATTTAAAACCCATTTTCCCAAATTGTGCAAAACAACATCCTTGTTGTCCTTGTTGATTTTTGTTTGGGAAAATATCTATCACCCCTCCCGGTAAATTCGAACGCTCCGAAGCGGAAAGACGGGTAGTAGATCATGCTTGGCGAGAGTAGATCACCATCGATCATACGGAAATCGCGTGTTTCGGTGCGCTTTATGCCGGATGGACGGATGGACGGATGAATTTGTTTTGCTAAAGATCCGCAGCGAAAGCAAAATTAAAACCGACAACCGAGCGAACTCACACGCTTGTTTTCCCCACATGTCAGCCGCCGTGTCTTTCATTACACATGTGTACGATCCCCATACGATCGCACTGACCGGCGGCGAGCGGCTTTTCAAGTCACTTGCAGTTAAAGCTAAAACCGTCCCGAAAAGAAAATCTCTGTTGAGACTGCTAAGTGTCGTTGGGAAGCATGCTAACGATCTGGAACGTTTTGCGACGTATGAATGATGTACCTACAACTGATGGTTTTTAAATTTAATGATTGCTATCTCTCTGTCTCCTTCCCTGGTCACGTCATCCAGTAACATTCCCAATGTTCTTACGGACAGTAATTAAAAGATTGTTTGGAAATAAAAACGAGGACAGAGGAAAAGATTTTTTATGATCACTTCAATATCTTAAATGCTTGAAGCTCGAAATCTGTTCAATTACTATAGGAGAGAGATCTATAGTAAATTTCAAAGCTAGAAGAAACAAATGAACCGTTTTCCATTATTTTCCTAAATAAATATTTGTCTGCTAATCTTCTTTCTATATTCGCAAAGAGAAAAGGTACTAGAAGTCCGTGTCATCAGCAACTTCAGGTAAAAAGATAACATAGCCTGAAATTGTTTGGCACTTAATGGTTTTCCATTTTCAATATGAGCCAATCAAGTTGTTATACAGTTTCTGTATATCAAATTTCTATACACTCCCTCCATTTTAGAGTGGCTGGAAGCAAAACTTGATAAGTAAAAAAACTTATCCTAATTTTGTTTTGTTCACTTAAATAAAAAAGCTTCAAACTCATTAAACTCCCAGCGATCATTTTCATTTCAATATATTTTATTTATCTTTCAATGTTCACTTTCATCCTTAATTCACGAAACCACTATAGACTGTTCAGTATGATGAAACAGGTATGACATAAACTCTCTCAATTTTTCATCACTTCAGAATTTTTAATATCGAACAAATGGCCATTTAAAATTTAAATCTAATTAAAATAAAATACATAGCCACATCGCTTTTGGTGTTTGCTGTTTGTGTTTTGGTGCGCTCATCAACGACCAAATAGAACGTTGTTCCACCGGGCGTTACCAGCGGTGCAATCAGCAACGCCGTGACCGATTGATTTATGTGCCACGTTTTCCTCATAAACTTTCCGACGGCTTTTCGCCTACGTTGGCAACCTTTTTTTTCTTTCTATCTAATCCCATGCTTTTTTAAGGCACCGTGTGTTTGGCCCCCATTGATCTCCCATTTAGCCGAGCTGTCCGGCCCGGTTTATAACACCCACAAAATATGACTACTAATTTCCACCGTCGTCACCCGCTGGCGGAGCGCGTGGGTAGAGAAAATCCCACCGTGTTTCCCGTGCGTGCCAATTGTCACTGTAGTGAGGGGGTGTGGTGGGTGTGGGTGAATGTTTACTATTTCTTGTGGTCCCATTCCTCCGGCGCAGGTCGATCCCCGAGACGGTTATCGTGTGGAACAACGGTGGGGGACATAAACAAAACCGGTCTCATGTTCCATGTTCGTTTCACTGCTCGGAACATCATTTAGATTGGTCCCCCTATTGGTCGTTCCCCCCAACCCCCGATCGAGTTGAAGAATCCGATATAAATAGTTCCCGCTGGGACGATCGTGTCATCCGCGATCATAAATCAACCGGAAGGAAATGTTGCACTTACCTGACATTTTACTACAACGTAAACATAAACCGGGCCCGGTGGACGACGTAACGGCGTCAGACGAACGTGGAATCGATGTCATCCCGCTGGCCGAGGTGGCTCAGGCGTACTTGGAGCTGTCGCAGCTGACCACACTGCTGCTCGTACCGGTGTTCCAGCTGTTCGTAGAGTGCGGCCTGCGCCGCCGTCATCTTCTGTAGCATTTCCACCTGTTTGGCTTCGCTCGTGGCCAGCTTGCGCTGAAGGTCCACCACGAGATCGGTCAGATCCTGTAGTTTCCGCGTAAAATCGTCCTCCAGTGCCTTTAACCGAGCGTCATAACAATCCCCGTTGGGAGAACTTTGTCTCTCCAGTTGGCCAAGCTTTTGCTCCAGGGCTGCTAGTCGATCAGTTTGGTTCGTGGCCAGCTGATCGATTTGTATCTCCGCAGCGATGATGCGACTCTCGAGACTTAAGGCCACCGCATCGCTCGAACCGGCCGCCGGTGAACCCTTGGAGGATTTTCCGGTTTTCTTGCCCAGCTCACTACAGGCCACCCTGAGGGCAGCAATCTGTTTCGACAGCTCGTTCCGGCAGCTGGTCAGATCACTCTTCAGGCACTTGATCTCTTCCGATTGCTCCTTGAGGCGCTTCTCGGCCGCCTTCGGAAGGCCGCCGGACGAACCTTTCCCACCGGCCATGACACGTTGCTCGTACTCATCGCTAGCACGTTGCTGCTCCTGCAAACTTTTGAGGGCCTTCAGTTCACTGCTCAGCTCACCGTACGCGTACTGCGTGGCGGTTAGATTCTTGCGGACATTGTTCAGCTCGTTGCTGATCTTGTGAATGTCGGACGCGGTGTACGTGGTCTTGTGCCGGCTGAAGTACGACAGCCAGCCCGTGTTTTCGTACTCTTCCGGTTGGATGTTACTCATCTTCTGCCTGCTGCTGCTGCTGCTGATGATGATGATGATGATCGTCACGTCACTTAAAATATCTTACAATTCAAATCACAATTTGAAACACCCTCCCGGAGATTTTAAATCCAGATCCATAAATTCACACTTAATTCCGTCATCAATAATCATCGCGTTCCATTTTGGCTAAACGCAATCGTTACAACAGACACTGAAAGAAGATCGCACAAAAAATATACATAAAAAAGTAATGCCTTTAACTCGCTTTCCCGAAACGAATGCTCCGACAGACAGCGTCAGACTGCCAGAACATATGGCAACGCCATTCGGGGTCGGCTATCGCTGGTCGGACGCTTAAAAATAAATCGGTTCTCTCGGGTCGGGTTGAACATGTGCGAGCGCATGTTACGGATCCGCACGATCGCGCTTGGAAAACTCCTTCTTCTGTCCTGCTCGCACAGTTTCATCGCATCGCAGGTTTTCCTATTATGGGGAATGTTGTGTACAAATTTGGCCTCAAAAGGGCAACTTTTTTTCTAAAACATTCTTTGGAACATCTGTGAAACTTTCTTAAATTTTTCTTAGCGTTTATTCAATTTTAACATTTTATGTTACTCAAGTATTTGTCACAAACTAATAGTTTTTTTTTCGTACGTCAACAAAATTCTTAACAATTCACACAATCTCATAATATCTGCGTCATCTTAACAAATATGTTTAAAATAATATAGAAGTAAATAAAGTTTCTAGCGATGCCAGAGAATTGAAATGAATACTTTTCGAAAAACTAAATTTTTCTCCCGTGCTGAGGTATGTCTCGTATCGTTATGTGAAAAACATTATCATAATTACTAAGCTTGAATCGTTCACGTTTTACTGCTTACCCTATCAACTCCTGATGGCCTATCATGGACCTCTAAGAAATAATTAAAGAATCTCTTTGGAATCTACTATTTGTCGTCGTGTCGGCACAAAAAAAACCCTTCTCGTCAACGGTAAAAGACATTCCTAGCAATATCGTACGCTTTGCGTGCAATCGACCGTTTGCGCATCAGCAAATCAGCGACCTGCTCAAATTTGTCCTCATTCCGTGCGAAATACATCGCCGTGTCCCGCTCGAGCTGCGCGAGCTTCTCCGGGCGTACCTCGACCATCGACAGAAACTCTTTCAGGTACGGATTGAACCGGAAGTAACGCCCCGGTGGCAACAGATCGCTCAGTACCGTATGGGCCGCCTCGGTGTCGGTGGCCGAATCAAGGATGCGCAAAAATTTCGTCTTCCACGAGCTCGACAGCGATGCCTGATCGAGCAGGTTTTGGCTGATGATTTTCTGGCCATCGTTTGACTTGCTGCGCGTTCGCCCCGTTCCGAACGAGACAACGCATTGGATTTTCTCCTTCGGCCAGAGACACTTCGCCTCGTGGATGGCCACCGCCGTCGGGTTGTTGTACAGTATCCCGCCGTCCTGATGGAGTTGACCGTTTAGCGGGAAGTCACCGAAGTAGGCAGGTGCGGCGGAAGAAGCCCTCACCACCTCCCAGAGGCGTGCCGTGTGGCACCCGGCGTACACAGACTGCACGTTTCGCGGGAATGTGTAGTTCCGGAACACGTGCGCATCGATGTACTCGTCGCAAACCGTCGTGGAAATGCAGCAGAACTGTAGCGAAGGAAAGATGAAAAGGAATTACACACACACAGGGTGAATGCTACCTTCAGAATGCGAGTTTTTACCCAATTGGTTGTTCATCCCACCTTCGGCACATTTGGTAGCATCACCGTATCGATGATCCGACGGTGACCGATGTGTCGTTTGAGAAGCGATTCCCACATATCGATATCGTAGTAGGCGTGCGAAGAAACGAGCCGCGAGGCACCCGAAAGCTTATCTAACGTCGACGGACGGTGGAAGATTTTGTAGGCAATTTTCTTGTACAGATGAATACCCTCGGTGAGTGTGAGATTCTTTTCCGAGGCTACACAAAAGGGGGCTACATTTTACAACAGTGTTCAACAAGGCGATGAACCACCTCCACACTTACCCAATGCACAGACTAGTATTGCTCCCGTCGACACACCGCACACTAGATCGAACAGTTCAAAGATCCGGCGGTTCGTGAGTCGTTCCAGCTTCCGCAACAGCTCCATCACGATGATCCCCCGGATGCCACCACCGTCGATGCTGAGGATACGGATCCCGTCGCTCGGCAGTGGCGGTATGTACCCGAGCAGGGCCAGTCCCAGCTTCGCATGCTCGGTGATGGCCGGATCGGTCGAGTATTCCAGTTCCTTTAGCAGCTCGATCGCACCCTCCTCGATGGCGAACGACTTCTCTTGCGGGAACTTTTCGAATTTTTCCACCAGCTCGTACAGCACCTGACGCTGGCGATCAAGTGGTATCGCCTTCCGCCGCAAGTCCAGCAGAGCGTGGCGGGTTTGCGACTGGTTGTGGCGCTGAAAGAGTGAGTGAAAAGTAATTAGCTAACTCCAAATCGACTTTCACTGCCGAGCGTGAGGGTGGGTTTACTTTTGGCTGCTCGAAGCTCCATTGTTGACACACTGTTCGAGAGAGCTTTCCACTGGCGAGTATCGGTGAAACGATACCTAAAGAAGAAGAGCATGGGATAATTTTGAATCACGAAAGTGTGGAAGATTACTATTTAATCGAGAAAAACCTACAAGCAGTCCTCCAGCTGGACATTCTTTCTTATATCTAAAATCAAAACAACATTCCAACACAAACGAACTCTATTTCTAAACAATTGTATAACTGTGAAACGTCATCGTAGTGTTTGTATCACAGCTTCGCAACAAAGATACGGTTGCTATGCGACAACATAAATGGATACGAACTTCAATTCGAATAAACGTTAATTTTCGTTAGACAAGTGGATTTATTTTTATCTTTTCAAAAATAGACTAAAATAAAATTGGTCCAATAACGTTACAAGTGATGTCTAATAGTAAAATGGTCATGGCATTTAAAGAGTATTTCTATAGTTCCCGGTTATCTTCTATTGTTTTCCTTTAACACCAAATCAAAACATGACTGCATTCAATCATGTTTCGCTCCTCCTTGCACTTCGTCTCGGCAATCCGAGCGTACGTGTACGAGCTAGTGCACCTTCCTCGACAGGTGCAACCTCCGCTGGCACTGTCTTTTCCGTCCTTCCGACATCATTCGCCTCTTCCAGCACCCGCTTATTAATTTTCGGTATAGGACCCCTTTTTTTCGTTACTCTAGCTTTCTTGCCTCCCACCACCGGGGCTACCGTTTCTGCCTCTATGTTTTCGAGCGCGCGCTTCTTGGCCGCTTTGCGCGTCCTCTCGTTCAACCGTGCTAAATTCTTCAAAGCCAACGCTTCGGCACTCATCGTGGACGCGTTGCTATCGCTTCGCCGTTTAGAAACGATTACTTCCGACCGATTCGAGGCCGCCGTCCGATCAATGTTATCTTCATCGTCATCATCGTCCTCCGCTGGGTCCAGTTGAGGTTCCTCTTCTGCCTCCTCCTCGGCAGCATCCTCAACCTGCGAGATGCCATCGGCTACCGTTTTCTGGATCGCTTCGACCAACGCGGACGTTTTGATGCGAAAATCTCGCACCGTTCCCATATGCAGCAGGTACGTTAAATCTTTCTTCGTTTTTTACTCAGCTGCGTTACGATCTTGTTGAACGTTTCGATTCGAAACACCAACTTGGGAATGAGCTTTGTCTGCCGAAGCACCTTGTCGCGATTAGATTTGGCTTTGGCGGAATTTGCCGCCTCGTCGCCCTCGTCCTGCCCGATGATGTTCTCCTCGATGAACGGTATAAGGTCGTAGATTCGCGAAGCCAGAGGTTTTGATGATTTCACCACCAGGTTGAACCTAAAAATAAAGGATGTGTGTTAGTCTTCCCCATTCAAATCGATCATCTTTCACCACCTTACTTTGTAACCTCATAGGAAACAGGAACGATGGCATGTCGGGCCAAAAAGTGCCGACTCAAATTGGCAAGACATGCGTACATCAAAAGAAGCAGCTTGATAAGAGCGTCCATCGTTGTTCCCAGCGGAAGATTTGCATTGCAGAGGTGCGTCAGGGTAGTTAGAATGTGCACCAATTGGGAGCAGATCGATCGTTCGATGGATTTCAACAGTTGCGATGCTATAAACACAAGAAAAACCCATCAAAACCAAAAAACAATGTCATGCAAGATTGTCTCTTACTTTCGTCGGTATCGTTCAGCCCAAACACCTTCAATCGTCCCATAAGGCTGTTCGTGCGCAGGATCAGATGCTCTATCTCCTCAATCTGCGTCCGAGTGACCGCACACAGGCAGTGGAACGTTGGCTCCGCCGTTGCGGACGTGATCGACTTAAAGTGGAACAGTGGATTCGTCTCGTCTTCCGCTATTTGCCCGAATTTCAGCTCCAAGCGCATCGCAACCGAATCAAAGTAGGCCCCTGTTTGCGTGCGGAGTCTCAGATCAAACAGGATCCGATGGACGATCGTGAATGATTTCAGCTTCAGCTTTGTGTTGATGCAAAAGTTCTGCAACCAATCGTACGCCTGCGTCAGGTAGTCCTGGGTGATGACGGGCGATTTGAACAGCAGCTCCAGACACTGCAACAGCCCAACGACGATCTTCTCGCCAATCGGTTCCGGCTCGGATCCATCGCCAAAGTACTCGTCGACGATGGTTTGTAAGTTTTGCAGCAAATCCTTCTTGAAAGACGTTCCCATAGTGCAGGCTTTGGGAGAGAAAAAGGACATTAATTAATTTAATCTCCCACCAACCAATGAGCAACTTACAAATCAATTGTAAAAAGTCGTTAAACTTCCGCTCGTACAGCTCCAGAGCGCTTGTAAGTCCCTGCCGGAAGCAATCCACAGCCATCTGCGCCACAAGCAATCCACCGTTGCCAAGGAGTTCGGTCGTCTTTTTCACACACCGATCGTACACCAACTTGGTGCATTCGCAGAGATGGCTAAATATACGCTTGCTATGATTCACCTGCCAGTAATCAGGCAGCGCTCGTAACGATTCCAGCTTTTGGCATGCGATCCTAAGGATGTACTGCTGAAGATCTCGATTAGAACGGAATGATTTAAGATCCTCGTCCCCTCCGTACGCTGTCGAGTTGCTAAAAACGAAAAAGAAACAATAAAAGATACTGCCAGTGGTTAATACTCACAGAATGCACACTCACTCTAGTGTTATTCGCAGCACCCTTTCCATTGTCCCCAAGTCCCAAATGTTCTCCGGCTTGAAGAAAGCTCCACCCTTTGCGGACCCAGGCATAGTGGTGGTATTCATCGTGTTGTCCGTCAGCTGTTTCTTGTTGCTTTTCTTAGGTTCCATTTTCTAAAAGAATGAAATATAGGAATAAAATTCACCATCTGATCGATGAATGAAAAAGACAAATAATAGGTACCTTGAACTTTTCAAAACAATACTGGTGATGCTTGAACAAGCGCACGATACTTCTCAGTAAACCATTGTCGGGTGTTGCCTTCCACGCGCAATAGGCCATAGCGGCCTCGAGCATGTTTAGGTACTGGGAGGCAATCACAGCACCTTTAATATCCATCGTTCCAACCTATAAAACAGGGACATGCCATTTTTCAAATTCTAAACGTCTCACTCGGAAAGGATATAAAGAATTCTTACCAAACCAACTTCCTCCATGCTAAGATTATCGATTCGATCGACAATGAGCTGGAGCGTGCTTTTGACCGCACTCGTTTCATGCTGCACCTCGTGCTGATCGCACAGCACCACACAACGTATCATGAACGCCGTCAGGAGGCCAACGTTATCATACACCACCACCGGCCTCTGTTCGTCCGGCAGATCGTCGTCGTCCAGCGCGCGCTGGTATCGAACACACTTGTCGAACTCTATTTTTGAAGTCTTCGGTTGGATTTTTCACCAAAAAAGCTCTCAAAATGCCAATCGATGAACTGCAGCACGTGGGGCAATAGCTGCGTGTTGAACTCGACAGCACGACCCAACGCTTCGTAGAGCATTTCCCGTACCTCAACCGTTTGCGTGAAGCATCTGAAAGAGAGGAGGATCAATATAAGCCTTCATTTTGCTTGTTTTTCCACGTGAACTTACTTCCTCAAAATCCCCATAATTTCCAGCGTTAGCATGTCGAAGTGTATGTTCGGGTTGTTAGGTGAACCGTAAGCCGCTTGCGATAGTAGCGACATGCCGGATATTGTCATCTGAGTGTAGCATCCGCCCTGGGTGCCCAGAATGGAACGGCGGGAGTTGTTATTCTTGAGTTGTTTCAACAATGAACAGAACCCAAACACTCCCATAATCCTTGTCGATGTTTCGCTAGCACAATAACAAGAGAAGAGAATGATAAAAATAGAAGAATAGCTTCCAATAAAGCAGCAAAAACGGTTCTTACCCATTGTACATCGCCTTCCGAAGCACCTCAATATAACGATCACGGATCGTATGCGAAACCCTTAGGAGGGGAAAAATAAACGCCATGAATCGCATAGCGTACGTCCCATTAATCTGTCGGAAGGAAAAGAAGAAAATTACCAATTGTGTCGTATGTGCTTGGAAACCTCTTTCACACGCACCAGCAGTAAATAGTCCATTATAAAATGAACTGTGTCCGTGCACTCCGAAACAGTTAGTGTATTCGTCAGGCTGAGCGTCGTTAGGCAAACATTAAACTGAGTCTCCTCGAGGTCGGCAAACAGGAACTTTTTGATCTTCGCAATAATGCCGCTACCGAAGATGAACCTTCGTTTGATAAAAATCTGGAAGAAATTTATCGCAATGCTGTGCAGTTTCGTTTGCTTCTTGGCAAGCAACAACGCAAAGGCAAAATGAATGACGCCCGGCGTAACGACCTCCTTCCCATCCTGGCTGTTATCCGTGAGCACGCCGAACAGTTGATCGATGCGTAACGCTCCCGACATATCGATACGTCCCCGGCACCAGGCCGACTGGGAACACATGTCACGCTCTTTCTCACTGATCGCGATCAGCTTGATGAGAAACGCCATTATCGGGGACGACACAACGTCCGATGTGTCCGGCATGCGATTAATCCGGCTCATTGCGAGCAGTGCACCCACTATGAACGGGGTCAGCAGGACCTCCGGGTTGTTCTGGAATGGTTTAAACATGGCCACGATTTGTGTCTCGTCCACTCTAAACTCGGTTACGTTCGACAGATGGTACAGGACGGTCTCCTCAGCTTCACGGATTTCCGAGTCCGAGTAACGATCTGCAAAGAGAGTAAAATATAATGTTTCGCTAAATTAAGTTGTGACTAAGGGAGAAAGGGGCCCTCCTTACCGATGCTATCAAAGTCCGTGGTATCACTGTTTGCATTCGAAAGTACCTTTTTGTAGTAGTTCTTGTGAAAATATCTCTGTAAAGACATCAACGGAATCACCAGCAGACTGGAATACTTCAGGCACACGTGAAACAGCTGGCAGGCCAACGGTGGCAGCTCGAGCGGCTCAATGTGCCGAATGCTATCCGAAATCTTTGTCACAAAGATACTGGTTTCGTCTCGCATTAAATGCAGATCACGAAACATCCCACATAACGGCGTTAAGATGGCCGGCTGTAGCTTCATTTTGAAAATCTCTTCCAACACCTTTTGCCGATATTCGGCACCGGTCAGCAGTAATCCATTGGCGTTGAATCGGCCCACATTGCCACCCTGCAGCTGGACCAGCGTTTGCGGCAACAGGTGCTTCCAGCTGAGACATTTAGGATCACCGGCACGAATCGATTCCACACACAGCTCACAGATTTCCACCAGCTGTTCCGGAGTTAGGGAAGGCAGGTCGGTCAACAAACGGGCGATGAGATCGAACATTTGCTTCGTGGATAGTTCCACCTCGTTCATGTGCCGCAGAACGGCCATGATCAGCTCGAACCGTTTTTCACTGCACTTATCCGAGAAGGCTAGGCCGATCAGCGTAAAATGCCACACGGTGTATCCATCGATGGTTTGAATGTTGGAAACAACCATGTCGATAAGCTGTGGAAGGAAAGGATGAATGTGATTATTGGTGATGGAAACGATTTTAACACTGAGGTTACTCACTTGTGCCGGCTTGATCTTTTCCAGCAATTCTTTCAATTCCTCATTTTTACGCTTCTGACCCAACTCAATTATTGCTCCGACGAGGTTTGAAGGCATTTTAACACATAAGAACAGACAAAATATCGACGATTTAGCAAAGATACCGGCGACGCGATGCACAAAACACGAAATTTCTTGAATTGTATGTAAACAAAGCCGTTCGCGCGCCGATTTGATTTCGAGGTGTATATACTTCATGCTGCACGATCAAGCAAAGGTTTGTATACATCATCGAGCGAACGACCGCATGCTTTTCCATGCGGGCGGTTTTTCACACCATCAGCCGGTTGATATTAAAATGTAATTTGCGCCATCATCTTCATTTGTTCCAAATTCATCTTCAACATAACTATAACCAGCAT
>KE525174.1:52313-101799 GCA_000441895.2 Anopheles sinensis | reverse complement strand
CGGAGAAAAACATTGTTTGTGTGCCTCTCCAACGATGGTAATGGAATTGTAATTGGGTGAATCATGCTGTGGAAATAAATTTGCACTACCAATGTGTTGTTGCACTTTGCAAAGATATTTGCCGTCGTCCAGTTCGCTGTGAGTTTCGCGTAATTCCGGAGGTTTCATTGGTTTGCGTCAGACGCGTGATACTCAGTTGGCCGGATGTCCTCTAATTGACCTTTTCATGCCGGTCTACTGCCGGGAGTTGGAAAAGTGGATGGATGCTTCGATGATGTGCAAAATGTGCAATATCGTCTCAGGATTGCGTTATACCTCCAAGTCGGAGAAGATGATCCTTAAGCACAAACGAAGTTAATGACATTCCCAGAGGAATAGTTGCAAAATTGCAACCAGAGTCCTGACCTGCAAGATGCTTGCGAGTAAAGGAAAAGAATTTTCTTTTATAATTTTCATTCAACAATTCAACTTCATTGTAAAACCATTTCGCGGAAATTTAAATTTTCGATTTATCAAAGTTTGTTCTTTTCAAACATATCTTGTTTATTTTTAAACACACTTTTCAAAACAAAACGCCACCGTGCGACACATGTCGTTTGTTACCTAGCTAAAGGATTGTTTCGTCAAACGATATAAATTATTGGTGTTCATCCATCGTTTCGAACCATGCAGACATAAATTGACGAGAAAACAACATAACAAGCTCCCGAAGGAAATTATCGCACATAGACAGACGGTGTTTGCTTATCTGTACCGGTGTTGATGGCTGTTTGACAAAGTCTTGTTCGACCAGCCGAAGAACAAACATTCCTTCTCAACTCTCTGGCCAGATTTCTTGGGGTTTTGTAATGATCGAACAGGTTTATCGTTAACCCACTGAACCAAACCAAACAAAATCTAGTGCAACATGTGTGGATTGCTTCAATGAAGATTTCATTTTTTTGGGCAATAATAAACGAGCTGCCAGACGAACATCGTTCGTACGTTTGTTCGTGACCTTTTTTCTTAAATCCTTCCTAGCCCAACCCGACCGTGATGGAGAGTTGAAGAATGCCACCGCTGGCAGGACAAATTGTTCTTTACTATCACGTATTTCATCTTTTCTTCCTTCCTTCGTTTGGGGTGTAGACAAAGTCAAATGGTAGACGGTTTCGTTCTTTACCGTAAGTTGGGTTTTTAAAAACGCTTGGAACCATCTGCAGTAGGCTTGTTGTTTTGGTGCATAAATTAAACCCATCTTTGGGTGATGAAATCATCATCGCCTGAACTCAATAAGCAGCCCCTCGAGATAAGCAGCAAAGGGATTCGAAGTTGTTTCGCTAGACGAATAGCAAAAGAATGAATACAAACGCAACAGTCGAGGGGGGCGTTGAAGAACGGATTCAAATGGGGTCGAGAGGAGTATTCCACGGTGGTTTAATTTTAGTTCAACGAAACCTGAACGTCGCTGCCGATGCTGCGGCACGCACCAAGAAATCGGCCAGGAGGGTGTGTGCCGATGAAGACGAGAAAGTATATCGTCGGTGGAAATGGGGAAGGAACCAAACCGTCTGCGGTCGTGGTTGCGTGGGACCGAACGTCGTGTGCCGGGTGGGATGTAAAACCGTCTGATACGCCTCCGCAAACCCCTCGGACACGGAAAACAGGACACGGAGCTGGAGTATTCGATTGCACCGCAAAGGAAAAGTCTTCAATGGGTTCAAGAAGGGGAGGAACCCTGAAGATGCTGCAAATGCAAATAAAAGGTATTCCGCTGTCTCCAAGGATGGTGGTAATTTTTTCCTTTAGACTTGAATGACCTTTCAGGACGACCTCTTGCTACCGAAACAAGGCGGAGGAAAAATTCTCCCGCAACATGGGTTGTAAGACTTAAATTCAGAATTTCTTTTCTTTTGGCCAACCATATGGTTTTTGATACCATTGCTATCGTGGCCACACCGATAACAGTATATCGCTTCGTGCTTCCTTTTTTACTTCTTTACTTACATCCCAACACGTTGCCCTTCGCAGGCACAGTTTGATCGCCCATACTGCTTGTGTTTAGTTCTGCACCGAACGATTTCCTAACTTCCTTCGATGCGCACTTTTCTTCTTGTATTTCTTCAAGACCAGGACACAATCTCGCACGCACTTCACTGGGAGAAAATGCCGCCTTTAGCACATTGCACTTCACCAAAATATAATCACCGTTTGTTTCTCGGTTTTATTTTGCTCTTGTGGCCGCCTCTTGGCACGCTGATACACTTTGGGGGGAAAACAGTTCGCACAACAGTTGAGTTGCGTTTCCCGGTCCGCTCGAGGTCCGATTTCCGACGCGTTCGGCGAAAGAATGATTCCGGTTTTGAACGACGACGCGGTCGCGACACGCGTTTTCTGAACGGGTTTTTTTTGTATCGACCAAGGTTGTTTTACAAAGCCATACTTTACAGGTCGGCCAATAGGAAAAAATTGACGTTGAACAATTTCGGTCAAGTAATGTTATCTTGAAAATAGTACATTTTACCAAATTCTAAAATTTAGTTTTATTCTGCATAGTGAAACATTTTCACTCCAAAGCTGACTTCTAAAAACTAATAAACTAAATAACATCCGTGTCAGTGATGTGGTCGTTTTTGTAGTCTTACCTCTTAAACTTTGAATATTGCTTATGTACCTTGGATTTTATCAGTTTGATAAATTCGATATTTAACTTATTTGCTACATGTGTGATGTGAATGGAAAATGATAGAAAATGAATGTAGATTAACATCAACCAGCATAAAACCATAAACAACAAACATTAGCTATTTGATTTTCGAGAAGGTATGAAAAGTTTTAACCTGAATATTCTTCATTACATCATGCACTTGCATGTGGACTGCATCATGCACTGATTGCAATACAAATGAGGAAAGTTGGCTTCAAAACATATTGTAGAAAAGGTCAATGTGCCCTGATGGTTACATTCTTCAACTGAAAAAGGATTGATAAAGATAAACACTTTGAACGGAAAGCCGACCTTAGATAACACCTGATAAACTTGTTTATTGGGTGCAGCCATTTCTAATCGAACCGTTCGAGAAATCCCGCTTGTGTTGCGGTCAATATTTATTTTACTATCTTGTTACAAATAAGAGAGGACACCTTGGATCTTGGAGGTGACTTCAAATGCTGAAAAATGCATCTCTTCTTGATCCGTCGGAATGATGAAAAATACACACAAATCATGCAAACACGTGGTGCAATGTGATGCAATGGACCAACATGGTGAACGTTCAATGGCGCACGTACCATTCGGTGGATGTTTACTCAGTTTAATCAATGCAAAACTCGTTTCTTTTTAATTTATTTTTCAATGCCTGAATTATTGTGAAAAACTTGAAAGCTTTATTATGCGAAAATAATTGCAAAATATTTAAATTAGATAGTATAATTATTTGTTAGTAATGTAACGAAGAGATGAGGTATAACCCTTATGTCGGCAAGCAATCGTGGTCCAATCCATAGCAAGTCTGGAATGTAGTAACGATAAAAATTAATGGAATTTTTTCATAAAATTTTTAAACGAAGCGCTACATTTTAGGAATAAATAAGGGACGATTGAGCGTCTTACATTTGTGTAAACCACTTCTACACTCATTGGGTGTGTGTTTTTTTCTTATTTGATTCGTTTTCAACTTATTTCGTATTTGAATTTTCTTTAAATGATAAGTTCATGGCTCTGATATTCTTAACACTTTTACATATCACTATAATCATGACTTTCATTTGGTAGAAACTTACTTTCAATTTCTTGTCCGAGATCTCGAGCGGCGGTTACTATGACGATAGCGATCCCTTGTTGAGTATCCCAATGGCGACGACGAGCGGCTGTTGTAAACTAAATCTGGTTAAAACTTTTTCGAATAATCGTCGTAAAATCTTTCGCTTATTACCTTTGTGATCGTCTTCCCTTGAAGACACCTGGTGTTGGGAGATGGGGCCTGTCGGTGATGGAAAAGTCCACCCGGATTCGCCGTCCGTGGACATGCAATCCATTACAATGCATACGAGCCCAAGATGCTTCCGCTACATTTTGGAAATACACAAACCCAAATCCGCGAGATAGTCTGGTCTTGGCATCGTATACCACAAACACATCTTCCACGATTCCATATTGGTCAAAGATATCCTTTAGATATGGTTCCGTAGTGTAAACGCTTAGTCCAAACACTCCCAGGCATCGACTTGGCTCTGGTGAGTCGACACGAATCTTAGCTCTGTGCGAGGGCGACTTCTTGGTGCTGGAGCGACCACGGTCGGGAGACCAAGATGCTGACCTAGATCGGTACCGACCCGACGAATCGGAACGGCTACGATAGCTCCGGCGTTTGCGATGGTATCGATCGATACTTTGTGACCGATGTCTGCCAGAGCGACGGCTTGAGTGGCGATACGAGCTGCGGTGGGACAAAGTCTGCGGAATACATATGATATTACCGTGAGAATGTTGCACGAAGAAATAACATAAGTCAACTTGCCATTTTAAGTTACACACACAGAATACCACTTAACCGACCAAACGCTCAAACTAGAATAAATGCATTACTGCTAGCATGTTCCGAAACAGAACGAACACCACGTCGCCCATGGTAACGGAAAAGATAACTAGATCATGAATGGTTGAGTTAGAATTGCATGAATGGTTGATCATGAAAAATCTGTGCTGGTTAGGATTGCAACTGTACCCTATTGCTTTTACGAATTACGAAACTCTAATTTAGATGAAGCTATAGCTATAGCGACATTCCTACGCCAGGTGTGTTTCGAACGGATAATTCAAATTTGAGACTGCGTACTTTCACAGTTAGGCATGGCTGCGTGCCCTTTTACTGACAACCAGCTGAATTGTCAAAACAGCAATGCCTCGAGTTGTTTGTTTTGAAAATTTTCGTATGCCGGTTTCACCGTTCAAGTGGTAATTTAAGTGAACAACAAATGTGTTACTACTCCTCCTGGTTTATTTCAAAATATAACATCATACATTTCTTGGTCCATTCCTCAACCAGTCGGTCGTCCACTTTACCTTAAACCCTAACTTGTCAAACATTTTCCTAGACGGTTCGTTGGTATGGATCACGCTAGCGTATACGTTGAGACCCAATTCACCAAGTTTACGTGCGAATCCTAGTGCCATCATCGATCCATAACCGCGCCGAGTTTGAGCCACCCCAAGCATAGCCATGGCTCCGTTTTGCACTCGCATACACCATGCCATTAGATTACCGTCACCATCGAACAGTGCCAAGTTGAGATTCCTCGTTATTAATCGTTCGATAAACAGCTCACTGCCCGGATACTTGTGGGGCCATTCGTCGTTGATGAAGATGGCATCGTCGGGTTTCAGGGGACCAAACTTGAACCCATCAGGAACATCCACTTCCAGCTTACTGGCATCCTCGTGGGGTAAGTAGTAAATGTAGGTGTGCATATCGAAGAGAATATCCAAATTGAATAGTTGATAAATATCCATCAACAACGAACGGTACAGTCCCATATTGATCAAATAGCTGCGGGTCCAATCCAACAGCAGTAACGCACGGCGCAAGCTTTCTAGCCTTCCGTCCAGTGTATAAATGAACATTTCATGGCGATCCTGTAAAACAGCGTTTGTATTAAAATTTAAAGTTAAACAGACATGCCCCACGTACAATTACGATATACGTTCCATCCTTTGCCCATTCACCATTGAGACTTAAGGCTGTAAACTCCTTCAGCTCAGCGCCCTGCTCCAGCCAGTCGATGTAGTTTTGTATCAAATTGTAGGACACTTCATGCCGGGGCCAATCCGTTTTGTAAAGATCACGCCATTCCATCCAGTCACCCGTTGGTATTTTCACGAGCCGATCCTCCATGCCAACCCTCGCTCGTAGTGTGCAGATGTGAAATGGACCGTCGCAACAGCAATACTAATTCGGTGGTAACTACGATCTTTGGTGGTTTCTTGTAGATAAGATTAGACAATCAACACATTTTCACGACAAACAAACACGCACGAGGGAGAATACTATCGTATATAATTTTTTTATTTAACCTACGGTTTACATAACTTACGCTTGTAGTGGCAAAATGTTTCAGTCATTGTAGTACTATTCAAATAGTTTTTCTTTACATGTTTTTGGGAACTTCTTTAAAGAGTTTTTTAGTCTGTACAGAAAACGCCGAATCAAGCTTCACTGATAGTAAATTTAAATACAGGATGACGATGTCTTTTTTCGCCGAGTCTTTTTATTCTTATCCTTGTACATAAGGAACAAGCCTGAGTGATAAACATCAGCAAACATGAATATACCTGTAAAGATAAGGTCCACGTGGAACAGAAATGAATAAATGCCCGGTTTTCCTTACCTCGAGTTTTGCATAGTACCCCCTTTTTAAACGAGCCTCCTGATAAAGTATTGGGAAATCCGATACTGGTGTGACTCAGTATCATCGATTTGCACCAATAATGCATCTCATCAATGATTCTTATCCTTGACCAACACCTTACCGAGAGCAAGAACTTGCTATCAAATCAATCAACCATGATGATGATTGGGAAACAGATTCATGTGTTTACTTTATCTTATCGGTTGCTTCCGGCATTCGTTGCTATCGGAGGCGCCCCTTTGGCTGATAGTAGATCGATCGATGGCGTATAAAAGGAGTAACAGGTTGCTCTGGCACCAATCGTCTCCCGTTCCCAAATCTGTAAGGAAGAAAAGAAGCGAAAGTTTGAACCAAAAATGGCAAAGTACTTAGTGGCCTGTGTGTTTGCTGCCGTAGTCCTGTTCGGTTTGATCCAGGCATCGGATCTGATCCTCGGCAACATTGTGTCCGGCGATCGTATTCTATACTCGTAAGTTGAAGGCAACGTTGACAGTGATTCATCAATTCACTTTGAACTTTAAATTGGACATGGAAGACTATAACGATCGGTTTACATTCGTAGGCAAGTAGCATCTGCCCCCGGTATTCCCGGAGGACTCGTAAGCCGTGCGGTTAACTACACCGGTGTTTACAACATTACCGCCATCCGTGCGTACGATCGGACCTTCAACCGTACCGGACAGGCCCATGTTACCGGCGGAGGACTGTACCAACGGTACGTGAATTTGGCCCTGCAGACCCGCTTCATTGGTAGTCCACTGGACTATTTGGTGGAGATCTACGGCCGTTAAAGATAAAACTGTGGAAAATATAAATAAGCATTAGAACAGCAATGAGATAAGCTTTTTTTGTAGATTTGCACAGAAAGAAACAAAATAATTGCAAGTGTAGACGGCTATGCTTTTTTGTATAGAATTGCAAATGATGTTGATGCATAATTTTATTACACTCTCGCCATTGATTTGAACAGCTGTTGATGCATGTTTCTTTTTGTTTTGACTAGCTTATCTGCACTAGATTTAATCGGCAAGAAATATTATTTGCAATGCGATTACAAAATGACTGATATGGAAGATTGTAAAGCTGTCAACTGATAAAAATGAACCTACATTTTAAGTTATAGAGAATCGAGCTATAACAATACAAAGTGGTGGAAATAGAAAGGTATGCTAATGAAGCATTAAGTAGTAAACGATAGACACTACCGAACATCATCGCGTTATCAAAGTAACCTTCTTATCTACGCCCGGCTGTAAAGAAGCACTTTTCGCAGTTGGAAGCCGGAAAGATTTTTTCGGGTAGTCTTGTCCCACCCACCAACTAAGCACGATCTACTTATCACTATACCGGCCATACCATGGTGACCACTGTATCTTTTCGAAGAATACCTCCGGATGAGATCGCTGAGCTGCGCGATCTTTATCGAGTCGATTGGCCAAAGCATGCGTTTACATGCTACACATTGGACAATTTCTTTCGTTGGCGAAAATGGTTCCAACACGATGAGGTACAGCTGTACACGGATGTGAACCAAGACTGGAGAGTATCTGGGACATTTCTTGCAAAGGTAACTTTTGCATTTATTTTACCCGCACTTCACTAAGGAACTGTTTTGGTTTTGCAGGACCATAACGAACTATTTTTCGATACACTGCTTGAAGAAACTACCGGCATGAGGGAACTGCTTACTGCGATTATAAAATTGTGTGGAGCAAAGTTTAGTGTTGTGTGTAGTCTTCGGTTTCGTGAAGTGCTAACTACTGTCACCAACGATTTATCATACGATAAGACTAGTGATGAACGGATGGTTTGCTACCGGCAGTCCGTGCCACGTAGTGGTCAGGCTGAAAGTGATCTTCCGTACGGATATCGTTTTGGGCCCGTTCGACAAGAAGATATCGATTTCGTATCGCACCAGTGGGAGTACAATGAACCAATGTTTGTTGATCTTCCCGGTCGATTGATCGATCGTAATCCTTCGCTTGGTGCATACGATCTGGAAGGACATTTAGTCTCTTGGTGTTTAATGTGAGTATCGTTTAGACAACTACTATCGAGAAGGGAACCGACTATAGCTGTATTTTTTTGTCTTTCCTTTCTTTAAGTGACCAGACAGGATCGTTGGCTCTTTTCCAAACTGTTGCGGCGCATCAAAGAAAAGGGCTGGGTCGTGCAATTATAGATCGATTTTCAAAGCAACTACACAAAGACGGAATCTTACCACAAGCGCTCATCGTGGACAGTAATGTACCGTCAAGAAGTTTGTTTGAAAAGCTAAAATTTAACGTCGTCGATATGTGGTGTTGGACAAGGTTTGATAAATTGTTCGAGAATCAAACACTGAAGTAGATAACGGTGAAACATCGGTGCACGTTGATCAAGAAATCGATTCAGAAATACACTATTCTCCATACACAACCTCCAGATCACTTAAGATTTTATTGCTTTCCGCAATTCCACACCGTCGCAACGAATTCGCATATTTTTCAACCAACAAGATTCACTTATCACCCGGAAGCCTAACTTTTCAAACAACCTTCTCGTAGGCTCGTTGGTTTTTCTAACACTGGCGTAAGTGCTATGTCCTTGCTGTGCCAGATGTCGTGCCATTGCCTTGATCACCACCGAACCGTAGCCCTTTCGCTGTGCGACGACTCCCAGCAATCCGACGGCTCCATTCGGTGTCCTTAGACACCATGCCAGCGGTTCGCACACACCGTCCAGGAACAGACCCATCGAATCGTTGAGCCGGAGCATCCGTTCGATGAAGTACTCCGTACCACCAGCCTTATTTAACCACTGATTGTAAATGAACTGCGAAAATTGTGGCGCCACACGTTTCAGGGACATTCCCAACGGTAGCTCGTAGTGGAAATTAAGCGCAAACGATTGCGAAACGTGATAGATGACATCGGAACTGTCGAATTCGACATCCAGCTGATTCAAACGGTACACTTCCAGCACCGTATCACGGTAGAGGCACATGTTCATGAGATAACTGTGATGCCAGTCGAGCAGCAGCAGCATTCGTTTGAGCGTCTGTTCCGATGCGTCCAGGGTGTACATGAACACGTTCGTGTGATCCTGTAACACCACAAAAGTGGGACACAAATTATCTTCCGTCGTTTTTGAGCACTACGAATACATTCACATACTTACAATGATAATGTAGGTTCCATTTTCTCTCCAGGTGCCATTTAAACTGTACACCACCAGGGTGGCAATAATCTGTGGATCACGCTCCACCCACCGTATGTAGTTTTGTAAATTGTTATACGCTATCTCGTGTCGAGGCCAGTCGTACGTAAACAGATCTCTCAGCTGTTCCCATGCTGTCGGCGGAACTCGGACGAGCGTATCGTTCTGCATAGCTGATTTGTTTGTACGCTACTAAACCAGCCCGGTTGAAAAGCTGTGATAGACGAACGAGATTTGCGAACGGTTTGTGTTTGTGTGAAACACCACTACAACACTCTGCTTTATTTTATGGCGCTACGAGCGTCCCTGATAAGGCTAATCAATCGGTCTGGGATGCTTTTAGCAGACGAAAATTTAAGCGAACTTTAACACACGCTCGGTAACTCAGCTGACCATCATGCCAATTACCTTTTGGGATCCCAGTCAAGTTTTCACGGAAAGTTACGGGACTAGTGCAGGATGCTGAAGATCCAGGCTTCTACCTAGTTAAACATAGAACTGGCGGAATGATACGTTTCGACAAATTATGGTTAATTCTTTTTAGAGTTTTTTCGTTATGACTTTTGCAGGACTTAACTTAAACTGTGTTTGAAAGGATCCTGCAGGATAACGTGTGCTAGAAGTGTCGCACCCATGGTTCTTTAAAGAGGGTGTCGAAAACCAGAGACGAGCAGTGGAATGGAAGCGTCGAGACTGGTTCAGATACCTGAATCGTGAAATCCAACAGGATTGCCGAAATCTAATAGGTCTATCTACATTCTTGACGCGTTTGTGTATCTGTTTGAGCGAGTTATTTTGAACATGGGTACTTACTCGAAGGTAATAGCAGATCGAGTCTGGTGAAATGACTTTATACAACATAAATTAAATTTAAATATACGAATAAGTGTACTACTGAAGAATGAACGAAATGAACGTACACATTTTCGTTCATGTTTAATTTATTACTTTCCACAATTTTTTGTCCAATTCACCTTACTAACCACTCGGAAGCCTAACTTTTCAAACATTTTCATAGAGGGCTCCTTGGTAATGCTAACACTAGCATACACGTTGTGTCCTTGCTGTGCCAGATGGCGTGCCATCGCCTTAATTACCAGCGAACCATGGCCTTTCCTTTGAGTGACGACTCCCAGTAATCCGATGGCTCCATTCTGCGTTCTTATACACCATGCCACCGGTTCGCGTACTCCGTCCAAGAACAGACCCATCGAATCGTTGAGCCGGAGCAGCTGTTCGATCATGATCTCCGAACCTGCGGCTTTATGCACCCACTGGTTGTAAATGAATGATGCAAATTGGGGCTCTATACGTTTCAGGGACATTCCCGACGGTACCTCGAACTGGAAATTAAGTGCCATCGTTCGCGTTAGGTAATAGACGCTATCGAAACTGTCGAACTCTATATCCAGCTGGTTTAAACGGTACACCTCCAACACCGTATCATGGTAGGGGCACATGTTCATGACATAACTGTTATGCCAGTCAAGTAGCAGCAGCATTCGTTTGATCGTCTCTTTCGATGCGTCCAGGGAGTACATGAATACACTCATCTTATCCTGACATACCAGAATAGGGGAAACACAAGTTATTTTCATTAAAAAATTAACAAACAAGGACTTCACCGCACAATCGGTACACGCACTACTTACAATAATTATGTAAGTTCCATTTTCTCTCCAGGTGCCATTTAAGCTGTACACTAGAAGCGTTCCGATAATCTGTGGATCGCGTGCCGACCAGCTTACATAGTTTTGCAAATTATTGAACGCTATCTCGTGCCGAGGCCAATCTTGTGCGAACAAATCCCTCAGCTGTTCCCATTCGGTCGATGGGATCCTTACCAGCGAATCGGTCTGCATTACACAATTGTTTGTACACTACTGAACCATCCCGGAAGAAAATAGAGCATGGGTGAGATAGATTGCGGAGCTATATTGTTCACTGATAAGCCGAATACAAAGGACTTTTTTTCCTACCAAAAATACACATACTACAAATTGATTACCAAAACATCACCACCTAGTGATCCCACTCGACGAGTTTCCGCGGCACAGTACGAGCGAAGTGCATGGTGCCGATGTTCTCAAAACCTGCCTTATCAAACAACGCCCTAGAAGGTTCGTTTGTGTCGATGACGTATGCGTACGAATTTTGTCCCATGTTGGCGAGCTTCTTAGCCATAGCTTTGACGATAGTCGTACCGTAACCTTTGCGGGCGTGTTCGGCAGGAACCTGGAGGACACCGTACGCTCCAGTCAGAAGCTGTAAACACCAGGCCAACAGCTCGTTGGAAGACTCGTCGAACAAGGCAACGGTTTCATTCCACAAGATAAGACGTTTCACAAGAAACTCTGATCCGACGGACGCGTTGGGCCACATTGCGTTAATAGTTGGTACATGCTCGGCCGACAGAGTGCCCAGGCGTACTCCAACAGGAAGTTCGATATTGACGCATAGTGCTTGCTCTTTGCTCATGTAGCGTGTTTCGGTGGTTGATTTCCACTGCAGCTCTATACTATACTTTTCCTGAACTTCACAAAACGAGGCCCAGTGCTTTGGATAGCATGCGTATATCTTCCACGAGTAATCCCAATCAACCAGTTCCAGTGCGCGAATAAGAGTTCTGTTGTTTTCTTCAAGCGAATAGAAGTAGAGTTGATACCGATCCTGGGTTATCGGACAGTGTAACAATATATCAGTATCAATTTGGACATTCTTTTAACATTATAATCGAGTCTCACCTGTACAATAAATGTGCCAGTCGTACGCCACGTTTCGTCGAGCGATAAAATGGCAACGTCCTTCAGCTTACTGTCAATCTTATACCATTTGATATAGTTCTCGACAACGTTGTACGGTGTCTCATGCTTTGGCCAGTCTCGCAGGAACATACGTTGAAGTTCCGGCAAGTCCTCGATGGGTATGGGAATGAGCTCGTTGCTAGGCATCTTCCAGAGATATGCGATCCCGATGATGTCGACGATGCAACTAAATCCTAATCTAGAAGCAAAGAGCCATACTTTGTTTGGAGTGTCTTATCGCAGCATGATACAGCATAGATCCAAAGAGACACCAGAAATTGTAGAGAAACCCGAAATAGAAGAACTTGTCTTAGCGATAACGTATGTACCTCGCATCTGATGTGCAGGGCATTGTTTCAGTTATGTAATATTTTTTTTATTGACCTTTAATGTTTTTTTATTTGAATTTACGTAACGTTCAATTGAAGTTCAGTTCAGCACCCGACCTCCACTCTACTAACTTTCGTTCGCAATTTCTAATCCAATTCACCTGCCCAATGGTTTTGAAACCAATGCTTTTAAACAGTGCGTTGGAAGCATCGTTCTCAACTAGAACACTTGCGTAAGAGTTGAGCCCCATTTCTGCCAGTTTCTTTGCGAACCCCTTAATCACTAACGTACCATAGCCCTTTCGTCGCTCGGCCACACCTAGCACTGCCATAACACCTTTCTGCATGAGTAGACACCAACCGAGCAGTTTTCCGTCTTCCCTGTCATCAAAAAGTCCCATTGAAACGTTCCAACGGATAAGGCGTTCCAAACTAAACTCCGATCCCGTCTCTCGGTGCGGCCACAGGTCGTTGATGAATTTTGCGTGTTTTGGTTGTAGTGGGCCAAGCCGCAATCCCTCTGGAAGTTGGATGGTAAGCTGGAGTGCTTCCTCTTTCGGTAGCAAGTACATTATGTTGGGTCGCGCATTGAAGATCTTGACGTTGAGCTTTTTGAATGTTTCAAACATCAGGGCTTCATACTGGCACATCACGGCAACATAGTAATAGTCCCAGTCGACCAATTCCAACGCTCGCCGGAGGGTATCCAACGAATCGTCCAGTGTGTGCATGTACAAATCAATGCGATCCTTAAGACAAGAAAAATACACATTCCTCATTTCAAATATTTATCACAAACAACATATAGAAACCAAAATTATACGCACAATTATTACAAACGTTCCATTCTCACGCCAGCTTCCGTTGAGGCTGTAAATGTAAAGGTCCTTTATTTTCGGATCACGTCTTGACCAGTTAATGTAGTTTTGCACCGTGTTGTACGCCAGCTCGTGCCGTGGCCAGTCTCGGAGGTACAAATCGCGCCACTCTTCCCAATTGCACCGTGGGATCTCCACAAGCTGATCGTTCGCCATGGCTGTCGGAGACGTACTGAGCCGCGAGTACAATTGCGAAATTATTGTAAACGATTTGAAAAGTTAAGATAAGGGTGGGCATTATCTCCCTTAGCAGTTTTTTGATAGACGGCGGACATTTACTTTATTTGCCTTGCTTAGTTTTGGCAAAACTCAGCGTCCAGATCATCGCGTTGGAGTCCTCGTTAAACATTGGTAGCGATTCTGTACAAGCAAGTACAATATATTTTCTTCATTAATCATTGAGATAATAAATGTTATCAACATCACAAGTATACTTAAGCAGTGTTCTATGGAGCAAGAAATATAAAAACTTCTTCTACTTATTGTCAATCCAAAACCAGTCTTTTACCAATACAGCAAATTTAGTTGCCTTTTAGGTAGACGAAGCAAACCGGGATTTATCAAACTTCTAGAAGTTTGTGCTTACACGTCTCTATTATCGCTGTTTTGCACGTAAGTTATGAATTCTATTTTTATGCCGCCTTTTCCGGCTTGATAACCTCGTGATGTATCTTTACTCTAAACCAGAGGTGTGAGTTTCGCTTGCGGGCCACTTTCTATGAAGAATAGCTTCTTACCAGCCAACGCTTATCTAACTCATGCTCAGTGCAGTGCACATCAGCAGTAATCATGATGATTCTGAATTGAACACCTTAACGTTGATTTTCAAATAGGTTTGAAAAGGATGCAAGTCTTGATTGGGATTAATATCCATCTTGCCAGTCCCGCCAATGAGGGATGTCTGGCACATGGAAGATCCCTGGACTCAATGATACCCTGAAATTGTAAGTCTTCTCTATTGCTAACATATTTAGGGTACCAAATCTAGGAATATCTTGATGCAGAGGCATACTGTTTCATGTTTCAATACTAAAACAAAGGATGCGTTTCCAATGGAACTATCAGAGACTGGCTCAGAAAAATTAACCGGGCAACTATGATGCGTCCAGAGTTTACATGAACACACTCTTCTGGTTTTGTTAGAATAGCATAGAAAACGAAAGTTATCTCGCTAGAAAGTTATTCCGTTGTTGCATTGCAATTCATTTACACATACTAATATTGGTTGCTACACTAACCCGTCTGATTTTGGAAATAAATTTCCAAATTGTTTTTGAGGCCAGTTACACGTTATCAGCTTTTCCCATGTAATAGGCTGGAATGCACAATTGTTTGGATGCTACAGAATCAACACAGGAAAGCAGCGACAATATGTGTGATAAATAGACGAAACACACTCACATAATTGGTCGTTTATTCAGCTCATTACCGAATCATCACCACCTAGTGATCCCACTCCACAAGTTTCCGCGGCACAGTACGAGCCCTGTGCATGGTGCCGATTTTCTCAAAACCTGCCTTATCGAACATAGCTTTGGATGGTTCGTTTGTGTCGATGACGTATGCGTACGAATTTTGTCCCATGTTGGCAATCTTCTTGGCCATGGCAATGGTGACGATCGTACCGTATCCTTTGCGGGCGTGTTTGTCACGAACCTGCAGCAAAGCGTGCGCTCCCGTCGGGGCTCGTAAACACCAGGCCAATAGCTCGTTGGAAGACTCGTCGAACAGGGCAACGGTTTCGTTCCACAAGATAAGGCGTTTCACAAGAAACTCTGATCCGACGGACGCGTTGGGCCACATTGCGTTAATAGTTGGTACATGCTCGGCCGACAGAGTGCCCAGGCGCACTCCAGCAGGAAGTTTGATATTGACGCATAGTGCTTGCTCTTTGCTCATGTAGCGTGTTTCGGTGGTTGATTTCCACTGCAGCTCGATACTATGCTTTTCCTGAACTTCACAAAATGCGGTCCAGTGCTTTGGATGACATGCGTATATCTTCCAGGAGTAATCCCAATCAACAAGTTCCAGTGCGCGAATAAGCGTGCAGTTAGTGTCTTCGAGCGAATAGAAGTACAGTTGAAACCGATCCTGCGTTTTATATCGGAAAGTGTAACAGTATATCAGTATTAATTTGGACATGATTTTAACATCATAATCGAGTCTCACCTGCACAATAAATGTGCCAGACTTACGCCACGTTTCGTCGAGCGATAAAATGGCAACGTCCTTCAGCCTACAGTCAATCCTATACCATTTGATGTAGTTCTCGACAACGTTGTACGGTGTCTCATGCTTTGGCCAGTCTCGCAGGAACATACGTTGAAGTTCCGGCAAGTCCTCGATGGGTATGGGAATGAGCTCTTTGTTAGGCATCTTCCAGAGATATGCGATCCCGATGATGTCTACGATGCAACTAAATCCTAATCTAGAAGCAAAGAGCCGTACTTTGTTTGGAGTGTCTTATCCCAGCATGATAAGGCAGAGATCCAAAGAGACACCAGAAATTGTAGAGAAACCCGAAATAGAAAAAATTGTCTTGGTGATAACGTATGTACCTCGCATCTGATGCACTGTGCATTGTTTCAGTTATGTCATAAATTTAATTTTTTTATTGAGCTTTTATGCTTTTTTATTTTACGTAACGTTCAATTGAAGTTCAGTTCAGCACCCGACCTCCACTCTACTAACTTTCGTTCGCAATTTCTAATCCAATTCACCTGCCCAATAGTTTTGAAACCAATGCTTTTAAACAGTGCGTTGGAAGCATCGTTCTCAACTAGAACACTTGCGTAAGAGTTGAGCCCCATTTCTGCCAGTTTCTTTGCGAACCCCTTAATCACTAACGTACCATAGCCCTTTCGTCGCTCGGCCTAACCTAGCATAACGCCGTGCTGGGTGAATAGACACCAACCGAGCAGTTTTCCGTCTTCCCTGTCATCAAAAATACCCATTGAAACGTTCCAACGGATAAGGCGTTCCAAACTAAATTCCGATCCCGTCTCTCGGTGCGGCCACAGGTCGTTGATGAATTTTGCGTGTTTTGGTTGTACTGGGCCAAGCCGCAAACCCTCTGGAAGTTGGATGGTAAGCTGGAGTGCTTCCTCTTTCGGTAGCAAGTACATTATGTTGGGTCGCGCATTGAAGATCTTGACGTTGAGCTTTTTGAATGTTTCAAACATTACATTTCAGATATTCTTCTGATTTTGTTAGTTCGGCATGGAAAATAAAATTTACTTCATTTATTCAGGATCACCACCTAGTGATCCCACTCGACGAGTTTCCGCGGAACAGTACGAGCCCAGTACATAGTGCCTACGTTCTGAAAGCCTACCTTGTCGAACAACGCCCTAGAAGGTTCGTTTGTGTCGATGATGTACGCGTACGAATTTTGTCCCATTTTGGCGAGCTTCTTAGCCATAGCGTTGACGATAATCGTACCGTAACCTTTGCGAGCGTGTTCGGCAGGAACCTGAAGGACACCCTGCGCTCCAGTCGGAAGCTGTAAACACCAGGCCAACAGTTCGTTGGTAGATTCGTCGAATAAGGCAACTGTTGGATTCCACAAGATAAGTCGTTTCACAAGAAACTCTGATCCGACGGTCGAGTGGGGCCAAAGGGAGTTAACTCTAGGTGCATGCTCGGCCGACAGTGTACCCAGACGAACTCCAGCAGGAAGTTCGATATTGACGTTCAGTGCTTGCTCTTTGCTCATATAACGCGTGTCACTAATTGTTTTGTACTGCAGCTCGATACCATGTTTTTCCTGAACTTCACAAAACGCGGCCCAGTGCTTTGGATGGCATGCGTATATCTTCCACGAGTAATCCCAATCAACAAGTTCCAGTGCGCGAATAAGAGTGCTGTTGTTTTCTTCAAGCGAATAGAAGTAGAGTTGATACCGGTCCTGCATTAGAGCGAAAAGTGTACCAAAGGATCCTTTTCAATTGGTGTATGATTTTAACTTCACATTTAAATCTCACCTGTACAACAAACGTGCCATTATTACGCCACACTTCGTTGAGCGATAAAATGGCGAGATCCTTCACCTTTCGGTCAATTTTGTACCATCTGATGTAGTTCTCGAGCAGGTTGTACGCGGTTTCAGGCTTTGGCCAGTCTCGCAGGAACATTCCTTGCAGTTCCGGCAAGTTCTCGATGGGAATGGGACTGAGCTCGTTGCTTGGCATTTCTCAGGAATATATTCGTTCTCGATGATGGCTACGATGTAACTAACCAATTCACCAGCAATGCGTTGTATTACAAATGTGCCTTATTTGAAGTGTCTTATCGCAGCACACCATGAGCCGACAGCTTGTGAAAAGATGAAACAGCAGAGATCCAAAAGAAAACCAGAAGTTGTTCAAAAAGCCGAAAAGGCAGAAGAAGAAGTTGTTGACTTGCAGATAATGCACCTCGCAACAGGTGTGTGCAATTTTTCGGTCGTTATGTCATAAATTTTATTTGTTTGTTACACTTCATTGAGATTACGTAACGCTCAATTAAAGCTCAGTTCTGCACCCGACCTCCACTCTACAAACTTTCGTTCGCAATTTCTTATATAGTTCACCTTTCCAATTGGTTTGAATCCAATGCTTTTAAACAGCGCATTCGATGCTTCATTTTGAACTATAACACTTGCATACGAATTGAGTCCAATTTTTGCAAGCTTCATTGCCATCGCCTTCACTACTAGCGTACCGTAGCCTTTTCGTCGCTCGGTCACACCTAGCATTCCTATGACGCCGTTCTGTGTGAGTAGACACCAACCGAGCAGTTTTCCGTCTTCTCTGTCATCAAAAAGTCCCATTGAAACGTTCCAACGGATAAGGCGTTCCAAACTAAACTCCGATCCCGTCTCTCGGTGCGGCCACATGTCGTTGATGACTTTAGCGTGTTTCGGCTGTAGGGGATCAAGCCGGATCCCTTCTGGAAGTTGGATGGTAAGCTGGAGTGCTTCCTCTTTCGGTAGCAAGTACATTATGTTGGGTCGCGCGACGAAGATCTTGACGTTGAGCTTTTTGAATGTTTCAAACACCAGGGCTTCATACTGGCACATCACGGCAACATAGTAATAGTCCCAGTCGACCAATTCCAACGCTCGCCGGAGGGTATCCAACGAATCGTCCAGTGTGTGCATGTACAAATCAATGCGATCCTTAAGCCAAGAAGCAAAATACACAATCAGTTATTTCATTATTTATCACAAATATGCTATAGAAACCTAAACTTGACGCACAATAATTACGTAAGTTCCATTCTCACGCCAGCTTCCGTTGAGGCTGTAAATGGAAAGATCCTTTATTTTCGGATCACGTCTCGACCAATTAATGTAGTTTTGCACCGTGTTGTACGCCAGCTCGTGTCGTGGCCAGTCACGTAGGTACAAATCGCGCCACTCTTCCCAATTGCACCGTGGGATCTCCACAAGCTGATCGTTCGCCATGGTTGACCAAGACACACTGATCGGCGAGTACAATTGCGAACGAATTGGGTTCGATTAGATAATGGCCTGTCCTTATCACCAATGGCAGTTTTTTTTCTCTACGGCCAACACATACTTTATTAGATTCAACTACGAAGCAAGAAAGATGTTCACGCACTAAACATGTACCATTGTTCAGGTTGATCGTGCAGCATTCATCAAATAGTCCACTTTGCATATTTCTGCAAAGCCCAGCTTCAAGAACAACGCCTTCGACGGCTCGTTGAGCGAAACGACACAGGCGTAGGTATTCAGTTTTTTCGCTGCCAGGTATTTTGCAAACGCTTTGAGTACGATCGAGCCATATCCCTTGCGTTTCGTCTCTACACCCAACATCTGAAGTGCTCCGTTTTCGCCCCGTAAGCACCAACCGGCTAGTTGCCCTTGTGGGTCGAACAAACCCATCGAGTAGTTTCGTTCCAGTAGACGTTTAATTGTAGCCTCGGAATTTGAACCTTTAAACTGCCATCGATCGTTGATGAGTGTGGCGTTCTGCGGAAATATTCTTCCGGTGGTAAATCCTTCCGGAAGCTCCACCGTAAACTGGGCCGCTTTCTTATGGTTTAAGTGGTAGAACTTGTTCGGAATATCGACCAACTTTTGCAAGTGCAAGGTATTGTACACTTCGAGCACCAACGCTCGATAGCTCGTCATGGCGACTAAGTAGGACTGATCCCATCTGAACGCCAACAGTGTCCGGCGGAGCGTGTCGAGGGTTTCATCCAGAGTATAGATGAATACATATTCACCGCTCTAAAAATAAAACACACCCAAACGCATCCAACTAGTAAAGTATTTCGACGTTCGATTCAGCAAGCCGCATCCTTACCACAATGATAACTGTGCCATCTTTGCGCCAGCTTTCCGGCAGCGCGTAGAACGTCACTTCCGGCGGTTGGTTCAGCTGATGAGCCCATTCGATGTAATTTTGCACCGTCTCATAGGCTACCTCGTACTGTGGCCAGTCGCGTCGATAGAGATCCCGCAAGTGTGGCCAATCGTTAGGCGCGAGTGTAATCAGTCCTGGATCGCTTGCCATCGTCATCTGTTGATGGTCAGCACTTGACTGGCGAATGTGCACATTATAAATGTGCGAATCGTCGTCCACCGAGCATTATCTTATCTTTTATGCCATTCAAAAGAGGAAAAGGAGAGAATCCGATTTTTATGTGGAGGGTAATGCAACGCAGTGAAATCACCTCCTACCAGCTTAACCTAATAGCTTGCTTACAAGAATTTCCTTGTTGAAGAAAAAAGTGAAGAAAATTACTTAAATCTCTCAACTGTGATAAGGGACCACTGTTTACAGCACCCAGCACCAAATCATTTTACATTTTGAGCAAAGTCATAAAAGGGGTTTTTTTACAGTTTTTCCACAAGTATTTTCTTTATTTATGTACAAAGATTAGAGCACGATATACAAATTCCCGGTGATTAAGGAATAACATGTTTATCTAAATTAAACCCTGAAGCACCTTTCGTTGACCATAAAGAGACGTTTCCACTGTTCGCACTCACAGTGCGATGTCCTCCATGTCGTCCGCCGGTGGTGTTGGAGCCGTCTGGGGCAACGTTGCCGTGGGAATCTGTGTACGGGAGTGGTTTCCGTTCGGAAAGGATGTTTTGTTTTGTTTAGTCACAATTGTACCTTGCCACTGTACGCCATCTAACGCCTAATCACATGCGACCAAACATGCTACCGGTTACCCGCTTTGCGTAATCCTACATTGGATTGATGTTTTACATGCTGTCCTCCTGACCATTGTTCAGTTTTTTTTTGTTCGCCCCGTATGTAAACGCTTTGGGGATATCATTCAGTAACTAAGTAAAGGCTTATCGTGTGGCGCAATCTTTACGCAAGTTAAAGAGTATTTTATGGTTTTGATTTGTTCGTTGATCGAGCATTGTGTAGGAAAAGAGGAATGGAGGATAGTTTTAATAGAAGTAGTTATGAACGGAAATAAAAATCAAAGAATGGATTAGTTTGCGCTGCTATATACATCAATCACTACGAATCTCTACCACGGACACGCAAACCCCAAACGGAACGAGTACGACGGGGGTAAGACAAATACTAATTATTTCTACCGGATATTGTGATAACAAACAGACAGCACCATGCGACGAGTATATCTAGTAGGTTAATTCTAAGCACCTCCGAGCAAATGTTTAACAAAGCATCACACAAATATGGCCTACCATGATAATTATCGTAAGCTGATAGTTTGGTACTGGGTACCGTTTGTTGGCCATCGGGTAAGGAACATCTAAACATCGTCTACCGCGTGGTACGTGGACACTCTATAACGGAGGAGGACATGGGACACAACACAGGTGCAGGAAGGAAGCGGTAGAAGTCCCATCAAACAGGACCATGGTCAATCGGGGAATTATGCCAATGATGACCTGGAATGGTCTAGTCGGTGGTTGGATTGGAAGGTAGAAGGTTGGATTTTCTATCAGTTGAAGGCATGTTGTGTCACTTTTTTTTTCTCCAATAACACAGCATTTCTTCCACGCTACTTTAGCTTTCTTTGGCTCTTGTTAAGATGATGATTGTTAGGGTAACTACCGTTACGGTTAACGTCTAGCTGGGTGTTAGTTGTAGCGGTAAGCTTAGGGGCGTCCGGTCTTACTTTGAAGCAGCGAATCCGGAAGTGGTGACACATCTCCCGTACCACACCAGCCCCGTAGTGGAGGTGAGCGATCGTCACGCAGGCTGTCAGGCCGTAGAGCAGATACCTTTCCAGTTCGATGCTCAACTCCGGTAGCCCAATCGCGGGGTATGGCAAAATGGCGAGGACTGTCGTGACACACAGCAGATTCAGGAGCCCGTTCCATAGGTCAGCCCGAGTGTCGGACATTTGTGAAACGATGAGGCGACACTAAAAATGAAACATAAGGCAAAGTAACGTCAGTCCTCAAAGAACATCGTTTTTACAGCCTCTTCTGCGATAACGTACACAGATATTTGAAAACAGTGTGCCACACATGACGAAGTACAATCGCGGCTCCAGGTCGATGATGCCATTCCGAGAAAGCAGCACCCAAAGCGTGCACAGAATGAAGAGACTACTTAGTGGCACCAGCGGCCTTATTGCTTCGCTGAACGATCGCATTTTACCCGTTTTATCACGGTAAGATCTGAAATAAAAGAGATAATTAAGTGTTAATGCCGTTCGGATCACATCGTTGCTACACTTACTTGTAAATATTTTTTATAATAATTGGATGACTAGTAATGACTGCCGATACGTAAAGTGTGATCTCGAAGATGTGGCACGGTTTTATTCCCAGGATAGGAATCAGCCAAAACTCTGCTCCGAATATTCCCGTGATCGCTAGTGTTATCGATACACCCTGATAAGACCATGAAAAGAAAATACAAAATATAATTTATGGATGATCGCTGGAAGGACATTTGAAGTTCCGTTTTAACACTCACCCACATAACGAAATCGTATCCCCACGGTAGGAACATAACACCGGTGATATATTTCTCCACGTGCGGGAGGTAAAAATTCAGGAACACATTGAGCGTAATGAAGTACATTCGAACCGGGGGCAGATCGGCGGCCCCGAATATACTAAACACGTAGATCGGGATGAGTACCGCCGAGTACGAATCGAGCCCATGATCGAACAGCTCGCCCAGCGGTCCACTGGTTCCGGTTCTTCGAGCCTGCTTACCATCGATACCATCTAGAAAGGAAAGGTGTAAAAATTTAATAAAATCAGCGCTTTTTTTACTCGCAAAAATGGCCAGCAACTAACCAAGGGTATACGCGACGAACAGGTTGATGGCGGCCACAATCCACACCCAGTCCGGTACGGGTATGGGCGTCCGCGTGGCAGCTCGGAAATCCGGATCGTAGTATCCGATGAGGAAAAAGTTTACCACCGTCAGCAGGAACCCGGAAAAGGTCAATAGATTCGGGGCAATCCAGCGGGGGCAGAATAGAACCACCTTGTTCCAGAACGGGTGCATAACATATACGCTAAGAATACTAGTATCTACACAGTTGTACTGGTTCGAAATAGGAAGAAAGTGTAAGAACGAAATCAATCATTTAGTTGAAAAATGTGAAAATATTCAAAATATTTAAAAATTGCAACCGGAAATGCAACAATGGTTAAATTTCAAATCTACTTCAAACAGTTTCTACTCCATATACTGATCATTTTAAATTCCCCGGGGAAGGTCAAACCACCGCTCGAAGGGTTGTAAGTGGCATCTGATTTATTCATAACTTTTGGTCTGTTTCGTTTCAGATGGACGAAGAATCAATAAAACGTCCCGTGTTCTTTGCGGCCCGGAACCTCGGGCACTCGTCATCACCACCAGCAGACGGTTCACAAGATAGTGCATTGTGGTTCCGATTGCGAAGTACATTTACACTTTGTTAATCACTTCACATGTCGGCTCGGGTCGAGTGTAAACAGGGCCCGGGTTTGGGTTTGTATATTCGCGGCTCGGCTTGACGATTGATCGATCCACGGCGCGTACGGTACAATAATGGTCACAAACCGATAGTATTGGAAGGGTATTTTTTGCTTGTTTGCTTTGCCAGCTGTAACAAGGCGCCTCCATTATCAAAAAGGGTAACCAGACCCTGAGAGGGAGGCACAGGAAGAAGGGACGATGATGGTCCCATAGGTCATCGATGGAAGTCACACCATGTGTTCTGATTGGTTGGAAGGACACAAGAAAAATGCCATTGGGTAGAGTTCGATGCTTCCACTGTGGACTTTAATTCCTTGACAATCGTGTATGGTTTTTAAATTGATCATTTTCCTAGTGGTGTTTTGTATTCTTTTTATCTAAAAATAGGAATTTATTGCCCTAGGGCAAGGCATCTTAATGACACTATTAATCCGTCATTGTAAAGTGAAACTCCCCCGTTGACCCTAGGGGGACACAGTGACAACCATACAATCAAATCAAATATTTTAAACCGGGTCCGGTTGCATCATATGTTTACCATCCCTTCGTACAAATAAATAAACAATATTTTTCCCAACCCCAGTGACTTCTACTATCCACACTGTAAGGGATAGTTTAGACGGGCCACGATCTAGAACGAACACTAGCTCAACACCATTCCTGCGTGATCATCACTTTTCCTCCTCCACCATACAAACCTACGGCGGGTAGCGATAAGGTCAATCGTAACTCCTTTCCTAGCCGTTACATTTGTTCCGAAATGGAAAGTGAATCGCCATCATGGCCATACAAGAGGCCGGCATCGTGGTAGAATAAGGTCGATCGCGCCAGCAAAAAAACAGTTGAGCCGATTCACAGCCCGCGCGTTCGTGGGACAACGCCATGTAAACAACTGGGGCCCGTCCGTTTTTGTTCCAGTTTAGGTTCTATCGAACCTGCTCACCGTTTGAGTTTTGTTTTGAGTATTTTTTTTCACTTTCCTCAAGGAGAAAAAGTACGCACTTGGATTGCAATAAAATACAACGATAAAAAAGATTTAATTGAATCATGTTTAAAGCACCATTTAGTGATAAATGATGTATGAAGCTGCTTACCGAGCCATTTTATTGAGGCAAGTTGGGAAGAAGCTAAAGTAAATTGCATGGTGCAATTAAAAAAGTCCAGTATACAAGTGTTTAATTTCCATTTCGAACGAAACGTGGGTAGGCCCCACGAAATGAGTTTAGGTCCGTAAATAATCCGTAAATATCAACAAAACAGTGCTAATTAACACTTGAAAAAGAAGTCTGACTAAGTAGTCTGACACTTTATGATCGGAAGTGAGCTCAGAAAATTAATGACAATAGAAATTAATATCGCTTCAGAGGGAAACTTAGAGTTTTGCCAAACACAATATTTTAAAATGTACTTCAAAAATTGCCATATTTTGTTCCTTGGCGCTTAGAATGTTCAGTTTAACATTTTTCTCTTGTAGATGTTTTTCAAAATTGGGCCGGAAAGTCGGGGAATAATCCGACTATGGATAAACGAGAGTCTACTGTTAAAAAAAAACTTGTTAATGTAAAACCAACTTCTTTTATAAACTTCTGGCCTACTCAATTTATCACCGCTAGGCAATAAATAACACAATCAAAACTGTTGTGGCGTAATCCAATCGAACCGAATCGAAACATGAGAAAATTTCCCTCAGCTATAGCCATTGCAACGAAACACCCCTATTCCAATGTTATCTGAAATAATTGTGTTGATACAGTTAAAGCCGCATACGGTACCAAATATAAATATCGTACGATTGAGTTTGAGGCCGTGGATATTCCAACCCGCGCGCGATAAGATCGTCTTATCGTGCTTGCACTCCGTAATCGTTTTCAATCACCGCCCCATGAGCTAACCACGCGCGCACGGGTATAAAGTAGCCGGGTTGATTATGAAGTCCGCTTCTGCGAGATCTCGCACACCGGAACGTCATCATGTACGGGGCGGGATCTCTCTTCGCGAATGAACTGCACTTCCACCCCAATCGCCGGCCGGGGCCACTTATCACATTCAGAGAATGGAATAAAAATACGACTGACCATAACACCCTCGCGGATGCGATGGGGGATCGTAGTAGTCGTTGTACTGGAGATGGAACTTACCTTGTACTTTTCGAACCCCTTCAAGTGGGCATCGTTAAGATACTTTATCCCAATCATTTTTGTTGCTGTTGTTGTTTTATGAACCACTAGGAAACGAACGGACACATAGACACAACACACCACACGCACGCTGCTCGTCGAGACTCGATACCCCTAGTGGGCAAGGCGAGGTTTTGCGGGTTTACTGGGATAACCTTCACCGTTGGACAGCTTCCTTCGCTCGAACACGGGAAACAACGCGACGAAATTCTCGTCCGGTGCGCACCTCGACAGTCACTGCCAGACTAATTACCGTACCCGGCAAGTTGTAATCATCGTCGTCGGTACAGCGGTTCCCGCACACCGAGGCAAAAGTGGCGCGCGGTTCTTAATCAATCCGCAGTTCTCGTCGCGCTGGATTAAAATGATCCCGCTCGGGTAGGCTGCGAAGGTTTTAGTGAGATGCGCCGCCCGCGGCGATGATGACGGCGATGTAGTATGTGATCCGCCCTGTGTCGACACGCGACGATGACCGTTCGTTAGTTCGCTCGCGGATGATAAGAGGCACTGCGGCGTTCCTCCCGTTAGCACCGAACACGCGATTGTGCTCCACACTCGAAAAGATGTTTGTAGCGTAGACTCCTACCGGATTACGTACACGCAGGCACTCTCGTTATACCCGCAGCCTACTAAGCCGATTAGTTGCTCCGCGGTACGTCAATCGGGTGTCAATGGTGTCAATGCTTGGGGATCCGCCGGCTCCCGGTGCGAAGGTCACTGCCGCCGGATCGGGTTCGATGTGCGTTATCGCAATTCCGGGTGCAGGACCTCGGATTGTGCGATTGCCAGCGGCTTAACGGCGATTCAATCGGGTTCAATCGAGCCCGATTTATGGAACCCCTCTCGAGGCTAGCAAGATAGGTACCCGACAATTAATCCACTCGTAGACCACTGTAACTGCTACACGTGTGAATGAGTTTGCGTAGCAAACGTACTGCACCAGAACCGAGTACAAACTGTTTGGTATTTGTTTCGCGATGTTTTCCACTGTTTTAAATTCCTTTTTTGTTCACTGCCCTATTTATAGGTTTTTCTTTGCCAGTCAGTTACCTCGCTTCGCACAAGCCCACTTCACGTGTGAACCTTTGTGTGGCTTCTTGGCCAGAACAGAACAGCAAAGAAACCGACGGAGGCACCGGATGCTTCCGTTCCACTCGGTGGTTCGCTAACGACTGGGCCCGTAAGAACGGAACCCGTACGTCGGATCGTACGACGATAAATAGCGTGATGCAGTTGAGGCCGCAGTCGCTACGAGTACTGGTTCGTCTAAGTGGCTTGAATGAATAATGCGGTGCCTCTCTCTAACGGCCAAAATGAACCTCGGGTCGGGAGTTGAGAGGAATTTAAAGCATTTTTTTCCACCACCGGATGAACACAATTCCCAGCGGAATCCGCATGTGCGGATAAGCGCAGTTTGTGGGGGGTGAATACGTCATTTGGCGCAGGGTAGATGGCCTCCTTAGTTTATGGACAATAATTAGTGCATTAGGGACTAAGGACTTGCTAAATAAATAGAAGACGCATTTTTTCTCAATTAAATGTTTGTAGACGTTTTCATTTACACATTGTATTCATATTTATTAAATTTAGTTTTATTTAAAACATACGCTAACAATACGTATAATGAAGCCGATTGATGTGCGATTCTTGCGTTGACTGTATGGTAACATCTTATTCCTACTCATTCCGGTGTCCGAACAAAACACATTCCGTATACCGATAGTCCTTCTCGATCTGTTCCTTTTAGAGCATCTTCGTGGTAGTCGTAGCGGTTAGTCCTTCCTGTTCTAGGCGGGCCAGCATGGGTCGATAGATATCGGCCGAGAAGGGAAGCACAACGCCACGCTGCTGTATCTCGCCTGCGGAAGGAAATATGGAAGAAACAGAAACCAAGATTGTATATTAAGATATCACCGGCTAATGGAAAGCGACCCGGTCTGGGTAAACAATGTCCTGTGACTTATCCGGTTCGGCTCGCTACCTACCATCGATAATCATTTTGGCTGCAATGGCCGCCGGAAATCCGACCGTTTTGGCCATCGCAGAGTGTCCCCCTTGCGAGGCCGGCTGGCCATAGACGACAAAGTTGATTCCTCGTTCCTCGCGGCGTCCATCGTTCCAGCGGATGCCAACGTCATGCCGTAGGACGACCAAATCCCGTTCAGTATCAGCTGAAATGATAGTTGTGATGGTTAGATATTTCGAAACAACTTTTTTCAAGCACTTATCCCTCTTACCAAAGGCAAGCTTCTGCGAAAGGTAGTAGCTGAGTGTGTCCAATGGCGAGCCCATTTTGACGACGGGTGCATTCTCCAGCAGTCCTAGCTCTTCCAGGCCCTCGATCGTGCCAACGCGCTCCGCCAGCCGGTACTTGAGATTTTCGATGAAAATGTCCGTATCGGCCAGTCCGAGCATGTTCACGATCAGCTGCCGCCAGGTTAGTTCCGGTCCGTGGGGGTGAAGTAGCGGATGGGGATTCGGATCGATCAACCCGATCAGCTGCATCGGTTTGATCGTGTCCGAGAAGCCCTTGTACCGGATCGTGCCACGCAGCAGCGTGTTGATGTTGGTCAGTCCGTACAGCGATTGGTACTTGGTTGAGTCACGGTTAGGGAACCCTTCCAGGGCGAACCCGGGCAGAAACTCGAGCTCACGTGGTGCCGACATCAGTTCGCCTCCACCGGAAATCTCTACCACTTGGCCCTTGCTGAGGTACTTGGCGGAGGAGAGGGTGTTCAGCAGAACTCCTCTTGGCGACCAGGAGAACTTGTAGCGCAGGGGATTATCGGAATGCTCCGGTGCGGGTAGACCACCGCAGAAGCTGACGAATGACTCCACGACGCCGCCGTTTTCCTGCACATCTTGGATGCACTCGAGCGCCAGTAGATGATCGATACCCGGATCGAGTCCTACCTCGTTCATGATGGTCACCCCGGCTTCACGTGCAGCTTCGTGCAATGCACTGATCTCATCGTTGACGTAGCTTGCCGTCACCAGATGTGTCCGGCCAGAGATACAGTGCTTCGCTATCACGCTGTGCAGCGAATAGGGCAACAGCGACACGACCACGTCGCTTTCCTCGCACAGGTTCTGCAGGGCCGCACTTTCGTCCTGCACGTTCACGTACACCGACTCAACGCCCTGGTAACGATGGGCGAGCCGGTCGGCTTCCTCCTTGTACTGCGAAGCCACCTTAATGCTCACGTTCGACTCCCTGTGCAGGTACTCGACCAGTGGGGCCGACACAAACCCTGCTCCCAGCACCAACACACGCTTCTTGCCCACGTACGAACCCTCCGTCTTATGTCGCGACCGGTTGTTGGCCTCCCGCAGCTCATTGATGTACTCGTAGGCCGGCGTTAGGCGACCATTGCTGCAGATAATGGCACCTTCAACCGGTTGGCAGAAGTTGTGCTCTTCCAATGGACGCGAGGCATCACTCTGCAGGATGTCCAGCGCGTACGGATACAGCAGATCGCCGAAGAAGTCCGTCGATTCCCGGGGCAACTGTGTGGGCATGTTGTCGATCGAGCAGACGAGCACTCCCGGACCCTTGAAGCTCTTCTGGTCCTTGTTCCGATCGGCATCGTACAGACAGAACGGGGTGTCGATCGTCGTGCACTCGTTCATGAACTCGATCGAACCACCCGGATCGGCGGAGATATCGCAAATGGCCAGCATACGATGTGGCAGTGCCGGTGCACCACGGCTCGTCGGCAACCAGGGTGTATTGGCTGGCCGGAGCAGGTTCTTTGCGTCCGGGATCGTGATAAGCTTCGGTGCTCCCACCGCCCAGTAGATTCCGTTCACGATCACCGACGCGTACGGCGCAATGTGGTTACTGAAAGTGGAGGTGTACCGCTCCGGGAACTGATCGTACTCGACGGGATCGAATGCCCCACCCTCCCGTCGCTCCAGATGATCCGACCGGCTAACCTCACATCCGTACAGTTTGTTGGTAGAACCATGCTCGGCCACTTTCCGTAACATCTCCGGTGGGACAAACTCCACCGGAAGTTCCTGGAACACTTCTTGTGCACCTTGGGACACGTTGCCCGATCCGGTGAAGATGAACGTCAGCGGACCGATCGACTTGGGCATCATGCCGAGGGAAATTTCGTACCCACAATCACGGACGGCTTGGCGCGCCATGGACGAGTTGCGATAGTTATGAGCTGGTCCCACGTGCTGTCGGGAAAAAAAGCGATGACATGTTAGATTGTTATTTTTAGTTAAAACCCTTCTGTAAAAGACATACCATAAACGGAGTGTGGTGTCCCAACGCGAGCAATCTCAGCCCAAGTCCATGCAAAATGTTCACCATACCGGCCACCCCGGCGTACTTGCCGAACGCGACCAACCGTTGGCCGTTGCGATCCATCAGCTTCTCGTAGTCGACCAGCCGGATGTTCTTCTCAAGACACGCATCAAGCAGCGGCATGTTGGATTCCTGCGCCTTGATCGTGTGCGAGAAGAAGCAATAGGTTTTCTGCGGAATCAACGCATCTACGGGGACCTGCTTGACGCCGAAGATCACCGATGCCTCGCTGATGTCTTCCTGCACGGTAGCGCCAGCATTGAGATAAGCCTAGAAGGAGCGAAGATAATGATGAGTTTTGATGAATTTTTTAAACGACGAGAAGTATAAAAACGGCTAACATAGCTAAGAAACAACTTAAAACTTGTACCACTTTTTAAACTCTACATCAGAAAACATGCGTAATACAAATTGTTTTCTAGGGCAAACAAACCACTACGCCATTGCTTTAAGCGCGCTATCAGTGAACGCTGTTGCATATTATTTTCCTTGTTCCAGGAAGCCGTCGCAACTGGCTTAAAACAATTCGTTCGACACGTGGCCAACAACAATTCAAATGGCGATGCCCTTTTCTCGCAGCATCGTTGCTGATATGGACAATTCATTCAAGAGTGCGACAAGATCACAATCGCTAGCAGGCAGAAGAAAAGAAAAACAACGATCCAATAAGGAGGTGTGTACAGCGGCAGTGCCATTGACTGACAGACGTCCCTTATCAGTCTACGCATCGAATTTGTTTGTCCATTTTTTGGTGGGTTCCTCCCCGTTGCCAGCCCCCTGGATCAAGCCTTTATGGGCCTTCGACAAGCGCCATACCGACGATGCCTTATCTGGGCTGCCTGATATCGGACTTAATCAAATTGCAATAACAACGGCTTCAAACGGATAGACCGATGTAATGCCGATGATGCGCCATCAAGTGGCCAATCGTCGGTGGGCGGTCATGGGTTCTGATAACGACAAGTAGAGAGGAAGAACAACGAGTCGAAACACACGAAGAGCTAAGACAACATCGTTAAAAGACACGCTCACGTGCTACGCTGTACGTAATGAGCCTGAAACGAAAGTGGATCTGTCCTACATAGGCATTTTCGAAAAAGTGCATTAACTCTGGCTGGCGACATTGCACATGCACCGAATGCCATTAACACTGCACGAGCTTGTACACAAAACAACTCAAAAGAAAGCAAAAACAGTTAAACAACCGCAAGCTTATCGAAATCCTGCTGGACACCGAAGTAGTAGGACGGCTTGTGCGGCGCAAGGTAGACAAGCTCGGCCTCCGGCCAGGGACAACTCCAAAGAGGAACGGAAGAAAACAGATTCTTCTTACGTACCATTATCGCGGTACCGAACAACATGTGCCCGAGATGCCTCAAGTCTCGAGCCAGGCCGATAAGAGCACCCAGCACCGAATCTGCCAGAGGGCTTACGGAGTGGAAAAGTTTCGAAGCGGGCGGCCGGGAGGGGCTGGCATTAAATGAGTTGTTCAACTGGTTTTCCAGCGCTGAACTTCTTCGATCTTGTCGCGATAGGGTCGCTCTATCGGCCCCCCAGTGCTCTCGACGAGCCACAGGGTTTAGGCCGTGGTGTTGCTCAATCGAGAGTGATAGTGACGCCTCGTCACCAACTGTCCCTTTGCCTTTGGGTGGGCCCGATCCTTGGTAACAGGGCCCAACGTGGAGGAGAGCTGCTTATCGGGGTTGCACTTGAGGCGAGATTTGCGTAGTTCACGATAGTGACACACTTACCTGCATTGGGTAGGCCCTTCGGTTGGACGGCTGCACTATCACTTTGACGCCCTGCTTGATGAGCTTTTTCACCATCGTGGGCGAAAAGGAGGCTCGTCGTTCCCATACCGATTGATCCTCGCGTCGTATGGCGATCACTTTCCCGGTCTGAAAGTAGATGCAACAACGTGTCCTTTGGTTAACGAATTCCTTCCAGCTAAATGTCTTTTCACTAGCAAGTGTATTGAAAATCGAAACGACGCCAAAATAACGCTGCAACGTGTGTTTCGGAGGCTCGAACGTCCACTATCACCAGATCGGCAGCGGCCGAGGGTTTGCTTACATGTTTGCCACGGGTAAAGTGTCGCGCTGATAAGTGTTCACTACATTTTAAAATACGAAACATCTTAACGGTTCGGCGGATGAAACAAGACTGACTGGTGCTGTTACCAGTAGCTCGGATCGTTCACGGACAGCAGTCGATGGTCGGCAGTACCGGACTGCGCGATAGGACCGGGGGTAGTGGCTGGTGGTGGCCAAATGATAGAGTATCGCAAATCGGGTTCTTTTCTGTGCTGAACTTAAGTTTGCTATTGCCTATACAATTGTGGAAGCTGTTGCCGATGATGGTGTGACGCCGCCAGGATTAGCACTATGCTGATAAGAGGAATTTACGCGGAAATGCATTTTTGGTATCGATGCAAGCGGAAATTCCATCACACACAATCTTACGCATAAGAACAAGAAAGGAAACATTTGATTAATTTGATTTATTTATTCTAAGAACGCAACCCATTCAAATTTACATATTTAACACAATTGAATAAAATATGCTTTAATAAAATTATTCACATAAATTTATGTGTTTCTTATCATGCACATATCCATTATTTTTTAATAAAAAAGATTTTATATCACAATAGACTGCTACTTCAATTTCAACCCAATTTAAATAAATTTGTATCTTCCCTATCACGTGTTCGATCCAACCGTCCTGCCGGTGTCGTATTTGAAAACTCTCCACACTATGTTGACGCTCGCAAACGGCTCGCGGTGAGCTTTAAGAAACAGTGCTCTGTGGTATTGTTATTGTCAAATTGTGGTCGACCAATCAGGAACCACCACAATTCTTCACCACAAACATTCACGTTTCTTCGTTCTGCGAAACGGTCAACTTTCTCAATTTTGTTATCAACGCGAAACGCGAAGAAAGTGCAGTGCAGTACGACTCTGTGCCGTGAAAGTATCCTACCCTGTCGTGTGCGTACGGTGAAAGGAATAGGAAAGGTACACTTTATGTTGTTGGTAAAGTTTTGTGAGCCAAAGCGAGATACGGAAGAATCATCGCCCCGCGGGGACGAAAGAAAAAACACGCAATAATCACTCTGGTTAGCTGAATGTAAGAAATTCACTTGTCGTATTCCATTCCCGCAAGGTTTAGTGTGCTACGGCAGCGATAAGAAAAGTAAACTTTAGTGAAACTGTGCGCTACCGTTGCAAAGAGTAGCTTTTCCAGTGGTGTACATTCATACCTGCCTGTGTACCCTTCGGATCGGACTGATTGACCCTGTCTAACAGGAAGTGCGACCCCGCCATCGGGCGTGTATGTTTAATTAACACAACCGCTGAACGTCCAACTGTATCGTCAACATAAATACGGTCAGCAGTCCCTGGCAGAAAAACGAAACACCGCAGAAGAGGACTTTGTTGTGGTGTCTAAATTTAGACACCAGCTGCCTGATAGAATACCGTGGGATTGTTTTTGTGCATCCTGATATTGTAAATATCGCTGCCCCGAAAAATCCACCCCGAAAACGAAGCACAACTGAAACAAGCAAAACCCCCGGGCAGCCTTCGGAAGTAGCGTTTGCTACTAGATCTTTCGGAAAACCAGTAACAAAGACCGCTTTTCTAATCAGCCACCACGCATACAACCGAGCAAAAGGCCGTCATAATACAGCGACATCGCGGTGCCAGTAAAAATATCCGCCACTTCAGGAGATTTCCAGATTTGATCAAAACATTCGCACGACGGTTGTTGGAGGCGGGGAGAGATAGGAATTTAAAAAAAAAGAAAACAACAAAACTAGATGAACAGCGTCTGAAGGTTCGAACGAACGAAACGGCTGAGTACATAATCCTAGCGGGGTATAGCCAGAGACGTTCAAAACAACGCAGTAAGCGGTTACGGTTTCACACCGCACACGGAACCACGCGACCCGCCCTGTCCCGCGAGAGAAACCTAGCGACAATATTTTGTTTTCGACGCAGCACATCAACGGAGGCATTGAATTACATCAGTGTGTAATTTACGTTCGCGCTGCGGGAAGGGTAGAAGCAGAACAAATTCCATTACTGCATCACTGGACTTCAGCAACATGGATGTAACGCTGATCGTGAAGGCGTCCAATCAGCAGTGTGAGGACCTGACCATCAAATGCGAACCCTCCTGGACCATACGCCGACTGAAGGGCCATCTGACGGAAGTCTATCCCGGCAAACCGGTAAGCAGAATGCAAATTACTACATGCTAGGCAGTCCTACAAAGTACCGTACTGCACCAATGATCATCATCATCATCATCGTCGTCATGTTTTCCATTTTTGTAGTTCATTTTGGGGGGGTGAACGGGCACGTTGAATCAGAATCGATTTTCTGTTTGTTTCGGGCAAAACAATTTGGGCGACATCGTAAATGTGGCTCGCACCAATTGGCGACACTATTAGGGGGCAAATGCATGTTTACAACCAAACTGGATAGCGCAGATCCATGAGTCAGGTCATATCGATTCTAAGCGAGCCGGACAGATGGACTGCACGTGACTTTTTATCGTCTGCACGTTGACTGCTACCGGGGTTAGATTGTATCGCAGTAAATTAAGTTAATTAAGTTAAGCATTTGCAAAACCAGCTAAATTGCTTCATAACATTGGAGATAAAAGAATTTTTGTTTTACATATTTCCATTTCCCGTTTGGGGTAGATGAATCTAAGTTTCGCCATCTCTTGGCACTGGTTGTGACTTTTTGTTTGGACACGTGGCGTCCCACAATGCTACCACTTGTTCCATTCGTAACACATCCACAACGCCAATGGCATGATGTGGTTTTTTCTTATTCAGCTGTGCATACATATCTGGCATCGCATGTTGTTCTCAATGTCTACGGCACAAGACAGAGTACAGTGGACGTCGTCTTCATCCGTTGGCTCGGAGTTCTTCTTTGGTTCCGTTCTTCATAAATTGGGCCCGGATTGCATCATTCATTTACGAGACGACGGGGCCTAGTACGTTATTGATTTATCAACTCTCGGTCGACCTCTACTCGAACCTTCTTTGGAATTTTTGTGGGTCGCGGTTTTGTTTAAGGTAAGAGGAACAATTTTTTGTGGTGAGATTTTTTTTGTTGTTGCACGAAAAACCGTCATTGGAACGAATAAACAAGTCACGTCGAGCGATTCGCGATCATGTGTGATAAAAACGCTTCCACTTTTGTGGGGAAGAATTTCAATCAGCAAATCAGCATTACTTGGGGAAACAATAAGACAATCTCCATCCAACGCCGGTACTTTACCCGATCCCTTTAATGCATAGAGTTTACCTCAACCGGTCATCTTCTGCATGACTGCTTTCGATACATTCATATGGATGTGAGAACAGAAATCATTACCATATCTGTTTACCACTGTGTCTCTACAATTGGTAAATCCTAGTTTAATTCAGTGGGAGAGAATTAAAGGGGAGGATTTTTTTGCTCCCTCGATTTGTGCCCTGTTTGCGCTACGATAATCTACGATTCGTGTGCTCGTGTGTACGAGATAGTACTAATCTTTCCATTTTTGCCATCGCCTGTGTTTGTACACAAACACCCCCCTCCCATTTTCCCTATCTTCGTCCACCCTCGGTCGGCATTCGACATCATAGGATCCTGATGGTGGTTTATGTGGCTGAGAGAAGGAATGAAAAGGAGAAAGAGTGGAGGGTGTTTAGGTAGAGACGATCGTCAACATAGCTTAACGATAATGAGTCTAGCACCATCATATGTGCGTTGGAGTACGAGGAAAAGGGACGTTTGAGTACGAATTAAATCTTCGTTTTGATGGAAAAACCTCCTCCACTGAGAACCTTTTTTGCGATTTTGTTTTCACGTTCGCAATGATACATCTTGAGTTGTCTCGTATTCATGAACTCCTCTCCTTTTGGGGTCAATTCTAAATGGTCTATTTTAAACTGTCCTCATTCGTTATATTTAGTTTAGCAAAATCATGTCAACGAGCAATCGTGTAGATGTTTTATAGCTAACAGATAAAAACAGAACAGACTGCTCTACTAAAAGTTTATTTAAATCTGACGTCATACCGGTCTATTGGCCTAACTCAAACATATGTTCCTTTACTAGAACATTTGCATTCAAGGTCCACCCCGAGCCGCTTTCGAGAACAACAAAGTCTGGCAATCTGTTTCAACATTTTTCCACACAAACTTGTTGGATTACAAAGAAAACATGAAAAAAACGAGGGAGAAAAATCAAATTAAACAGACTTGTACCACGTCAGGCATCTCGGGTCTGTATCGGCGTGTGAGTGGAATATGTACTGAATACGTGTCCCTGCCGAGCAAATGATAAGGGGTCGTATGGCTGTAGCAAGCAGCAAAGTCTTTACTGCTTTCCTGACTTTGCAACACACTGGTAGAAAAAAAGGTGATAACTACGGTTTTGTGTTTGTTAAGCAAAATAAACCCCCATTTCACCCATCCGAAAACTGTGATTTACTGTTAGTCTGTTAGTGGCAGTCAGTTCGTTTTGATTCAAGTTAAAAATCCCTTTTTAAGAGTGTCCCTTGTGGGTAGCTTTTTGTGTCGTGTGTATTTTTATTACTCTTCACGTTACGTTCAAACCTAGCAATCTGTGCCAACATCGACCACGGTCAATGAACAGCACAGCCTACCCCGTTTAGGCAAATTTCTAATTGCGTCCTATCGTTCTCTCCCTTCCCCCCTCTCCCCGACAGAGTTCCGATGAGCAGAAACTTATTTACTCCGGTCAGCTGCTCAGCGACAGCGTGGTCCTGAAGGACGTCCTCCGACAGTACGATGGCCAGCAGGCGCACACAGTACATCTAGTTTTCACGCCAAAGAACAGCTACTACGGAAACGGCGGTAGCAGTAGCAGTGCCAGTAAAACGAACCGAAACACAAACGGCGGCAGCAAAATGGCATCCACGAATCCTTCTAGCACATCCGGTGCCAGTAGTTCGAGTGCGGCGAGTTCTAGCTCGTCGCCGGGCAGCTCGAATAATAATGATACGACGTCAAACGGCGCTGTGTCTGGCGGCTCACGAGAGCACGAGGAGACGTCGGCGGTGGACGGTGTCGTTGGTAGCGATGGGTTACGGCAGCGCACCGGTTTGCAAACGAGACCTGGACTGCGCACGTTACCGGGACCGCCGCCATTCATGGAGCAGACAGTTGCGCTGCAAAACTTGATGCAACAGACCTACATGCAGTACCTAAACCAGTACATTAATATGTAAGTGGGATCTAGTGTGGTTTACTTAAATTTTCAAACGAATTATTCAAACGAAATGCTAACGGTTTCTTGGTGGTATATCGTTAATTTTAAATATGCATGCTCATGCATTTTGGGGTTTTTAGCATGCTTTGTTTTTCTCTGAGAAGACAAGTACCGACACATGCACGAGTTTTAAACTCTTTGTTTCTTCTATTGACAGGATTAATGAACAGGGTGGTATCAATGCCCTGTACTCTGCTACGGGAGTGCCGCCAACTGCAGGAACTGCCACTGCTGTGAATCCCCTTACCGGTTCGCCGGTGTTCCCATCCGTTCCATTCGTTCCAGTACAACAATCGGCGGGCACGGCCGGATCTTACCCCAACTTTGCCTACTACCCTTGCATGACGCCACCATCATCGCACGTTGGTGGACTTCCTACGGCCAGCAGCATTCCAACACCGATCGTACCGGCAGCAACAGGCAGTTCGGGATCTGCTCAACCAGGCACCACCACCCCTGGCTTCCTACCATCGCCCGCCATTCCATCCACGAGTACCAGCGCCAGCCAACCGACACCTACATCGCTGCTTTCTAGCGGTGGAGTAACCACTCCGAGTGCATCGTCCGATGCTGGAGCTTCTTCTTCAACGGCGGCACAAGCAGCCGGAACAGACACAACACCAGCGGTCGCACCTGCACAAGCGGCAGCGGCACCCCAGGATGACGCCGTGGCTAATGCAGCTCAGGGCCGGGCTCGCCGGTTTCCGAACATTGTGGTGGAGGAGCAGGAGAATAACGATTGGCTGGATGTGTTCTTCAGCATGTGCCGCGTGGGTATATTGATGACGGTAATTTACCTCTACTCGTCCCCGATGCGATGCCTGACGGTGCTCTTCATTGGTGTGATGTTGTATCTGTAAGTGACGCGAGAAAGATGGAAATCAATGGTAGAGTTGAGGCGAAATACTTATCTTTATGTTTGGTTTTTATTTTTAGGAAAAAACATCTCGATCGCGTCTATCAGGCGATTGACAGGCGCTTCACGCGTTTGCCAGCGGCGCAGGAGGGAAATGCAGCCCAACCGGCGGCCGCACAGCCAAACAATAACGTACCTGATCAGCAAGGTTCTCCGGCGCGCAATGGTGGAGGAGACACTGGCAATGACCAACCGGGCTCCACGGGAGGAGCAACCTCCGAAGCCGCTGCGCGAACCGATGGCACGGTAGCGGAAGGTGAAACTCCCGGAACGCCATCCACTTCCCAAAGCGCCGCTCCCGTTCCTCGCCCCCGAACTGGCCCAGCAAGCGGTACGGCGGAACCGAACACCGCTGCCGCTAATAACAACACTGAAACGGAACCACTGCTCGAGCGCCCTGCGACCCAAAGCGACTCGTCGTCCGCCGAGCAACCGGCGGCCGAAGGACAGCGTATGACGTTTAACGACATGACGTCCTTCCTCGGAACGCTCGTGATAACGTTTTTCACCTCCATTATTCCGGACACTCCGGCAGCGTAAACCTTCTCGGCGAGGTATCTGTTTCGCATCCACATTTGACTGGTTGATTATTCTTAATGCGTTAACTGGCATTAGAAACACATTATAAAGTAAGAAAACCTTTTGTATAGGTAGATCTATCCTAGCGGCTGTGGGCATACCGTGGACTTCTTCAATAAGTCGTGCAGGGAGGCGGAAGACCGACGGTGGGATGCGACCCTTCATGGCGCACATTAGGGCAGCCTTGGTTTGCGTTTGTGTTATGTGCGATTTTAAATTGTTTTTTTCCCTCCCTTACTAAATATACGCAAAATTATTTAAATCTGTTAATAGCCATTTGTCATATAATTAAGTGATACAACGAGGTAGTGGGAGGAGGCCGTGAAACAGACAGCGGGAACGTCTACGGACGGACGGTCGCCTCTTCTACGTGGTTCTTCGGGGTCCGACGGTTTCGTTATCCTCCTATATCCGCAAGGTGCTGTAAAATTTGTTTATTTTTTATATGTATTTTTAAACATACCAATACAACAGGCCACTCTTACCGCTGGAAGGGATGATAGTTGGCATAAATGTTAGCGAAGAAAAGAAATAAATATTCAAAAAAGAAAAAGAAAAATGGTTGGCATGGAGAACTAGAAGTGGCTGGTCGATAGGCGCGCTAAACATTTTGGCTTTAAGCAGAATTGTAGGTCGCTCAGTAGAGGCATCAAATAAAGTGCAAACAAAAATATATATACACAAAATAAATTTGAATAGTAACAAAACGAAAGCCAACCTTTTAATGGTTCCAGCGTATGTATGTTTGTTGATCAATTGAATTGAATAGCTGGTTGATGTATTTTAGAACACTACAATAAGCCAATCTGCGCGCGTTGCTGTCTCTTTGGCGTTCTGTACATTACAAAAAAGAAAAACACCCCTCCCTCAAATGGATCGTGAAAGCATGCGTTCCGAATTCGCTTCGTGAGTTAACACTGTTCTCTGCAGTTGGGAACGAATGAATCCAACGGCTAGTTCTACTTCTGGAACCTTTTTTCCACTAATTCGGAAAGATTTAGCAGGTCGTTTCAATAAACGATAAGTAATTTGTAGAAGTTAATTCTGTGAAGAAGGAGAAAAATAAATGTTACGTAAGCAAACAGCTGTGTAGAAGTAGACGTTTTATTCGGAAAGTTGATATAAAAATGCCGTCGAAAGAAAACTAGAACTTAGTCTAGTTCTTCACACCGATGAAAAGATAACAAGAGGATTTCTATGACTGGAAGAATATGTAGTGATGAAAAGAATATGGAAATAAACTTTATTGATTCATCCAGCATGAAACAATGCTCCAATACTACAGGATATTATGTTATTTGCACGAAACAACGAAGCGAAGTATTTGAGTATTGCTGTTCTGAGGATGTAGCGAAGTTCCATTGCGATTCAAACATGGGTTAAAATCCATTTCTTCAACTGCTTTATTGTGACCAGTATTTGCGGTTGTGTGCTGTGACGAAGGCTTTCCGACAGAAAACGGGGAACATCGGCAACAGTAACTGTTACGCTGTCGAGAAGGTAGTCTAGTCCTTCTTTTGCTGCAGGTTTAGTTGAATGCTGTAGTTTATCACGACTTTTCGCTCGCTTCGTTCGAGGGTCCTCCGGCGTCTCCGTCATCGTCATCATCGCTTAACTCATCATCCAGCCCCTCGAGGTCTTCTTCAAGGAACAGGTTTTCATTGATCGGGGCGGCGTCATCGGTGGGAGCTGCTTCACTTTCCTTTTCAGCCGCCGTTCGACTGGCCTCTTCCGCCGCCATCTTTGCCCAACGGTCCGTTTCCGCCACCGTACCGGTGTCATCAACCTGCAAGAAGAAATGGAAAGTGCATTCAAAGGAAACTGCACCAAGACAAATTGACATGCGGACTTACATCTTTGATAGATAGTGAAAGCATATTCAAATCCAGCTCCTTGTACTCGGTTGTATCGTCGTCGTCCTCGTTGCGGCCGTACGAGTCGATTGCCACCTCACCGTCATCCACACCGTCGTCGACAAGATCCGGATTGAAGCTGAACATTTCCCTACCGGACAGGCCATTCTGTCGGCCGGCCTTGAAGTCCTTCAGTTTCTTTTCCTCTTCCTTCTGCAGTTTGTCCTTCTTCTCCTGTATCTTACGCTTTTTCCACGCGAGGAACGATTCTAACGTGACGCGCGTTTGGTTCGACCCGAGGGCAGCCCGCTCGCGCTCGATCAAGTCAACCAGCGATATCTCCTCCTTTTGTGAGTCGGCCTTCTTCTTGTCCTTCTTGAGCACGTAACCCGGTGGAAGAGCATGCCGGTAGATGCACTTTTCACCATTCGGGCACTCCCAGAACCATCCGTACAGGGAGCGTTCCACGGCGTCGAGGAAAAACTTGCAGATCTACGGAAAAGAAACGATCGAGGTGAGGATTAAGTATTATCAGTAATTTCACCGGTCGCAGCAAGCATTCGAATACTTACGATCGTCGTAGTAGGCATAGTTTTCTCCTTGCCGTGCTTCTTCGCCACCACTTCGGCCAGCTTCTCTTCGGTCCAGTTTTCGATCGTGTCGTTCGCATCGCCGTCACGCATATCGACGTGAATGGATCGCTTTTCCGACTTCCGCTCGACGGCCGGGTCGTGGGAAAACTTACACTTATCGCCCTTGGTGCAGGTGCCCTGCTTGAAGAACGCACACAGCACCGACTTCGGATCGGCGCCCATCTCGAGCTTCTGCGTGGCCACCGGTTTGAACAGCATCGCCAGCTCCTTCTGCTCCTTCAGCTTCTTTTCCTTCTCCTCCTTCTTGGCGTTCACATTTTGGGTAAGGTTATGTTGTCCGCCGCTCTTCACCTGCTTCTCCACCTGGGAGATAAACTTCTGCTGCTTGGCTCCTTTCTTGTTCTTCAGACCGAACGTTTTGTCCTGCGTAGTTGGGTGGGATAAAACAAACAACATGTAACGCGGCGGGATGGGACACAACACGGCGGATAATTTACGTGATCACTTGGCTGGTCGGTATTCGATGCATCCGTGTCATATTGTCGATACCTACCTCGATGATTTTCTCTTTCTTCTTCGCTTCGGTTTTTTTCGAAGCACCGGCCGGGGCCTTTTTCGGAGGCATCTTGCACAGTACCAGCGGGTGGATGAATTCCTCTGGATAAGCTAGGGATTTTTCTTTCACGAACGTTTGTCGCAAAATCGACGGCGACGACGAGTTTCGGCAACAAATGCACGCAGGACACCGCACACGACGTGTTGACTTTTCGCGTGACAGTTCTGACAGTTGACGTACCGTTTTTGTCGAGGAAAACGTACGAAATTGTTTACAATTTAATTTCACATTTAAATTTGCAACAACACGCTAGATTGTTTTGTACCATGTTCTATAATATTTAGGATAATTTTATAAATCCTTACTTAATTTAATTTTTAATAGACGAAAAAACAAAGCTGAAGTTTCATCGATTCCTCCCCGCGGGAGACGTTTGCGACCGAAAGTTGAATGTTTACAAACGAAACCGATCATCTCGTTCTGTCCCGTACGATAGTAAGCAAACGATCGATGCCTACATTTCGGCAGTGTGAGCAGGCAGAGCTATTCCCCGGAGAAGACGAGCAAGCTCGAGCTGTCATCGAAAACGGAAAACTCGCAACCGTTTCCCGAAAGTGTGTTCTTCCCTGTCGAACTGTGAGCCCAGATCTAACGAAAAACCAGTGTATACGCAGTGGACGAACGGATGGAGGATCTGGCCAAGCGAATGCCAAACCTCACAGCATCCGCTTCCCGTACGTGGCCAGCTAGGTGACGATTCTTTATATCAGAGCGCATCTCAAGCAGTGTGTTCGAATAAATTTCGGCGATTTGCTTACAAGACGAGCCCTTCCGCTGTGTGGTGTGTTTTGTTTGTCAGTTCGACAGACGTTGTCAGACATTTGCCTAGGGCCTGCGGATTGGACTTGTGTTTCCGAGCCAAAGTTGATTCTGTTCACGCACTTTGTCAAACCGAGCAGCGTAGCGACGGGGGAAAAACGATCACCAAAAAAGGATGAATTGGAGAACAAAATGTCGCCGAGCGATTTTTCCGTGCGATAGTGCCCCGTACGCCTACTACGGCGAGTGCTAGTGTTTCTCGCCTCGAACGCCTCGGTTTTGTGTTGCCCGCAGCGGTTCGCTGCTGTGATGAATTATTGATCGCAGAGCCAGTAGGAAAGCAAACGCAGACATCGACGGGTGTGATGTGAGACTAAATTACGAGTGAAAAATAAATTGATGCACCTCTGGCGAGGTGTACGGTTGATCGTTTGCCATCCGGAAAATCGCCCAGAGCGGGCATATTTTATGCAAACACCATCGAGAACTCTCGCTTCGCAAAGGTAGTGCTTTTGACGTTAAGAGTAGGAGTCAGTTGTAAAATGGACGTGGATTCACCGAATGCACTCAAACGTTGCTCCAGTGCACCGCAAATAAACAATCTGGTATCGTCGACCGCCACCGTCGGTGTGCAGCCGATGGACGAGGGACAATCGCAACCGGGTCCCAGCAGTAGTAACAGAACCAGCGGCAGCAGCTTACAGCTTAATCGGGCCCTTTTCACGTCGGGTCTTCCGGAACCACAGCCGGGTAGTGGTATGCTGAATACAAGCAGCTCCCTGCAAGGATCACCAAACGATGGGTCCAGGTAAGAAAAGGCACACACACAGGTGGCTTAGCGCCTTCCGTTGAACAATGGTTTTTAATCCCTTTCTTTCCACATCTCTCTCCGTAGGGAATCTCTCCCGACGTCGTTTTCGAATATTTTTACACCCCGCGTTAGGCGCTTTTCGGCCAGCTTTAGCCCACTGGCGGTCATCTCGAACGGAAGTGCCAGTCCGAGCCGCAATGGCAGTGGTACGCCCGGTCCACGGCTTACACCCCGGATATCGCAGCTACGGCAGGAGGAGTGCGCCGACGTGACCAATACCCGCGAGGTCAACCACGAACGCGAGATTCACTCCGCCATGCAGATGTCGCAAAGCTACGAAGATCTCACACTGGTCGCCGAGAACTGGTCATTCGCGGCGTCGGCCAGCAAGATGATGAACGATGACCTGCAGAATCCACTGCACGTCGCCCTGCCCACGATCGGGTCCACTTGCTGTTCTAGTCCATCACCAACAAGGTATGTGAATGATTGGTTTTTCGCAATCAGTCAAGTTGCGGAGCTCATTTTTTAACACTTTCCTTCCCCGATTTTTTCCAGCCGCGGCGGGATTGGCCTACAGTATCCAACGACATCGCCCTCACCGACACGGAAGTTTGTCACGCGCCGTTCCATGTCACCGTGTCCGCTGCGACCGAGCCCCCTCAGTTCTTCGGTCAAGCGAAAGTTTGATCTGGATGATAATTATGGCAATTGCTACTCACCGCCACCGAAGAAAATATTCACCTCGGAACGGTAAGGAAAATTCTCTTGACAAAACGAAAAAAAAATTGGTTGTAATCAACTCAGTCATTCAGTTAATACCATTACATTTGCAATGCGCCACTGATAACGCCCTGAGAGTTTGCTCGGTTCACTTAAAGCGCATAGTTATTTATAGCAACCATTTCGTGTTGAAATGCAAACAATTGCTGGAAACAACAATCTCTATTGGACTGAATAGAATCCGAATTATACTGTTCCAATGTGCATGTTTGTGTAATGCGTTTCGTTCTTTCTATTATAGTGGCTCATCTCCCGTTTGCCAAACGCCATCACCTTCGCCGATCTGCCCGAGCCCCGACTCGTCGACCACGTCATTCGAGAACGGTAGCAACAACAACAATGGCAACGGCAATCCACCCCCAAGTGGTCTCTTTCCGCTTGCGACCGCATCCGGCTCCGGCAGTGGCCGTGTGACGCCCAAGTTTTTCCTTACCAAACTTTCCGGGGCACCGAGTCCCGGGCCGCCCACCTTATGCCCGGGGAATCCATTTGGGGTTGGAATTGTGGGTGCGGGTTCCACAATGCATTACGGTGGAGGTGGTAGTGCGTCCAGTAGCACCTGTACAACACCGACAGGAGGTGTCCCGACCAACCCGATGGGTAGTCTAATGGGGGAAACGGTAGGGACCGGCCGAAATGTGGCCATGATGATGGACTGTGGGGTGAGCAGCAGCAGTAGTAGCAGTGGCAGTGATTGTCGCGACACAGCGATGGAAATTGGCCATGCTGGGGGCGGCGGCGTGGTGGAGGAACGCACCGAGCAGGAGAGAGATATCGATGAGACACCGTTGAAGGCGGACAGTAGTACCGGTGGAGGCAAAATGGCCTGTGATCAGAGCGTAGTAAGTCTCAGTGATACCCACCATCAGCGTCAGCAAACGCGAATGGGCTCTTCCACGGCCGTGATTGCCGCGTCTCGGGAACTACGGGAGCAGATTTTAAAGTCGGTGCTGGATCAGGATGCAGCCGGAAGCTGCAATAGTAATAGTAGCTACACTAGCAATAGTAGTAGCAGCAGCAGCAATAGTAGCTGCGTTACTAGCGATAGTAACACTAGTGCCAACAGTAATAATAGTCGGTTGAGTGGCCTCACGGGCGGCAGTAGTGGCAGCTCCAGTGGTGGTACAGTCGATAGCAGCAACAGCAGCGCCAGTGTGGTCAGTACGGATGGTTCTGTAACAACTGCAGCTGCTGCAGCAGCGGCGGCGGCTGCTGCGGCCGCCATCTGTCCCCAGCTAACCTCGTTCCCCATGATGGCCATACCGAGCAGCAATATGGCAGAGATTGCTGAATCCTGAGCATATGAAAGTACCAAAACCAACGAAATAACCAGCAATTGTAGGCCTTTCCCCTTCGCACAGTAGGCGTTGGTAGAAAGAAAATACGTACCGCGTATGCGTATAGGGACAATAATAATACCAGCTGATCGAATGAGAAGGACGAAGCAGGCCATGGGAGCCAAGTTGCGGGGAAAAGCACACTACGATCGAGCGTCATTTTGCTACAACAGCATTAACTATCATAGGCATGGAAAGGTGCAAAAGTTTTGCACGACCGATTGCGTGTTTAGCCAAAGCGCTTTAGAATAGCGTTAGCGTATAACTATGCTGGCTAGTTTAGTTAAGGTAAGACAACTATTGATAACTTTAAAACGCTTAATGAGAGAGAGAGGGAGAATAATCGATCGATTGAGGAAAACGAACTCGGCACTCGTGGGCACACTGCCACAATACGGGTTTGGCCGCAAGATATTACCACTTCGATCGTTTCTGTCAATGTTCTAGTTGAAGAAAAGGGCATGTTTGAATTTTTCCAATGATTTTTTTTGTATTTCTGTTCTTTGGAGCAAGCCTTACACCCGTACGATTTCTCCGTTTGGTTCCGCGCGTTGTAGATTCTTCGTTGTACCAGTACCAGTAACTAGTTGTACTAATAATTCGGTCTAATGAACTACACCTGCCTTGTTGCAGAACAATTTTATTAACCTTTTTTGAAGGTTGAGCGAAATCTTTGCCTAAACGGTGAGATTCTGATCTAACGGAGGTAAGGATCTAACACAATGGAACCAAAAACAAGGGCAGAAACTTGTAAGTTAGCTTGTTAAGATATGCCCCCTGGAGCGGGCAGGCCATACACGGCACTCATGCACAACTACACGTACACCTACACTCGATTATTATTATCTTTAGCGTTTCATGTGATCCGGTTCCGGATGTGCAACCAGATTCAGCAACATACAATATTACAACATCCTTCGTTTGGCTGTGTAGCTTACTAGTAGTAAGTTTAAATGGATAGAGAGAAGAAGGAGTTCGTTCTGGATCGAGAGAAAGAGAGGGAGAGAGAGAATCGTTTTGTAGCATTCGGTGAATTCAGGTAGATCATCCCTACGGAAAGCGATTGAATTTCGGAAGAACCATTTTCTGTTCATTGAGCAATAGGGGTTGAAGAAGAGCATAGAAGCCACATATCATATCTTCGTCTCGCGGATGTGAGTGCTTTAATTTGGTGTATTGCCATTATGTTTGTTCTCCATGTTACGTCGGACAATGATGTAGTTATATTCGGTTTACATCGGCAAACGATTCACACACACGATGCGAATCTGCGACAGAAAGTTGCCGGCCTATACTCCCGTTTCTGGCCCACTCTCTAGTACACAACGCTGCATTTCTTCATAGTCTTTATGGATATTCGAGTGGGAAAGCATGCAAATACCCAAGTAAAAATGAATTCTATCAAAGTAAGACGTCAATCTTCATTATTATACGAATAAATTCATTAACCTTACACTTACTCGCTTTTTCAATGGTACTAAACACTCGAATTTTTGTACGTTTTCATCACTAAGTAGTGTAATCAATTGCACTAATAAGGATTCACTTAAATTAACAAATTAACGATAGTATATTTAAACCAAACTGCCGATACTACTGTCAACAACAAAGCCTCGTTGTGGAGGCAGGCTAATTCGCATGACGAATGTCGGGGAGGACTCTATCGTTTGCACGGCCATAGATATTCTGTCATCCTGCGCCATAAATCGTGTTTATACTACAAACTGCAAGCACACCATCCTTCCACCCTTCCGGCCCAGTCGAAAGTGGGTGAATAGTACGGCAGTGTCAGCGCAAAATGTCCCCCCACATAATATATGAGGGCTCACGTACCCCAAATTGGGAGGCTCACTTTTTGTGCACAGTTATAGTTTTCCACGTGCCCAACTTTACTCTCCCTGCCCCCGGTATTCGGATAGTTTCCCATTGAACCGTGTCCGCTGCGGTCCTTCCCTTCGGTTTGCTGCTGGTCACTCTGCCGTTGTCTGGACGGTGGAAAATTACGATTTGTTGGAAAGTGGAATTAATCGCTACATGCATGATATATGGTGGCGAGAGAGCGAACGCTCGATATCCGGCCCTGATAGCGATTATTATTGCTGGCGCAGATTTCGTGTGCCTCCGCCGCGTTTCGTGTCTCCGTATGGTACATGCGTTCGGTTTCGGAAACTTTTGTGTTGTCGAATGCTAAATCATTTATTATTGAAACAAATGCGCACGTACAAAAACACATACACATGCCACGGTTTGGTGGCAGTAACTATCATTGACACGCTTTTTTGGGGGCGCAAAAAGGCGTGAGATTTGCAGTGCGACTTTTTTTTACCCTTTCCGGTCCAGCAGGCGACTTTCCGGTCCCGCATTGTGTTATGGTGCGAGTTGTATCTTTTTTTTCCTTCCACCTGGCATTATTATGAGGTAGAGTGTTACAATAAATCTAGGAAGATATTGGCAGCTCGTTTGAATTATTGTACGCCATGCATATATTTTTGAGAGGAGGAAAGTTATGAACCAGCCATATTGTGGCACCGTTGATTTAACCTTTACTAATCTAGTTTTAACGTTGCGATAATTCCAAAACGGTCGTAAACCTTTCTCTCTATACATGGTTGGTGAGTTTTATTTCTTCCGGTTTTGAAGCTTTCTTTAAAAATTATGAGTTCATTCTTGTTGTGTGTTACTTCATGCACTTTAATTGCAAGAGTTTATTGGTTGAGGAATGTTCGAGGCCCGATGGTTCGTTCCGGAACTCCCGCAGGGGAATGTACTCTATGTAATTTGTGCCTGTTGCCCCAAGGGTAATCTATCAGCATCTGAACGCTAGAAAAGCGAGCAGTAGATTCTATGGGCGTAGAATATTCTTGTCGACTCTATATTTTTCTTCTTAACTCGGGCAAAACCGAAGCCAAAGATCGTCGAGAACATCGTTAAAGCTTCTGCTTGGATCAAAAGCCTTGGCCTGGAAGAATTAGCTACTTTGGGTGTTTGTTCAACGGTTGAAATTTTGTAATGTTTTCCAAAGGATCTTTTGTTACAAGGTTTCGTTGCTTCCTTGTGTAACCTTTACGTTGATTTTAATGTTAATTTGAGCTGTTTAATGTACGCAACCCCGTTTTCCGGGAAGAGGGTAAGACAAGCTCACGCTGACTTGAGTTATTGATTTTAGGGTAGAAAAACCTGTGCGGGAGTTTGACTCGTTTCCTCTGCTTTCTCTATCCTGGTGATTTATAAAGCAAGTGCATCGCCGTTATCTTGATCAACGTGTTTGTTGCTCTGTCTGCAGCCATTCTTAGCTAGCCTTGTGTGTGTGCTCTTCCGCTAGACGCCAGATCAGCGTCTGTATCGTGTTCCGGTGCTAATGTCGATGAGGGTTTTTATGTTTTTACCCAGAAGCCCCATGTCGCATCGGGAGGGTGTTGGGGAGGACCATCTCCCGGCGGCAACTTTATGATGCTGATGATTATGGTGTTTGTTGAACGGATTCCACGTCTCGAGGAGTTCATCTCCCGCCATCCTTTAGCTCCGCCCGCGTCCCAATCAATTCCCATTCGCCACGTTTGCCCTCTTTCCATCCATCGGCGTCGTACGTTGGTCCACCGTCGGACGACGTGGATACGATACTTGGCGAGTAAGAACCGAAAAAGGGGAATAAAAAAACTATGGCTACCAAAAGCACTAAGATAAAACACTAAGTTGCTTCGGACGCTTTCAACCCCCGGAGCGGAAGTTCCCGTCCACTTTGGCACCACACCCGGCGGGGACCATTTCCGGTAGCGTACGTTTTCCACCGGCGTCACATTTTCAAAGTCCACCGTTTGCAGTTTTGTTCGTAAAGATTGGAAGAAGTTTTTACTTACACTGACATCAGGGTTTGCCTTTGGGAGGTGCTTAGTTTGTACTCGAGTTTGAGTTTGAGCG
>KE525174.1:32318-42809 GCA_000441895.2 Anopheles sinensis | reverse complement strand
CCAAGACGGCAGCCGTCGTCAGTGAGAAAAGACAATTTGGCAAACTCATGATGATTGCGTGGTGCGCCTTCAAACGCGGAGTGAAATTTCCTTCCGAATTTTCCACATCAACCTCTGGGAAGGACACCCCGGGTAGAAGCAACAAGGTGGTGGTGGTGGTTGATGAAGTGCCACACGGGGTCGGAGGGGGCACATTAGACGACCATCAAAGCAGTTTTCTCTGCGTAACGCACTTTGTCATTTTGTTGTCAATGTCATGTTTGTGGAAGCTTTCGTAAGTAGCAGCACAAAAAAAGGGATGACAATGAGGAAAATCCGGGAAATGTACTCCGGGAGACATGTCCTTACACATGTACACTCTCACACACACACATACACGTACGAAACAATGTCATTCACCGTTGAATACGCGGTATGTTTGAAGCGGAAAAGCTTTTTGTCGGAAAGTTAAAAGGGGTTGTCGGGAGTTAATTTGGGATTTGGGAATGACAAACATGAAAACATACCTGGGACGGTTTTGTATCAGTCCAATTGAAGCTGGAGCGGGATCGTTTTTGGTTTAAGGGTATAATAAATGAAATACGTAGACATTTGAGTCCAAGATTTGTAAGCCTACAATTGTTTTTAAAACGTAGAGTAAACAGGTTTATTTTTAAACATGTTTGAAAAATATAAATCAAATATTTTTCAGTTGAAGAAAACGAGAAAAACGTGCCTCAGCTGATTGTATATACGTGTCACCGTTTGTGGCATGTAATTTTCTGACGCACCGAAAACCATAAGCCGTTTTCTGATGCTGCAGTATTTTCGACCTTGAGACTTTCATCTGTTCCAATCCTCCTTTTTCTTTCACCAGAGTGCGGTAAAAGTAACGTCAACTGAAGCTATTCTGACAGCCATACGTCTGTCGAGAGACTTCACCAGCTGTTTCTAGCCTTCCAACGTGCGTCTTTTGGCTGGGAAAACTCTTTGTTTTTTTTTCTTTCCATTTTTCCAGGAATCATAGGAATCGTCTGCCGGTAAACCATCATTCTACGGGGCATTGCAACAACGATTCCTTCATTGTGTCTCCTTCCCGGATGACAGTCCGGTCAGGACATGTGGCCGACGATATCGAAATTTTCCGTTTCATTAGATCCAAACACTGGAGCCCCGGTTCAACCCGGTGCGATTCTATTTTGAGCCCTCTTTCGCATCTTTCCACTTTGAAGTGCAGCGCTCTGGTGTATCCCTCTTTCGGAAGGCGATCCAGTCCTTCGAGAGTACGGGCATGTTCGAGCGTACCTTTCTTCGTTCGTCTCCATTACGCCACAAAGGGAAAAATGAAGTGGAAAAGATGCCCAGCTGCACACGTGTGTCTGAAGTGCTTCAATCTGTGGCTGACCGGCAGACCTTCCACAGTTTATTTCAACGAACACACAACTGCGCCGTATCGAGCGGGTCAAATGACGGATGTTTGCTTTTCACATCAAAGCGACTCTAATTCTGTCCGTCCTCGCCCCGATTACGGTTTCACCCCTTTTTCCTACCAGAAAGGACACTCCGGAAGGGAAGGATCAAAAACACCGGCTTCGGAAAAGCTCATCGGTATAGCAATCGGTTGGAAAGTATCGGCCAAGCTTAAAAAAAACGATCGAAGGGAGGAAAAAAGAAAGCAGGAAAACACTTGCTCACTTGCGACGTCCGATGATGGTTCACGGGATTAGCAGCGTTTGTACAGCATTTGATTTCAAAATCTTCCCCTCGATTAGTCTCTACGCCTCCCCCCAAACCCCGCACCGGAAGTGTTTGTGCTAAGCGATGCAGCGGAAGGCAAAGGCGGGAAAGAAAAGCGCTCGGTTGTTTTTTTCTTCTTATTCGTTTAAAGTTGTACTCTCTCATTCTGCGCCGGTGGCATTCCGTTTTCCTTCGCCACTAAGACGCCCGCAAATTAGTCCTTCATTTGTCATCTTAAATTGTAAGCTCAATGCGCTGTCATTAGAGCAACCAGGAGGAGGAGTTCGGGAAGCTACTTTGTCGTGAACGCAAGCTGCCACTTGTCCGACCGCTAGGCCAAAGGGCAGCTAATCCCGTTTCATTTTTCCTCCTCGCGTTTCCATTTTCCACCAGAAAGGAATTGAATGGCCATAAATTGTGGTGGCGTTGGAAAGAGGGACAGAAGTCTATGTTGAGGGATTATAGCCTGAAAGCTGGTTGCACCCGCTTGTCTGTCGGAACTTTTCGCAGCTGATTACAAGCCGGAAGTTCTCTTTAGCTCCGTTTTGAACCATGAGCAATGAGTGTTTGCAATGTAAATTAAAACCAAGTGGACACTTTCATGACTTTGATGTGATCAAATCCAACGTAATGAATTTTTATGTTTCACATAATAAGGGTGGTCGTCTCGCGTATTTGAAGCATGCGAACCAAGTGGTCCTGACTGACTGGGGGTGAAGGAAAGTTTTTCCGAGTTCGGAAAACCGGAAACCGGGTGAAATAATGCGCAAAAAGCAACAGCAGTTGAAACACAGGCTCATCGTAGCATAATTAATTACCCTCTGGTAGTACCCTTTTCGAGGTGGTTGGTTTTCATTTGCTTTCCTTTTATGCCCTCATCCCACTTTAGTCCCTCCTCCACCCCATCATTTGTCCATGTTTTTTGAGTATTGTGCTGCACTTTTGCCCACGGAGACAAAGGGAAAGATTAAAAAAAAATACAAACCCCCTTCTCGTCCCCTGGGAGAGTGAGGGAAAACTCCGGAAGCTATCTCATTGGTGAACCCCCCACTCACTCCTTCTTCTGCTTTTCCTCCTCCCCACGATTGGCACCACATAATTGTGGTCCCTTATATCGTGACTGGATTCGGTTGCGAGCGCGGTTCGGGCGTAATATTATAAATTCTCATCTCTTTCGACTTTTCTCGCACCTTTCCCTTTCGCCCGCTTCGTTGGGGGCTGTGGTTTCATGAAATGACCACACGGAATGCTACCGAAATGAGGACCGACTGTCGAAATGAAAAATGGGCACCGGAGTTTTGGGGAGAATGGAAAGGGTCGGATCGTCGTCGTCGTCGTTAGTAAAAATGGACGAAAATTTATGACTCATTTTGGCGTCCGCCGAGTTCGGTCCCACGACGGTTAAAACCGCGACGGGCGATTTGGGAGAGCTTTTGTTTGTTATGCTGTTGCTTGTTTGATTTTTATTCGTGTAGTGGTTATTCTTTTTCTGACTCTGGATGGATGCAACCTATCAGGACTATTTTTCTTTTGTCATAAAAACATATTTTCTAAAGCTTTTTAATTTTTAACATTTTTTAAAATAATTTCACATTCAATTGTTAAACGATCATCAAAGAGAGAATTTCTACTGGCTTCATTTCGTCAATCCGCAGATGCTTCCGGCAGTCAATTATCCCTCCTGAAAGAGGTTATAAATGCTCCGGATTAACGAACTTTCCTTGTCCTTCTACTCGCTCGAGAATAAGCACCGTAGAGTAAGCGCTTCGTGGAATAAATAATTCAACCATTTAAACACTCACCGACAGTCGGCAGTCAACGATCCGGCGTCGGCGAGCAGTGATTATTCAAATTCAGATTGCTTCACTACTCCCTCACGTCGGGCCCATTCGTGCTGTCCGTTCGAAAGTAAGGCACTGAGCAATGGAATCCAAGAGACCAATCAAGCGACTAAAATATGCGTCACAGTTAGTGGCAACGGGAATGATCCCGAAATCCGAGACCGGATCTGCACTTGAGCTCTAAGTAAGGCACGTTTTCCGTTGCGGCCCTCTTTCCGTTCGCGAAGGAGTACTGCCGGTGGAAAGTTGTTCTCACCTTTCACCAAACCCTCTTGCCCCGTTTCTCTGTCAAACGGCAGAAGATCGTTACTTTGGGTTGGTTGGGCTTTTTCCATACCGTTCGGAGGAAGTTTTCGGAGATTTCCCTTTCGTTCGTTCCTCCGCGAGCTCGCGTTCACCTTTTCCTCGGTTCGTTATCATGGTCTATAAGAAAGCACTGTAAACTGAAACCCTGTTGGAATATTTGATGAGATTTGTTTCCCCCCGGGTACGCAGAACCGCGTCCCCGCCTGTCCACACCGGACGAAAGAAGGAAGAGAACCGTCTTTTGGTGTCAGTTTTCCGAGCGGATCTCACTCGCGTTCCCAGGGGAAAAGTGTGCAAAAGTAAGATAATAAATTTAGTACTAGAATAAGTGGTGTAACTTCCAAGCAAGGTTTCCCACCGTGCGCCCGACGTTACAAACGCCGCGGTCTATGAATTCGGTGGACAAGTTTACTTGCAAAAAGGGCGAAATTTCCCCGCTCGAAAAACAGAAATGGCAAAATAAAACCATTTTCAACCGTCACCAACCTCCGAAGCGCGAGAGTCACCTAATCACGCTGCCTCAAGACGTTGAAGATTAAAATTTATTCGCATTAAAAATGAATTAATCAAATAAATTATCCATTTTGTTACGCGCGCGAAGGGTGGCAGAGCGCTTTTGACATTCGCGAAAGGCAAATTTCCCGCTGACGTAGGCACGCGACGCCGGGTCTCTTTTTTTCGTTTTCCATTTTTGTTTCCAGCTTTCCTACCGAGAAGGTCTTGGTCTGCCTGTAAGGCACGGGTTTTGTGCGTTGCTTTCGGGTAAATATCTTTTAATCTTTTCCGCGGCATAAAATCATTGAAATAATGGACGTTAAACTGGGTGTGGCGAGGGCCAATGTAAATAAAGGATCTCCCTTTTTACCATGGGCTTCAATTTTCCCTTGGCTCCTTCGAGCGGAAAACACGAAACATGTTGACTTAAGCTAGATTGCAAGGGACAAGCCAAAAGCCTCTGCGTATGTTTGTGTTGTTTTATTTTTACTTTCATTTCCAGTCTAGGTTTTGTATTAACAAGCAAAAGGGAAACCAAAACTCCTGCTCAATCGAGTAGATTCCATTTCCACCCGCGCTAATGCGAACGGGCGCACTTGGCTGTAATTTGTTTTCCCGTGCTAAAAAGGCACTTAAATCTTCACACCTCATTTTCCGGGCGCCCCATTTCCAGTGCGTGACAAAACCGGCCCGCTTGCCTGGTACACTCACATTTTGCCTTATCGCATCGGTTAATATGGCCGTCGGATCGTTGGCCACGTTTCATTAGTAATCTTATTTTCCACCCCGATGCGCGGAAAGAAAGGAGAACAATTGTTGGAAGCGAAAAGAACAGGCGATAAGACTCGGCGCATAGGTACGAGCTGGTAAGTGGCGATGCAAATGTTACTCGGTACATTTCACAGTCAGCATGACTTTATTCGTAACACTTCGGTCTCGACGGTGGAGGGCGAAGAATACGCGCTAGAAGAGAAATGTTTGTGTGAAGTTCCCTTTTACGTTGTGAGCTTGTAGCAAGTTTCGGTTGAAGGTGAAAGGCTTTTAGAAAAATTAAATTTGCCATCCATTCTCTGCGAAGGGTTTTCGGTGGGCGCTGTGTGGTGATGTTTGTGTACTCACTGATTGTGTGGTATGTAAAGTTACACCAAGAGCAGAGTTTGTGGAAAGTTGTTTAAATTACTCGGTCCTAGTGAGAGCACGCGGGTGAATGATATTGCATTCGATCAATTTACAAATTAATTTAGTAATGGTTTGCAAATCCAATGCTCAGAATGAACTACGGCACAGTATGACTGTAGGCAATCATGGGTTTGAAGTGAGTGAGAAGCTGATAAATCTGTTACAGAGACTTGTGTGCTCATGGTTTCATGACATGGAAGCAATTATTTAAATGGAGGCGCCCAGTACTTGGTACAAATGTTCATGTGAACATGTTTTGCTTCCAGGAATACTCTTCTGATTAACTAACAAACCTTTTCTTCTTTGATACCCAATTCAGTGCTGTGCGTCCAGTTAACTTTTCCCGCCTGACGTAATCTTTCTTGTAATCGCTAGCCGGTAATCTATTATGTTGCGCAAGGGGGTGAAACTTTGGCGTGAAACAAATAATCCCTCCCCGCGGTTGGGATTGTGCTCGAGTAAAAAACAAAACATCGTAACCGTCTCGCATGCTAGAACGCATGTATTGAGGTGAAAAGTTTTTCATTTTTCCGAAACCCGTACGATAACCCACCGGCATCGGAAAGTTTTACCCCAATAAATGGTGTTAATTTACGAACAGCTGGGAAATGCACGTAATCTCCGGGAGGAAACTCGTATTGGGTTTCGATCTTTCGAAGCCACCGAAAGTTTTCCACCCGTCACGCGAAAACACTGGAGAAGGCGACGCGTAGGAGCAGAATTTAAGACGCTGCAAAAATACGGTCGCACTCTGTTTTTCTTTTTCAACACTATGTTCGTTTCGTTTCGCTCGTTCGGAGCAACTTTGTCCGACAACTTTACAGCATGCTGTAATATGCGGCAAAAGAAAAGCGTTCGGTTTCGTGAGGGGGGAAGAAAATTTCACGGGGTTCAAGAGGGGGGCGGCAAGTGACGTTTTAAATTGCTGACATGGTGAAACATCTTTCGGGCAAAAGTTTTAATAAATGCAAACAGGGTGTTTTACTTTTTTCCAATTTTCCACCCCACTATGTCTTCATTGAAAACTTCGCTAACAATAAGACGTAATTTTATAAGACAGTTTTACTTCGTTTAAGTTTTATGCAAAGGTATGGTGTAAAAAATATAAGAGATAACTTAACTATAACTAAGACTGTTAGTGATAACGTTGTCGAATAACTTTGAAAAACAATTGTTTAAGTAAAATGAAACTATATTGTCTTAAAATATAACATTCCCTCTTCGAATCTTTTATTCATTTCATTTTACAATAGCAATAGAAGAAACCTTTTCTTTAAAATCAAGCTACAATAGAAAGCCAAAGCGAACGAAACGAAATGTCGGAAGTAAATCATCAACCACAATGCATCACGCACCCCGCGCGGGTTGGAAAAAGAAAATATGCTCATCAGTCATGATGACAAAGCCTCCCGCCGAGCGGATTTGACTCGAACAAATGGGTAGCATGACGTTCTCAGCGCGTTTGGAAAAGAACAAGAATGAGAAGGGAGCAAAATTGCTGATGAAAAATGAACAAGAAAGATACAACGGGAAAGAATTAAAACTCGGGAACGAATCGGTGAAAAGTGGAAGGTTTTCTTTTATTTTCAGCTGTCACTTGTCATCTTTCGCAAGATTTCTCATACGCTTGTAAACCATCGCTGGTTGGGACGCCATTGTACAAAGGTGTCTTTTATTGCATTCCAGACACTCGACAAAATCAGTTGCACGAATCTGGAATTCCATAGCCCAACTCGGCAATGGTAGATTGTCGGTATTTAAAACCGCGCTTTGTATCTAATGTGGCTTTTTATTGCGTCGTTCTGTTTCGCAATCATCGTTCATTGTACGTCACGGAAAGTTTTCTTGAAACACATTTTGTAACAAGGTGCTGCGTCTAATCTTTTTGTCTCTGTAGGTCTGTGCGCTTTCCAAAACGTACACTTTCCATCATCTTCGTGCCCCTCGAGAAGACTTTTCTCTCGCACAATCGATAACACAAACTACCACCAGAGCGCGTAGGAGTCCGTCGTCGTCGTCGTCGTCGTCGTTTGAAACACAACTTTTCCCGGCGCCCAACGATACGATCTTCAAGCGGTGGCAAACAACGATGCCGGCGTGTTCCGGTGAAGCGAAACAAGTGGACAAGTTTACCACTGGAACAGCGAGTTTGCAGCGAGTCAAACAAGCAAAACGCAAAAGGTAAAGCTCTTGTAATGGCAGCTTGTAATGTTTCCTCCCGAATTGCCCGCCGGGTTGCTTCCTGACAGTGTAAAGACGGCTCGCGACGATAAAATGAGAAAGAGTTTCCCTGCTTGATAGCACAAAAGTGTGTATGTGTCGGAGGGTAATGAATGCCCGGCCACCGTCAAAAGGCACCGCATACACGCACATTCCCTTCCATGTCGGTGTCGGATTGTGGTTGTCGATTGTGGTGTGGGAAGGACTGGAAACCACGAAAACCAAACCATATCCCTTCAAACTGCTCTCCTGGCGAAGAGAGAGAGTGAGGGTAAACTTTAACTTGCTAAAACTTATTTCATTCCGTTGCGGGCTTTCGGGCCGGGCGGGTTCTTCTACAACTACTTTTATTATTATGATCATCATCGCCATTATTATTGCTATTATTGCAGAGGACAATTTTCTATTGGGAAAGTTTGTCATTTTCGCCTTCTGCTCGCCGATCGAAACGTTGCCGCGGGGGGTGGTTTTTGAAGCTGAGTGTCACTTTCAAACGCTCGTTAGATGAGCTGCAAAATGCTTAGTCTGTTTGAAAATTCGGGCCTATCCTTATTTTGAGTGGGTTGTACTGCTTTAAGTTAAAATCGTTGGTTTCAACCGGTTTCAATTTTAAATTTGGTATTTATTTAAAGGTAATATATGCTATTGAAAATGAATAAAATAATGTATTCTATATCTGTTCATTTGAAAGTTAAACAAAAAGGTTTAAATTAATTTGCCTTACTATTGATTTATTCATTATTCTTCGAATGACGCAAAATTCATGAAATGATTTAATTCTATATTTAAATAGTAAACATGCCAGTATCTCTACAAAATTTTAAGTTTTTTGTGGTGAAAATTATCTAATGGCATTTTTTATGCCCTAATATTTTCAATAAGTTTTGATACAACTTGTTTTTGGCTGCTCATGGAAGTTAATAATAATAATTATTTGACGAGCCGGTGCTGCCAACTGGACCTTTCTGTTCGATTATGCTTCCAATATTCTAAAAATCTTCCTCTGACTGCGCTGGCCTAAACCAAACTCGTCCTTTGGTCACGCCGATTCGATCGAATCCCGAAAGATTGCAGTCTGCTGTCCCCGAGAGGCTTGCAGCAGGCCCTCATTCGTATCTGCACGTACCCGCACGCCAGAACTGGGCTTAATTTTCCAATTTAGTTTCACCATTGAACCCGAAATTGAATTGGCCAATCTCGCTCTCAACGCCGACAGCTACACCGGGACGACCTCTCGCGGGAGCTCGTGGTTGGGGGCCGCACGTTTCTACGCAATCGATGTGGTCCACATCGAACGCAATTATTTCCACGGCTGACAAAACTCTAAGGAACACTGGTTTTTTCGTTCCAACTTGATATTAGTGTGGGATTCAATTTTATTTGCTTTATCAAAATAATTATCATATTGTCAAATGTGGACATGAAAGTTGTTTGAATAATGATTTTAAAAGATTATTATAAACAATTTCCTTGCTTATACAAAAAGGTGATCATTTTGAATCACCTCTACCCAGCTTAAATTTTGTTTGTTTGTTCGCATTGTTATTTTATATAATTATTTTGAAGTATTTCAACTCAATTTAAATTTGTTTGTTTGTTCTGATGTTTCTTTTATGGAATTCTAGGGTAAACACAGCAGTTTTCGATGTTTTCAGTCGCTCCTAAGCTGTGAGTTGGTTCTTTGATATCCGCTTGTCTCTAATGACACTGTTGGTGGTCTAATTCCACTTTGTCGACGCCAAAACTAACACCGAAAACACTTCCGCACTTCATTATCTTCTGCGACGCAGACCAGTGACGGTTTGTTTATAGTTTTACTTATTTTACAGATCCGTGTAGCTTGTGGGTTTTGTTAATTTTTTTTTGTTTCCGCCGAATTGAAATGAGCTTTCACACACTTCAGCTTTCGCTTTTCCGGAAGTTTGTTTTTTGCGCGCATCGCAGGCACCCGGTTTTGTCGAGTGGCACAAGGCCTGCCGCTGGGAAAACATTTATAATTAAAACAAATGTTTGTCCACAGAGGAAAAAGGCCGGGCCGGGGACACACAGCAACAGCATCGTGGCGAGATCGGTCCAGATCGGGAGCATTTCGGGCCCCAAAATACTGATCAACAATAGGCACGCGGGTCCGTTCGCGTGTTATGCTAATTTTTCAGCTACCCCGCTTTTCCGTGCGGGTGTTCCAAAAGATCCTGTCGGCCCTCTCCGTCCCTGATCCGATGCTTTTGGTCACAAACAGTTCATGCCCACAGCCACTGTCACGGACATTTCGCACACATTTTCCAACGCATGCAAAATTTCGGGACACGCGAGCCCGCGTTTCCAGCTCAAGAGTCTGGCAAATTAAACATTAGCACTTGCAATTGCATGATTTATCATGCGACGTGTTTACGTGGCTGCGGTCGCTCGGTTGTGGCGCTCGGATGCGTTTGGAGTCCCATAGAGGGTGAGTTTGGGTGAGGTTTTCTGAGTGGAGTTTAGTGGTCCTCCAGCAATTAGACGCAACTGCTGCTGGAACTTGCTTTGCTAATTGATGTCCCAGCGAGTGGCGTGCATGGCGAGGTTTGCGGTTGTTCCGGAACGGCGGATTAATATTTGATTGATTTTAGCTCGTTTTAACGCAAACATTTCGGTTGTGTCGTGAGCGTGCAACCGGTGATATCGCTTGTGTTGTTTATTAGTACGTCAGTCTCACTTCGACGAGCGGGAGGAACCTGCTTGGCTTGTGTATATA
>KE525174.1:15677-27930 GCA_000441895.2 Anopheles sinensis | reverse complement strand
TCGGTCACTTCCAACGCTGGTTCCAACCCCGATTGCTCCAAAGCTGCAAGCTTTCCACCCGCACCGTAGCTCATTAGCATTCAAATGAAGTGCATCCAATTAAATTAAGTCTTTCATCGGTCCAGTCTGGCTGGCGCCTACCTTGGGGCTCACAGGCTGGCTAGCGCTCACAAAAGAAGGTTAGATTTTGCATCGAGCTTTGTGAAAAGCGCTGTTTTCCATCGACAATATGCTGCTGGGAAACTTGGGCGAGGAAACTGTAACATGCTGGAGGCACAATTCGGTCCGCGTTGGGAGATAATAACAGGTTGATTTTTACCTTTTTAGTCAATGTCAAAAGAGGAAAGTAACCAAGGAAACGTTCGTTGGCTGATCTTTGATTGCTGGGATATGCAATAAAAAATAAATAAGATATGAATGCAAGCATTTTGCTCATCACTTCAATAACATGTTCTACATGAAGAAAGGCACATTTCAAATGATTAGACCATCGTTAGAGGATTACAAATGTCGAAGAATAGTTCGTTTTTCTAGACCTCGATTCACTTCATGCAATTTGCCATCACGAAGTTTTCTTCTCTCAGATCGGTCCGATCTGTCTCGTGGATGGCAAGAAACGATAAACATTCCACTTAATGCTTCCTGTAAATGTCTTGCTGGACATAATTTTTTCTTTCTTCCTGGTTCTCTTCGCTCGATCGTTTGTTTTACTTTTTCGTATCTCATTTATGGGCTGTTTGTTTTTTACTCACCCTCCAACTGCTTGCAAAAGGGGCAGCATTTCGGGGTCACGACGCGCGCGTACACGACGCGATCAAGATCGGGAACATATTTTTAAACGTTTTTATTTGCGCTTTCCTTGCGCCCGATGGGTTAGAAAAGAAAAGAGAGAAAAATCATAATACTGATGCTTAAGCGGAGGGTTGTTTGCTGCCGGGAGGCAAAAATTTAATTAAGCAAGAAATTTCCGCTTCACGCAAGAAGCGAACAAATAGAAGAAAAGTGAAGGAGAAAAACTACCGTAGCTGCGTTAGTTCCTCCTTTTTCGTCTTTGTTGTTTTTCTTCACGTCTCTTCTTGTCTGAAGAAAACCCTTCGCATTTCCGGCTGTCCGGCTGTGCTCCGTTCTCTTGGGTTTTGGGTATTCATGGTCCGTTTTCGTGGTGCTGCAGCAGACCCATTCTTTCTTTTTTTTACCGAGGAAAAGGGATCTAAATCTCCTGTGCTTGCCGTCAAGAAAATGTGGGTTATCCTTGGAAGCAGCTGTGCTGCGTGGCTGGCAGCAAAGGGATGGTTTGGTTAATGCGCTGTAAAAGGCAACTCTGGTGGGGCAAAAGAGAAAAAAGCGCATCGCTTGCTCGCTGTTTTCGGTAATTAGAGCTGTTTGCGTTCGATGCTGGCAATGCTGGTAGTATCACCTTTTTTCACGCAGCGTGCCTTTTCGTGAAAGCTAATTTGTGATGTGCAACGTTGAGTGGATGGCTTGAAATGAATTGTGACTTGGATAGATGAGCTTACACCTTTTTCGAATGATATACACATAATTTATGAAATTTTCAACCAATAATGCATACTAATTGTATCCAATTTAATTTAATTATCCAATTTAATTTTTCACATGTTTAAGAAGAACATCTCAATTTTAAAACAATCCACTCTGATTAAAGATTCATAATACATCGGCGAAATCGTTCGTGAAATTGCTGATGTAGTTCAAGCAATTAAACACTCTTCTACGCAAACGTTTTATGCACGCCAATTTGCTTGAGAATGGTCGGAAAACGATTTCACTTCGATTGCGGTTCGCTTGTAAAACAAATCGATGCTGCCCGTGCGTTGCGTGCTTCCGTATCTCGTATCGATAACACATTACGAGTACGTATAGTATAAATAAAAGAGCCACAATGCTCCCCTTTCCACCTCACTATTTTCCATTTCCCTACGATGGCAATGGCGTCCAAGAACCGGATTGCCGCAAGCTTTCCCGTCGTCAGTTTACCTCGACCAACAACTGTTTCAGTCCGAGCGGTAAAGAACGAGTAAATGAGCAATCAGAGAGCTTACATATCGAACTAAGCTGGGTCATTAAATATCCGCCTCGAATGGTATTGGAACGCTCGGAAGTGCCCGGGAAATGCCCGTGTGGAGCACTCGCCACCGACGGTGCCGTTATCGACTGCGGTGGAGAAATTATTGAACTCGCAGCGCCGAGACGACGGATTGAGGCACGAGTTAAACGATTGCAGTCCGGGCTCGAGCCGGGTTTTGTTTGGTCCTATCGTCCCAGAGCCACTGAACGCTCGTGTTTTCGATGCATCAGCAGGCGGCGATTCTACGAATCGGAGAGATTTTCTTTTATCTACCGGAAGCATGACTGTCCTCTTTTCTGCATCATTTAGTCGTCCGTGTGTTATTTTTGGTCGGAAGAGGAAAAGGCACATTATTTTTATCCTCCTCCTTTTCCACCGAGTTGATCGTCTGCTTTCGGAAGCCGGTTTGTTGTGATGTCATTGGCCATTCATTTTGTTGACAAAGCGAGCGGAAAGCTTACAGATTACTTTGATCGGTTTCTACTTTTACGGTTTACGAGTGATCTGAGATGGTTTTAAAATGCCATAGCAACGGTCATTAGTTGGTTCTACGAAAATACTTTCCATTCAATTTCTTTTCATAGATTCATGACTTTTTAAAGTGCTTTTTGAAATTAAAATTTTGATGCTCTTTATATTCCGTGCATTCACTTGTTTAAATATCATCATTCTATCTCGCATTGATTACCCTATCCATTTTCTAGTTCTATAAACATTCATTTTAAATCAGAGCAAGCATGCTTAGAAAGCGAATCACATTCGTTGCATGGTAGTTTTCCATTCTACTATGCACATTCGATCGCCGCGGCTATGGAGATGTTCTCCTTTGGACGTTTTCAATTTCGCTTCCATCGAAACATCCGAAGCTCCGTAATGTATGCAAACAGTACAAACGACATCACCGGCATATGTAAAGCGCTGTACGATTCGTTATTTCATGGTTTGTGTAATTTATTGTCGATTCTTATTCCTCCGCTGCGCATCCGTGCCCGGGCATCGTAGTTTCGAATTTTCCTTCCCACGGGAAAAGCTTCCTTCCGAGCTAGAATCTGCTTGCGGAAAAGTGCCGTACTTTTCGCTTCCTACTAATGCTGCTGCTGTGTGCGCACGGTGTTGGCAAAACCGATTTATGGGTAGATTGGATTTATTGTAAGCAGAGCCTGACTCACTCCAAGTCACCGGCACCAGGATCGGGAGGAAAAGCGCCACCCCCCATTGGCACTCGAAGTACTAGTTTTCCATTCTCGTGCTCTCGATGGTCGCATCGATGGTTTCAATGGAGAATGGGAATGGGTTGTAAATGCAACCTCGCTATTTTCCGTCCCGTTGGTTCGAGTTGGTTGATTTTATTTCACCCAACAAACGGAACGGTCTTCATCGTGCTTGTACTCCGGGCGTTTGGGAAAAACCCATCGATTCGTCAAGCCTTTCGCACAACGAAACCGTCCACCGTGCGAAAGTATTTCAATAAAAGTAAAGCTTGTGCAAATCCTATGTTTGGGGCAGGAATCGAAGTGGGAAATTTATTGTCAACCTGGTATGTGAGTGTGTGTGGGAAAATAATCTGATATTTGGACGTGAGACTGTTGCATGGCGAGCTCGGATGAGTTCGGTACTACTCTGGATTACCGTGTGGTGTACGCGTGATACTGATGGATGCACTTATCCACTTCCGGGGTGGATTTAAAACATTAAAAGGTGTTTTGGAATAAAAAAGTCTTTGAACATGACATTTGTTTCCTATACGTCCACCAAAATACAAATTCAAAACATGGCAACCTTTACAGACCCAAAATGCAGACTTTTTCGAAGGTTCTTTACTGACATTGAAAAACTCTCAAAAGAAACCATAATCCTTTCTTAACCATCCTGGGAGCTTGTTATCTTTGCCCCCGAAACCGGCGAACAACATGAACACCCAACCAGAACCGACTCAGTGCAACCCAAACATACGAACGAGAGACCTTTTTGTCGCTGCAGATTGTTTATTGAATTGTGGGCAAAGAAGCAACGAACGAAACACATGAATAAATTTGCCATATTTTGTCGCACTCGGATTTATGGATTTGTCCTCCACCCATCGCCATCCACTGCACTGTAAGAAGTTGTACGTGATTGTTACTCTCTCTTCGATGTGGAGAGATTTGCTGCCGAACCAGCTGGAGAAACATGTCAGAGTTCGGTATCGTACGATGGAAAACATGCACGTAGAAGATTATAAGTTGGATGTAATGGAGGATGAAAGTTGTAAGGTTTTTCGGCAGACTGGTGAACAAATCGAAGGAAAATTCCAAATAGGTCACCATGGGGTGCGTTTCTTTCTTGTTCTTTTGTCGTTTTTTATCTACTTTCTCGTGGGATTAGAACTGTAAAGGACGAATTTTGCCGGTAGGTTGGATAAATTTGACGTCATACCGGCAACGATAGAAGTTCGAACTTCAATTTCGGTTAGAAAACATTGCCAAGGGTGCACGAAAGTTCGACGGCAAAGAGTGGGTGGATTAGTCACCTGTACACGTGCACATTTAAATTCCACAAACCGCTACCAATCCACCTATTCGCTCATCCCATTCCTTACACTTTATTTGCTCATCGATTTTCTACGAAAAAACAACGAAACTAACAGAAAAATCTGCCAAAGCTCTGCAACACCCCTAGCGATGGTTAACAAGTTTATGCTTTTGTTAGTTTTTCACGCCGGATGGTAAAGATTATTTGGGAGCACAAACATCACGAACATGTTCGCTGCTGGCACACCTTGAGCAATCGGTGTGGAATGAAGTGAAATGATTTAATTCAATTGATTTGGTACACGTGGTACGCCGTCGGATGCCAGCTCGAGGCGTATCGACAGCTGAAGCGATAGCAATAAATGCAAATCATGTGCGGAGTTTGTTATGCAAGGGAAATGTTAAACCGTTACCGTGTGGATTAGTTCGATGGTGTTTGCTTAGGGGGCAAAGTGTTCTTGCTCCCGGTTTTATGCATGATGAATTTATGTTTTCCTTAAGTTTTTATTAAAATTCATCTTCAACTCGATTATTGGCTGATGATTGAGTGGTTTATATCGTAAAAATCAACGAAGGATCGAGATTCGCTTTGTTACAAAAAGATCTTGCCTAAGCAGATGTTCAACATAGCAAATTTCCAATTATAAAGCTGTACGAATAACATCACGAAAGGCAAAGAAAAAGTAATTTGTTCTACCATAATCTCGGAAATAGAAATGAATCATCACGTCGGCAAAGTAAAAAAAGTCTATCATCGTGCTTACAGTCAGAATGCCTTTTTATTTCCTTTTCTTTAGATTTAGACTTTTTCTCACGCGTCATGTACGGCTGTATCTTTTTTTAGCGAGCTCATATTCTGCTGACTCAGGGCTGTGCAATTTGAGACGGTTGATTTTCTGATCGCTTGCGTTTTTTTTCATTTCGCTTGCTCCCTAATGTCACCCCACCGAACGGTGAAGAAAATGACCGACGGGAGATGTCGATAATTCGGTTCGATTTGCGGTCATGTGAAGCGGAGCGAAGAAAAATTCATTTCGAAACTTCTGTCCCTTCTAAGGCAGGGGATGGAATATGATGGCAAAGCAAGAAATATTGAGCCATTTATCAACGCGTTATCACACGGGCTAGCGTTATCAAACCGGTTTTGGGGTCGGCAGTGAAAATCGAAATGGTTCCCACTGTGGGGCAAACAAACCGGTAGCCGATAAAATAAACGTACATACATTTTTGTAAGGATTGAAAAGGACATACTTTGAATGTTTATTTATTTAAGATCTAGGCCATTACAAAGTATTATTTTATTTAGTTTTCCGCTTGGCAACAAACACCAGGCGCCTCCATTATTTTCTACACAGTACCGGGCGTCTCCATTTCTTCAGTTTTCAATGCACGCTACAGTTGTTGATAACGATTTGCCCATTCAATTACACGGTTAGTTAAAACAAAAAATAACACCGTAGGTGACAAAATTCCCTTCGAAAAGACAACCCCATTCGGTTTAAGGACCGTAAGCATTTTAAATGAAAAACATAACAAAAAAAGCTTGACAAGAAAGTGCGTAAAAGATGCGTCCGATGGAGGACATCGGTTATAAACAGGAAACATTTTTGCCATGCTACAGACCTGGTGCGAAGGTGCCGTTCGGCAAGTGGCTTGTCCTCATAAAACGGAATGGACCTATGGTTATCTTCTTAATGTCGTTTGTTTTCACTCGATCCTTCGCGACGATCTTTTTGCCCACCTCCGCTTGCGCTTACGAAAAATGTGCGACACTTGATCAAACAGGTGCTGCATAAAAATGATAACGACTCGTTTCACTGTAAATGTCATCATTAAAGGTTAAGGAAAGGTTTCAGTTTGTTTTTAGTTCGTTTATTATCAGCACTCGGAGCTTCGTCTCGATAAATTTGGGGTGAATAGCTGTGTGAAGTTCGTATTAACACGAGGTCATAAGACAACATAATTTTGCAAAGAATCATTTAGTTTATCAAATAACATTTTATTTTGCACGCCTTGTCCATTTTGCGGTGTAAGGTTTTTCTTTCCTATAACGTTTCAAAGTATAAACAAATGGCTGTTTTAACTTGAATCAGGCATATTTCAAACGTTCCAATATAAATTCTGGAATTGTGGAGTGAAATAATGAAACGAGACAAAAAACCATCGAAGCCACTTCAATATATATCAATTCATTTGGGAACTCTACCGCAATGGACAGGTCTGATCGAAAATGAATACCAATTCAGTTGCAATCATGATACTCATTTATATTAAACGTGTCGGCTGATGGAGAGCGGAAGTGAAAACATTAATAAAAAAGAACTGACCACAGTCAAATTGCCATTTGTCCATTGAAATATAAAAAAGGACACTCAAACATAAAATAAACGACCCTTGTCGCCGTGTGATGAAGTGTCAAAGTAATCACCCGGGACTAATGAAGAGCGTTGCGTAATCGAAAACTTTCGGTACGGATTTCAGTGCTGCTCCCCGGTGCAGGGTGAAAACATGATTGATAGTTGTTAACCTATCCGAGCCTGTGCGTCGGGATGTCGGGTGTTTTCCCAGAACGCTACCGGCGTGGAATCCCTTGTGGGTTGTCGGGTTGCATTTCCCCAGCTCGCTAGCGTGCAACGATAATGTATGCAAATTCTAAGCCATACGCAGCAATTGATGTAATTAGCCGTGTAGCTTGAAATTGCCACTGATTGATGGTTGAAAGGCTCATTTGCGTTTTAGAATATTTAATCGCGGTTAGGGACGATTCGATGGAAATTGTATGGAAAATGGTTAAACGGGCTGCAAATAGATTTGGTATTATAAATATTTACCCTTTTTCTGGTATGTTTGTTTGAGTCATATGAAGTGGTGTTATTTGAACGCGCTTTGAATTTGTCTTTTTTAATAATAAAATACAATCAAACTAAAGGACAGAATGATATTTTCCAAACACTAGTTTTGTGGTACAAATGTAGCAAAACTCTTGTACTCTTAGTTAATAGCCATTCAGTGTTTACATTTCGATTTGCTTCCCTGCTTTTTCCATGCGTTTCTTCACCCTCGATCGATGAGTCGCGGGGTTCCATTTGTGCCACTGCCCATCTGTGACACGGTGTGCGTGCTTTTGCGTGCAATTCTGGCTTATTTGCTCAGCTGGTGTGTACTAATGTTGCGTCGGAAAATTTTATATCACCCAACCAACCGACCGGTACGACAGAGAAAAACCGCACAGCAATCATGCGATGCGGTGTTTCCTTGTGGTCTCCTGCAACGAGCTCACTCTGCCCACAAACTCACACACACAATACGTCACAGAGCTTGACACGGGCACTAGGCCAACAGGGGAGTACACACAATCGAGTATCCCCAGCGGTGGAGGGATTTTGTGTAAATGTTGTGGCTTACGGGACGGGAAATGGAATTGTGGGTTTTCGGGGAATCGATTGCGTTCGCTCGGTCGTTAAGGGAATCAACATCACGGTAGCAAATCAACCGTTTCGATGATCCGGATGAATTTGTGACGCACAGGTTATTGTACGTTTTATAATTCATTATCATTTAAAGATGATCTGAAATGGGGATAAGCAATCAGATATATTTGCTTTTCGTTTAATTTAAATTATCACTGGCTGAATAAAATCCCATAATGATTAGTTTGCTCTTGAAATCGTAAAGATTGTATGCATAAAGTTTATCGTTGTTCCCATATTTTACTTTTTTATTCAAATAACCAAAATTTTATTTTATTTTCGAACCGTATCTTTTCAACGCCATTGAGCAAAACAAATAAACATCGATGTCCGTTTCATTTTTGTATGCATATTTTATTACGTTCAAACGACTGTGAAATTGTTGCGTAAAGCTTCAGCCCTTTTCGTCGGAACAAGTAACGAGCTCATTGTTAAAATATTATGCTGATTTTCTCAAGCAACACACGTCCATTATTGCCCCGTCAAGTGATACTCTGGCGCGCAAACGTTTTGGCCCCGGCTCGGGCTGCAGCGCCAACCGTGCTCCGGACTCGTAAAATGCTCATAAAAGGTTATCGCTTTTTAAATATTCGTTTTTCCGAAACCCGTCACCACCAACACCATCAGCGGAGCGGTATCAAGGCTGTCGGAAAAGCCAGGGCCGAGCGGTTGCGGGAATGTTTTTCGCACGTGGAATTTTGTTTAAATCACCATCTGTGTGTATGCCGTTTACCAGTTTGCTGTTCGAGGCGCTTGACTTTCCGTGCCAATCATCGCTGCCGAAAGCCAGCGCTCAGTCAAAATGCGCGACTGGCAGAAAGGCTTCTTGCGCCCTGCTGTGCGAAACGTAAACGAGGACGCGGGCTGCGGGAAGGGCATCGAGGAGAAGGGCATGGCAAGGCTGCTCAATGTCGTGAAAAAGGGCAAACACCGAAAAACCAATATTAACATTCACATTGAAGTGCTCCAGCATATTTTTTTGTTCCTCCCCTTGCTCCGTTCTCGGTGAGTTGGGAAAAACGTGGCATTAAATGAAAATGGTACAATAAAGCCCGCAGCCACGGGCCCGAGAAGTTCTTGGGGTATCTTTTGGGCGTGTTGTTATATTGTTGGGTTTTTGGTACGTTTTTCTTTTTGGTACGTCGGACCAAATTCGTGCCGTGTACAATTCGAGTCAAATTATCCTTCAACATATGCTAGCGAGGTTTGTTTCAATGCAAGTTGACGGCTTTCAAGTGGATGTTGTGGGTTTATGTTGTTCCTTGGTTTGTGGATTGTTTGTATTTCGTGTAGGCTGGGATTTTGTTCACACAGAAATACACATTTAACTGACAACTTTGGCACCTATCTTAAAAAATAAAAAGCTAAATTTTTTGTCTAAAAATTTTGCTTCGACACGATAATTTTCAACAAGAAAACTTCCCTCAAAACACAAGTAAGCAAATTTATTTGTACACAGTCCTATGCAACCGCTATTCGAAAGAGACACTCTACGAAAGCTAGAGAACACAGTATAGAATAATTACAATCCTTATTTATTCATCCTGTAATATTCTCGCATCAATCACATTTCCCTTCCAGTGCGAGCAAGGATAAAGATGGTTGAAGCTCACTCGCGTTGAGTGTCGGCCCAGAATCAATTCCACGCCAGTTCACACGAGCATCATTGTGTAGTTTTAAAGCCTTAATCGCCCTTTCAATTTCCTTCGCCCTGCTTTCCATCTGGGTGGGAAATGTGCATAGGCGCATGAAGCTTGCGAACCACCCTTAAAAACCCATTATATCTACATCGGCTTCAATGTTTCATCGTCCCAAACGGGCGCTGGATGGAAAAACGTAACGGAAAATATGGGTCGAAGGGGAAATTCCACAGTGCGCCTAACGAAGGATCTCGTCACGTTTCTTTGTATGCATGTGGTGCACATAGGAACGGCACTGAGTTGCGATGAATCGATTCAATTTATCCCATGCATGAAAAGTGTCCTTACTGCTTCTTTTAGACGCTGGAGACTATGAAGCCATGGTCGACCTGGTGGTAGGATTTTTCTCTAATTAGTGGTAAAAAGAACCCCACACGTATCATCAAGAGGAAGATGTGGTTTGTTGGTTGTTTTATTTTTCAAAATTTGTTATATTACATATCCTTTCTTGATAAAAATATTAAAATAATTTTTAATAACCACATCTTATTATAAAAAATCCTTAGCGTCGCGCTCAAAAGGGTGATTCTGCTACTTGGATGCACTAAAAGTGTTGAAAATAGTGATCTTTATATGGAACTTCCTTGATGGGAAAATGGCAGGATCGCTATAGCAACCACAGTAAATGAGGAGAAACAAGCTCGATTGGAGAAAAAGAAAACAGGTTTACCCAAGATCATTCAATAGACAGGTTGAAGCATACCATGTAAAGAGCCAAAAACCGTGTGAAAATTTTTGACAGATGGTTTGAATTTTGTTTACTTCTTACGAGCAGCATGAAAACTGGAGTAAAACTGCAAATTTGGTATGTTTCATCAAATCAGGAAGTTGAGGCGTTCGGTAGCTTGATATCTTGGCGACCAACAGGATAAAAATTTCATGACTTCGCATCGAAAACCACTTTCCACTACTACTGGGTCACTGTGATCCAAAATTTCCGATTACTTATTTCGTTAAGTAGATTTTAAACAATTTTCAAACCAGCTGTCAAAACAATGGCGGTGCAGAAAAAGACTTTGCACCGACCTGTCTTTTGAATGATCTTGGGTTTACCGAAACGGTATTAAAATTTGACAAATTATGAAAAGGATAACAAACGAGACCGGTCTGGGGCACTATGTGTTCGATTGACCAGGCATGCCAAGGAAACACCAGATTAAGAAAGTATCGCTCATGGTGACAAAAAATGTGCATCAAATCCGTGTTCAATACGCACGGGCAAGCTGCTCAGCCCGATCGAATCACTTTTCCTTAGTGTTTTCGGACAAAAACCACTTAAATTCAAGCACATATTTCCACACAGTTTCGACGCAAAACACTCTCACTGAAACAAAAATACAATAACACAAAGCCACTAATAAAAATGCACTACAGGCCAGTTCCTGAAGGAGACATTCCTGAGTCGCCTCACACACAAACGCTACACACGCGCGCTTCCATTATAGACATTTAAAACATACAAAATTACCTTAAGAATCCTAAGCTAATTTTAAGGAAATTTCAATGTTAACTTACAGAGAAAATTTCGTCTACGTTTCAAGGAAATATAATTTCGCAGCTTGCTAAGATATGCATAGTTTTGATTTGACATAGTCTCTGTACCTTGACCACCATAGCAATCAGCTTGCTTGATCAAAATGAAAGGATGAAAAGATACAAAACCAAAAACACAATTCACCTGGAATTTCACACAATAACGACAGTAGGTATTTGATATTCAGTTTAAAGCAAATATAATTGGTTAACTAAAGTTGGTTTGTTATGGGATAGTGCTTTTGCCTACCGTAATTAACTAAACCACAAGAGAACATCATATTTCTCGCACGATGACCAAATTTTTGCTTGAAACATAGACACTAAACATGGCCCGTGTAACCAGGCCAGGTGATGAGGAAAAAAAACTGTAATGAAAATCTGCCTTTCGAAACAATTTCAACATCCAGAAATATAAATCAAGAGATGGATGTTTCAACTTGACCGGCATTATCCGGGCACCACATTTAGTAGGCATAACCCTGGAATATTTTGAGACACATTAGTCAATTATGAGTGCTTGACAAATGACGGATATTGTCCAAGTTGATCTTCTTTAACTTAATTTGGCCTGATGATAGCCAAGAAATGTAATGTCCAGCCAATGTATAACACATTCGTCAAAGGCTTTGCTTTAATGACCAATAGATCATCTTTTTGGCCTGATAATTTAGAAAAAAAAATCGATCCCAGACACTTTCATTACCAAGAGCATGTCATAACCCATCCAATGCGTCAATATTACATCAGAATGTGTGATAAGGATTAGCACACACAGTTTGATGTAGCTTGACTCTTTTAACCGGACTGAGACTTTGAGAACAACGGCGTTTTTATTTTGCTGAATCTACCACATAATCTTCACTAGATTTTCATGTAAATTCTTACATCAACATGGGCCCGTGTAACCGGGCCGTTTTACCTAGTTATATATTAAATAATCGTAGCGGT
>KE525172.1:92489-110795 GCA_000441895.2 Anopheles sinensis | reverse complement strand
GAGGGATTTAGTATCCTATTTGATTAATAGGACCAAAGCAGAACGGATGTTGACGCACGTTTCATGACTTCACAAGATCAGCGATGACTAGGAAAATGTTATTCAAACCAGGGATGTACAATCTTATTTACCCAATTATTAAAATACTCCTTAACAATAACAATTATGTAATTAATTGTAGCAACACTGCAAGAAGATTTTCTGACGGCCATTAATTTACCACCCGTAAAGACATTAATCGAATCATATATCCATTTCTTCAGGGAGTAACAGCTTTGTCCGTGTTACAAACATACATATGCTGCGTCGACGCCGCTACTTACCGAGGATGGCCCGCAGGTGGCCCTCGAGCGTTTGCAGGATTGTCATCTTAATCTCCTTCACCGATTTGCCCAGGAATTGTTCGCTGGCGGTACCGAGCAGCTCGTCGGCCTGATGGTGAAAATAATAGACGTTCATCATCTATAAGAAAAAGAAATGAAACGAGAAAGAAAGACAAACAGTCGGGGATGAGAAACGGCTATCCGTCGCGAGGCCCGTTTGGGAGTTGAGTTTAGCTTGGTTCTTTTAATTGGTTTTGTTTTTGGTTGAACAGTCATTCAAAGACTAAAAACAAACCGTTCCGACAGAGAAGTCACATCAAGTGGCTATTTGGTCCCTAATGGCAGAAGGCTGCGCTGAACACGCTCAAATGCTTGACTATTGCTTGCTTGTTTGCTTGCTGGCTTGCTTGCTCTGAGGCTCCTAAGTAATGATTTCAGTGCATACGAGAAAGAGGAAGGCTGTTCGAGAGTGCCGAACGTGTAAGAAAACGAAAATCTCCCTTCCGTGAATATGAACAACAAGATTTAGGTAAAAGTTGCAAGACAATACGAAACCAAAATAATCATATTTTTTAATGGTTTGTGTTTTTGAAATAAAACATATTCAATTGTCTGCATCTCCTTTCAATATTTATGAGCGACACATGAAAAAGTGAACACAAAAATAAAAGAGCGAGTAATAAAATAAACCAAAATAATGATCATGAGATCATGAGTAAATTGAAGTTTTATCTTTTTATGGATTATGTTTATTTCACAACATTTTTTAAAACGTATGCAAGTTTTCATTGATTTAAAAGATTAAATGTATTTCTTGATTACGTCTTCAAGGGAAGATGGTACATTTTATTTTAAAATTTTATCTTTTGCATTCCACTCGGGACAAAGTTTGGAGAAACTGTAAGTAGCATTTGTTTGAAACTGTTTTGAAAATGAAAAGAAGTAAAAACACGCACCCGTTGCAACCCTAACGGTTGGCAATTTTCTAGAGCTATCGAGCGATATAAGATTGAGAAAAAAATAGGGTACATGGTACAAAACGAACCATTTTAAAATAGGTTTCAAAACAGATTGGAAAGAATGTCAACTATACAAAAACACACACCGTCAGCCTATGGAACTCACTATGGCACGCTTGACTTGACACACGAAATAAAAAGACTAGTTAACAAAATCAAGAGAGATGAATCAACTAAATCGAACGTAAAACCTCAAACGGCAAGCACTCTAAAAACGGGTTCAAGGCAGTTTTCAAAAAAATCTTGGACCGTACGGTCGTTCCTCTCCAGATGGTACACAAAAAGAAATCGTGGTAAAACAAATGCTGTCCTTTGCGAGCATCCGAATAGTAATGGTGGGCTTTTTATTAAAATCGTTTTCTAGCATCATGGCATCATTTCATGATCGAACACGCTAGTGCAGACCGCTAGTCTGGTCCGAAACTATTCATCTAGCTAGCTCTAAGATGGGATAAACTAAAGGTCTGTCGAGAGACGAAAAGAAAACCAAACGGAAATAGTGACGGATATTGGTGATGATGGCGCATTGATGTGGAGTAGGCAAGAGGAAAGAAGGGGATAGGGATTACGGAAAAAGAAGAGAGAGGAGGGGGGGAGGGTTTACTAGGAAGGAAGGTTGATGAATGATAACCGACTGAAGAGGGAAGCTAATTTCTTTTTCATTTCTTTTTCTTATAGAAACAATAAAATAAACATGTAGGAAAATGGAAATTAAACAAGATTAAAAAATTAATTATGACAGATAAAGAAAGAGATAAAAGGCATTAAAATATATGTATAAAATTGTTAACAAAGCAACAACGACTACTACTGCCGTGGAAGGCTAAAAAAGAGAGACAAAAGTATAAGATGTAAACAGAAGATATTAAGCAGCATATAAATACAATCACTACAAACTACAAAACGCGCACTACCAGCAGAAAAGAAAACGTTAGCAGAAGACTCCACAGCTTTGCGGTGTGTTTCGAGGCTGAAAACAATAAATAAACTATAAACCAACGGCTCCATTTTTGAGTTGCACGAAGTTTGTGCAATAACTAGCACCGAATAAGTTTATGGGATGCGAAACGGCGGAGGCAGAAGCGAACGCACTGACTGAAGAAGAAAACCAGCGCCATCAGGACCATCACCGTGAGGAGCGTGACGTTCGCTTTCGTTAAGCCAAGGTTCCGGTAGAACTCGTGCCGATAGTTGCACGCCAGCGGAGCATTCCTGCTGTAGTTCATCGTGTACGGAAGCGTGCTTTCGTGCAATCGCTTGTGCTTCGGCCAGAGGGGAGCATAGACGGTGGTCTGGTACAGTCGCAGGTAGTCTTCCAGGTGGCGCACCGTGTGTCCAATCACCAGCATACCCTCCGAGACGCTGTTGTTCCCGTGCTCGTAGCATCCGTACACGACGGCAAACTTGCCCGTTCGGGCGTACACCAGCTGCAGGTGGGTCTGATGGGGAACGGGCATGGCGGGCAAGACATCCGGTACGAACGGAGCGACCTCCTCGGCACTCTCGGGACAATCGCAGGCGAGCGTAATGTTGATGTAGTTCGGCGTCCAGTCCAGGTGCGCCCGCAGACAGTAACCGTACGGTGTGTGGTTGCGGAACACGACAAATGGGCTGCCGGGCAGACGATCGGGTACGAGCTGGAAGATGGATCCGCTGAGGGAGAATCCTCTCGCCGACACCTCGACCGACGGTAGGGTTTCGCAGTGACCGTCACGGGTGATCGCCAACAGGGTACGTCGTCCGGTGAGAAGCAGCAGCAGCGCAACCGAGAACACTTGACCGGACCACATCGGAACAGGAGGCCACGCGTGACTATACGAGAGACTTTCAGGAACGGGACGCTTCCTTCGAATGAACATGGCCCAGAGAAAAACACAATGTACCGTGTCCGCTTCATTAGGATATGCCATATCCTTTCATTCGACGCCGGTAATCGACGCATCCATCAAATCGCAATCATCCAACCACTTTGAAACATAAAAGCATACAGAGGGCAAACAAAGGCACCAGCTAAAGCGCTACCTGGTGGGACAACGAAGCGGCCAGATGGAGTCGCAAGGGAAAACGGACGTGCGTGATAGTATCCGCATTGTGAAGGTGGAGTGAGTGTGTTCAGCTTGCTAACGGAAAGTCACATTAACGGCAGGACGACGCCAAGAAGACACACATCGACACACACGTACACACAGGTGTTGCTCTAAAAGGAAAGTTGCCAGCAAAGGTGATCACACATACACGCACTAGTGCTAGAGTTACACCAAGATGCTAGGTAGAAGATGAACATAGGAACTTACTTTTTCGTTCTTCATCTAAAAATAAAATCAGACAGTAAATTGCTATCGATAAAATGGAGGGTACTTATGTCTAAACGCCTAAAGGAAGGATTCAAACGTGTTATTGGAGTAAAAAAAAACGAGACGATCCGACTTTGTGTTACGGTTGCGCGGGTGAGTAGGAATCGTAATGAAAGGCCGCACTACGGTACTATCTAGGAAAAACGCCACAATGCAACTATCACTTACTCCAATCGTCATGCAGATACAATCACGCTGTAAGACTCCCGCCGTAGGATCGAAAGTGATACAAGGAAAAGGTATAAAGCAAACTTCTAAGATGGCGGCATGGGTTTGCTATCAGTGTTTGTAGTTGTTGTTATTGCAACTACCATTACCAGATACCAACGTCGCGTTTTTGCTTCAAATACTTGGCAGCAGAAAAATACAGGTTAACTAAAAAGGAAACCAAAAACCGAATCGAACTGCCTGTAGGGTGGTGTGAAATAGGTTACCATGCTAGTAAAGAAATATTAGTGATAAAAAAGAATCGTCAAAGAAAAATATAAAAAGTGTAGAAATATGAGTAAAAATACTTATTAGTTTGCAGTATGTAGTGAGAGAATGAAAAAAACAACACTATCGATGAGACGATTACACTAAATAAAATAAAAGAGCCGGTTAGTTAGTTAAACTGATGGGCCAAACACGATGGTGGGTAAATTTTGTCTGCAGCACGCTACAAAATACAACACTATAAAAGTAAAGAAAATTTAACGTAGAAAGAAAAACCAAAGGAAGAATAAAACGTAACGCCACACAATCGGAACAACTCAAGCCCACGCCCCGAGCGTTGAGGGCAGGACGAGGACGGTTGTCCGGTTTCGCTGGCGTTTTTGCTATAAATACCTTCATGATTTTGCACTGTGCCACGCCGGTCACGGTAAGCGGAACACCCTGTGCCGTTTCGACCATTTCGCACATCGGATTAAGGGTCATCACTTCCAGCGAGAGGCGCTGAACGTCCGTTACCAGCCACCAGGCCCATGCCCAGCCGCCAACGATGGTGCGTTTCTTCGTCGAGCCGCAACATCCACCTGGGGAGCAGAGAAAAGGTCGGAAAAAGAAGGAAAACATATGTTGATTAGTTGGAAAAATTCTTCTCGAGGGTCCTTGGTCCTTGGTGGCAAGGATGTCCGATGACGTTGGGTTTTGTTATGAGATGGAAGGACGCTTTTTAAATTTTACTTCCAAAAAGGAAGAGTGTAATGTAGGTTGCATGAATTTAGGCGCACAGTGCAGAACGGTTTCTTCTTCGGAAACGATCGCATAAACCGTGAAGAAGGGACGATTTTCGTAATGCTGTCACCAAATTTGAGTTTGAGTGCGCATTAAATGATTTCACTACGGGTGCAGCTAACAAATGGAAGTTGATTACTTGAGCTACGCGTGTTAACCGAGCAGGTTGTTTGGAGGGAAGTTGCGAAGATTATCAGGACAGAACATCCAAGCGCAGGCAGCGGAGTATTATTTCCACTCAAATTCGCTTTTGCTGATGCCATTTGTTACATGATTCGAAGCTGGTTTTCTCAAACAAAAATAAAGTATAAATTAAGTTTGCCAGTAATCCTAAGATCGAGTCATCTAGCAGGTTCCTTTCGCCCCCGTTTGTTTTGTAGTAATTAGCTGAGGTTAATAAAGCTTTAAATGTTTACATCGGGACGAGAGTCAACGGCATACCTCCTGGAAGAAAAACGGAAAGAAAATGGAATGTATAGAAGGACAAAAACAACTCGTTGAGCGGTGAGACGAACACGACGTGCATCGAGAACACGTTTTCGCAGCTCGAAGCCCGTTTTCCACACCGTACATATGTAAATGCAAATGGTATATGGGATGAAAGGTACACCAAGCCATTTGAACAGACAGTGAGCAAACAACACACACGTGAGTGAATCACAGCCTTCTCCGTGAATGATAGAGCGATTGGGAGTTTTCTCTGGCCCGGATAAGCGCAGGGCAAGGGCGCCATACACTAAACGGAAAGTGAAGTTGGCAAGCGACCGGTGCGTGGTAAAATGCACGTACGCAAACCTTGTTGATCGGTCCACCGTCAGCATTGCGTCCTGTCCACTTGGCATAGGAAAATGGGCAACTAATACGAGGAGCAGGAAAATCACTGCTGAACCGGTTGAACCGGGCCGCTAAAGCGCAGCAGCATTAAGGTCCAGCTGCGGCGGTCAACGTACCTCTCCGCAAACGGTAGTTACGGCGAAATCGTCGGGCCGTAACATTGACATTGGACTTATTATTTGCTTCACCTCTGAACAGGTCTCCCTCAATGTGTGTACGTGTTTTGTCATTTTTAAAGCAGATATTTTTCAGCCTCATAAATCTACATGGTGAAGCTAAGATGAAAAAGATGCTTTGTGGTACATACACCATAATTTAGCCCCTTTTTTCAACGGTTACGTCCTTATCCAAGCATTGAAGTCTTTTGTATCATAACGCCCTTGGATAGTATTTTCATTTTTCGCATTTTCTCGGCAGGTATCTTGATACGACTCTTTTAAAATATTTATCAATATAGAAAAGGAAATGAATTAAGTAAGAATTCAAAAATTTCCACTTCACTTTTGATCGTGTCGTAGTTTTCCGATCCGAGAAGCACGTTTCCAAGGACCAGATTGAGAAACGAAAACCACCAGGGATCGCACCTTGTGACTCATCCAGGAGGTTGGATGCAATTTATTGTAAACAAGTATGATGTTATAATGTGCGGTATTGCAAGTCCAGTGCCATTACCGAATATAGTTCAGCATGGGGACAGAACTCACGACCCACAACAAGCCGTGATCCATGAAAAGTCCCTACCTATCGAAGCAACAACGCGGCGAAAGGCAGCGAACGAAAAAGAGAGGCAGGTTAGTTGTGGAAGATAGCCAGCGGAGATGGTAACGGTATCACCGAAGAAGGGAATCCAGCGTACATCCGATTCAACCCACTCTGTCTCGCGTGGTGCCGGGAACGGGGGGGAAGGGGGCGGCCATACCACGACCAACAAAACCCGAACCGAGCGGATGGAGCAGCAACACTATATCGAAAGCGCAAACTCCCAACAATCCGCCGGATCGTCCGGATCGAACGCGACGACGTTCGTCAGTCGCTCTCCAGCTTTCTTCGACCGCTGAACCTTTGCCGAGTGCGTAAGCCTTCCGTTTTTCCTGGTGCTTTGTCCGTTGTTTTGCTGCAGCGTTCGGTGTTCCTCCCGGTGCAACACATTCGACAACCGTGCGTGCGTGTTGACTCCACCAAAATAGAAGAAAAGGACTCATGAGTCACGAGCCAACGTCTTTGCGAGACGCGAGAAAGTAACAACGTGAAGTAGGCAGATCGTCTTCGGCGGTTAAACCAACACGGTTGAAGGCTGGAAGTCGCATAATATCTAGAACGGGAGAAAACTTCGCCCGAGGGACCTACTTTCTCAAGAACGCCCGGACCAGACTTGTAGGAGATGGTTGCGAGTGTGTTTGTGATTCGGTGGACCATGCTGCATGCATAAAAACGTGTGTCCATATGGAGTGTGGTTTCGGGAAGGGCAGATAACGGCGGCCGGTTGCGGGACGACGACGGTTTCTGTGCTTATGACCCATTTTCTTGTTTTGGGATACGGGCGCGGAAAATGGAGTCGCCAACACCGCTAGTTTTAACTGCTCAGCTGAGTGTGAAGTGCGTTAAAGTGTGCTGAAATCCCGACAAAAGGCACGAACGCAGTGATGTGTGGTTTCAAAATTCAACCTTTTTATTTATAATAATACGACTTTAGGCACTTTAATAAATCAATGAAAAAGTCGTAATTTAAGTTCCACAAACTGGAACCAGAATCAAATAGAAAAGTTGGTAAAAATGAACAAGAGAAGAGCCAAAACCAATAGAAAGCTGCAGCGGCCAATTTTCGACACAAGCCGTAAGACACCATCATCAAAACAACGGAACTGCATAATTCAAACCCGACCGCCGGACCGGTTTTGGGTTTGTGCTTTTCCTCGCCTGCCGTCATTTCATGCGCTCAACTCTTTTCGGCTTCGCTTCCTCCTCTCGCCACACCGTTTGGGGCGTCGTCCCGGTATCCGATCTCGCGATGCAACCGATGATCCGTCAGCGCTCGGGAGGAAATGAAACTAGTTTCGTTCGGCTTTTTATTATCTCCCGACGAGTTTGGTATTATGTTTGGAGGTTAAGGTCGTTGGCACCGGTTTGTGGGACTTGAAAGTCTCGGAGGGTGTCAAACGTCAGGCGGACGTCTCCTCCGTGACCTAAACCCCTCGTCTTAAGCCCTTCCAATCCGGTAGAAGATGAAAGTGACAGAAAGTGAGCGGTCATCGGCGTGTCAACCGTTTTCCCTTTGACGACGAGATTAAGCTTCAGTGTGTGTGTGAGAAGGCTGTGCTGTAAAGGGCTGCTGCTTCCCTGGGAGAAGTCTTTAATGTTGCACCAACAGAAAGTCACGGCAACTTCCGACCGGGCGAAAGTCCTACAAACTGGTTCGTGAATTTGTTTGCCTTTGGGTATTCTTGGCTTACGCAAGCGGCAATGTAACGTAATTTGGGAGACGCTTTCACAACGCCGCAAACGGTTATAGCAGGTTTGATGGTTCCTGTTTCTTCCCCCAACCAGCGTCCCCAAATGTACTTCCGTTGGTTCGCGCCCCAAAAAGGAGATTAATTAACGTCATTTCGGTAGCCGATTGGAAACACTTTTCACTAGTTTAAGTGATGGAAACGAGTGACAGAAGTGTTTTACAGTTTCTCCTCACGTATCGCGTCTCGGGGTTGAATATTTTTTATAGTAACGTATAAACTCTCCATGGTCATCACGAACAGACGGCGGGTACTTTCCAACCCACGGTCTGCGCCGGACAGTGACAAATTTTCGGCAATCGTACGTGATCTGGTGCAGTCCGTCGAATTTGGTCGACCTGGCGAACGGTGCTGCCCATTTAATTCTACCCACTCGGTCAAATCGTGGTGCAGCAGCGTGTGCATTACTGCCAGTGGAGGAGGCGTGGTACCGCGACCTAATCTAGGACCAACGTCAACCAGGTGACATAAGTGAACGAGTGGCGATTTCACGACTTTTATCGGAGCCACTATCGCAATCGATCATCGTCGCCACAAAAGTGGCCACGTTTATATCGTCGTTCAAACGTGCTCTACCTGCCATGTGGGTGCGCTTTCACGTGGTTTCCTTTGGGCCGGAGGAAAAACTGTCGCTTAGTGGAGTATCACGAATGCCGACATGTACTACGCATATTTAAGTGAGCACCATTTGGCAATAGTGTGTATGTAATGATTAGTGCGCTATGAATCATTATTATTATGGACGAAACAATTTTTATGGCAGCAGACTGCATCCCTTCGGTAATGCAACGAAAATGGTGTAAATGGTGATGAAATATAGAAAGCAAGCGGGTGCTCAATGAACATAAAGATTAACGCAACATTATGAAACTGAACAGAAAGTGCAAACATAAACCCATAAAAAGAGGACTCGTGCAATGGACCAAAAGAAATAAAAGCAGAACTGGTAGATGTCACAAGAAGCCACTTACATCAACCGAAGTGTTGTTTAAATATTTTCTTCTAACTTACTCTAATTATCATTCCTTTGAAATATTTAAAAACTAACGTCACATAGTTGTCAATAACTAACGACAAAAGACAGAGATACATTTGGAGCATTTGGTAACAGTTTTGGAAAGATTCACTTTCATAGCTAATTAAGTGCTAATCATTAAAGGAAAGTGTTCTCTTGCCCGGTAGTGATGAATACGTGACTCTAAGATGACTCACCGTGAGAAACTATTCAATCAATTAACACTTTTCTCTATTTCTTTTCAATTTAGATGCGTCAAAGGTGTTTACGTCAAAAGAACAACACAACGAACATGTTTAAGAATGTGTGCAAGAAAGACTAACGGTATTTAGTGGTTAACTTCGCAAAGTGGAAAAGTCATCTTTCTTGTATTTAATTATCGCGGGAACACTGAGGGGCTGACATCTTGATGATCCGTAATTATTCGGGACACAAACCATCCGCTAGCGACTAGAATCTAATTGTTGTGGACAATTCGAAACAGTGCAAAAGTGACGACGAATAGTTAATCCTCGGTAACAGTGTGTGTCGCGTTAGTGTAACCCTTGGGGAGATCACTGCAGGATGAGTGAACTTGTCGGTGCGGCGATTGGGTCGGTGGCGACGGCCGCCTCGAGCGTTGGTTGGTTCGTGCCGATGCTGGTCGCGGCGATCGCGTACTTCCAGTACGAGGAGTTCATGGATCCGGAGGCGCGGGTCATCGACGTGCCAACCGAGGTGATGCTGGACAAGTACGACTTCATCATAATAGGTGCCGGATCGGCCGGTAGGTTCAATGGACAGTTGATGGCAGCCGCTGAGTTGGTCGAAAGTGATCGTGACCCTTTTTTTTCTTCTTAATGCCGACACAGGAGCCGTTCTGGCTAATCGTCTAACGGAGGTGGAAAATTGGAACGTGTTGCTGCTGGAGGCGGGAGGTGACGAGACGGAGATATCGGAGGTACCGCTGATGGCCGGATACCTGCAACTGAGCAAACTCGACTGGAAGTACAAATCGGAACCCTCGGGAACGTTCTGTTTAGGTTTGTGACTATCATAAAGGAACACCACATAATGAAGGCTGCTGACTCGTGTCTCTTTTCTCCATTGCAGGCATGAACGGAGGTCGCTGCAATTGGCCCCGGGGGAAGGTACTCGGTGGGTCGAGCGTACTCAACTACATGCTGTATCTGCGCGGCAACAAGAAGGACTACGACAACTGGGAGTCGATGGGCAATACCGGCTGGGGCTACAAGGATGCGCTCTACTACTTCAAGAAATCGGAGGACAACACCAACCCGTACCTGGCGAACACTCCGTACCACGCAACGGGTGGCTATCTGACGGTTGGAGAAGCACCATACCATACACCGCTGGCAGCGGCCTTCGTGGAGGCGGGTGTCGAGATGGGGTACGAAAATCGGGACCTGAATGGCGCCAAACAGACCGGTTTCATGATCGCACAGGGTACGATCCGTCGTGGGGGACGTTGCAGCACGGGTAAGGCTTTCCTCAGGCCGGCCCGTCTGCGCACCAACCTCCACGTGGCCATGTTCGCGCATGTAACGCGTGTGATGATCGATCCGATCAGCAAGATCGCTTTCGGGGTGGAGTTTCTGCGGGACCGTAAGATCCACCACGTGCGAGCCTCGAAGGAGGTGATCGTGTCCGGAGGTTCGGTAAACTCACCCCAGATATTGATGCTTTCGGGCATTGGTCCGAAAAGCGAACTGGCAAAGCACCGGATACCGTTGATCAAGGATCTCCCGGTTGGCGAGAACCTGCAGGATCACATCGGGCTCGGAGGGTTGACGTTTATGGTGAATCAACCGGTGTCGATCGTGGAGAACCGGTACCACTCGATGTCGACCGTGCTGCAGTACGCCGTGCTCGGCCAGGGTCCGCTGACCATTCTCGGCGGTGTCGAGGGACTAGCGTTCGTCAACACCAAGTACGTGAACGCCTCGGACGACTATCCGGACATCGAGTTTCACTTTGTGTCCGGCTCGACCAACTCGGACGGCGGCAACCAGCTGCGCAAGGCGCACGGGCTAACCGAGGCGTTCTACAACGCCGTCTTCAAGCCGATCAACAACATGGACGCGTGGAGTATTATCCCGATGCTGCTGCGACCGCGCAGCGTCGGCACGATCAAGCTCCGCAGCGCCAACCCGCTCGACTATCCGTACATTTATCCGAACTATCTGCACGACGAGCACGATATGCGAACGCTCGTCGAGGGTGTCAAGATTGCGTACGCACTGTCGCGCACCCAGACGATGCAGAAGTACGCCTCCACGCTGAGCGCCTATAAGTTTCCGGGCTGCGGACACATCCAGATGTTTACCGACCTGTATTGGGAGTGCATGATACGGCACTATACCTGCACGATCTACCACCCGGTCGGTACGTGCAAGATGGGCCCGTACTGGGACAAGCAGGCCGTCGTCGACCCGCAGCTGCGGGTGTACGGCATCCGGGGGCTGCGGGTGATCGACGCCAGCATTATGCCAAAATTAGTCAGTGCCAACACGAACGCACCGGTGATCATGATCGCGGAGAAGGGCGCCGATATGATCAAGGATTTCTGGATAAAGCGGGGTGTGGCGTAGGACGTCGTGCATGGCCACGATAATACACCACTGTTTGATCTGTCTCTCAAGCAAATCTGTGTAAAAACAAGTCTCTTATCTTAGCGTTAGTGGTATGTGCGGATGCGGGAAGTCAAATGTGAAAACTGTGCGAACGAGAGAAGCATGTATGAGACCCTTGGAATAAGTGATTTAATTTATTGAAACAACCAGTTATGTAGATCAGTGGATCTAGAGTATAATAATAAAGAGATTAAACACTCATGACACCATTAATGGCCTTTTTAAACTCATCGTAAAAAGTTAATCTTCAAGTATCGTACGGCATTTTCTGTACACGGTTCTCCTTCATCGCTGCCGCCGAGTAATCGTAATGGATCGTGCTACACTGGCGTAGTTCATCGGCATGGGCGGTGAGGTCGGCCGCGTAGGCCACCTTCACGATATCGGCCGCTTTCTCCGCCGTGGCGATAGTCGGCACGTTGGTGTTGCCGGTAGGAATGACGGGAAAAATGCTCGCATCCACCACGCGTAAACCTCCGACGTGGTGAACGCGTAGGAACCGATCTACCACCGCCAGCGGATCGGTGACAGGGCCCATCTTGGCCGTGCCGCACGGATGGTAGATAGTTTGCGTGTAGTGGCGCACGAGGCAGCTGAAGAACTCGTCCTCATTTGGGACCGACTCTCGCCGGCATGGAGAACGCGAATAGTCGAGCAGTGTTGCGTTGATTCGACGCATGGCGGCCGTCCGGGCAAGGTCTTGGGCAAATTTTAATCCCTCGATCTAGGCACATCGAAGGTGGGGAAAGAAATAAACGTACACGTAAGAACAGAACGCTTCAAACCAATTTTGCTTACCAATATCTGCATATCCCTTGGATCGGCAAAGTAGTTGGGATATATCCGAATGTGATCCCGGGGGCGTCTGCTCGCCAGCTCCAACCACCCGGTGCTGTATGGACGTGAGAGCATCGGTATAACCATGTAGGAGTTCTGGTAAACCTGCGGCTCGTACACCTCGCCGTAATATTGATCGGACATGCTCGTGCCACGTTTGCCAAACCGTCCTCCGTCCGTGAGGTCTGATAGGCTGGCAAGAAACACCTCAATATCGGGCCAATCGATCGACGGATCCTGATACTTGGTGTTAAGAAAACCCATCACTTCGCATAGCGGCATACCGTACAAGGGACCCTGCTGTTCGAGTAGAAACCGCCGGAGCGTGTCTACACCGACCGATTGGGCGAAATCGTATGCCACCGGGGTTGCACCGAGTGGTGCTTGGATGGTGTAGCCACCCGCGCCGGTTGCCACGTGGTCTTGCAGATTTCGTCCCACTCCAGGCAGCTCCTGTAGGACTGGTATGTTGTGGCGCTCGAGCTGCTCACGGGGTCCAACACCGGACAGCATCAGCAGCTGCGGACTATTGAGTGCACCAGCGGAGAGGATAACCTCCTTCGCGACCATCACGTAGAAGCGCCGGTTGTCCTTCTCAAACTGCACACCGTAGGCTCGTTTGTCGACGGGATCGATCAGGATCTTTTCGACCATGGTGTTGATGGAGATGTGCAGGTTTTTGCGAGCCGTGGCCGGTCGCAGGTAGCCCTTGGCCGTACTACACCGAAGCCCGTCGCGGATGGACCCATGCGGCACGGCGAAACCACTCTGTACCGGCCCATTCACTTCACCGTAGCGATTCGTAAGGCCCATCTCTTTCAAGCCATCCAGCAGGTATCCCTGAAGTGCTGTATGGTACCGGTATCGTTCCACCGTGATGGGACCGCCCGTGCTGTGGTACGACAGGTTGCTAAAATTGGGATCGCGCATATCCTCCAGCTTGAGGAAGTAGGGCAGCATATCGTCGTAGCCCCAGCCCGGATTGCCCAAATCACGCCAACCATCGTAGTCCCGCCGATTCCCGCGCACATACAACATGGCATTGATGGTCGAGCTGCCACCTAATGCCCGCCCACGGGGCCACCGACACCGGTTCCCTTCCATTGCCAGACAAAACTCTTCCGACGGTTCCGTACGAAACTTCCAGTCGACGCGCGACGTCTGCAGGGTCGGATAGAGGAATGGCACTTCCGTCAGAAACGTTTCGTCCGTGCCGGCCTCCAGCAGCAGCACATCCCAGTGGCATATCTCCGACAGCCGAGCTGCCATGACAGCACCCGCCGAACCGGCACCGATCACCACGAAGTCGTAGATGTCCTGTATGAACGCACCCGGGATAGGTTGAACGCGATTGTGGAAGTCCACGATGTCGGGCCGTTGGAGCCAGATACTGGCGTCGATCAGCAGCAGAAACACCGTGCCGATCCGCGAGCTGTAGAGCAAACGCGTCCGGACCTCGTACGTACCGACACCGTTCATCTTTCACGGTAGAACGAATAAACTCCGAATAGCAAAACAAGCGAACTTCCGTCGCATGAAAACCAAATTATGTACCAGACAAGGGCACCAACGCTACTGGACGGTGGCGCCTTAACACGCCGAGGAAGCCAGCATGATTGGTGGACAAGTTTGTTTTGATCTTTTTTGTGAACTCATTCTATGTGCAGAGCGCGGAGCCATCACCCTTTTAGAACATTTCATTGGGTTTAGTACATTAATGTTATTTGCAGCGAAGAAGCCTTCTAAAGTAAGGAGTAATAAGCAGCACCTTGATGAAACTGCATTGGAAAAATTCCGATAGGTAAATTGGAAATTTTAAAACCCTGAACTGATGCACAATTTGTACTAGAAGTTTCGGCGATCGGCGCAACGCCCTGCCGATCGCATTCTATTCGACCTCGATTCGACAGTGAACGGTAACAATTATGCCAAACGCAGCAGTTTTGTGTGGAACGGTTGAAAACTGACCAGCGTTAGCGTCACTCGTGACAACTTCGATCAACAGTTCGCGGTGTAGTGTCGATCGAACCGTCGCGTGAAAAGTGATTGAATCGGAAACATAACGTGATTGTCGTACATCTCCCCTCAAGCAGCAAGTAAGAGAACACGGAGCGATGGGTTTCGGGCCGGTTGAAAGTCACGACACCAGGATGCGCATCATGCTGACGCGTCCAACCAACGTGCTGATCATGCTGCTGCTGGACGCGTGCATCTGGCTGCAACGCACCGACGTGGTCGACTTCCGGAATCGCGTTCAAGACATACCGTCGCAGTTCATCTACGACGTGTACGACTTCGTGGTGATCGGTGGAGGGAGCGCGGGTGCCGCGGTGGCCGCCCGGTTGTCGGAGGTGTGCGACTGGAACGTGCTGCTGCTGGAGGCGGGCACGGACGAGACGTTTCTGAGCGACCTGCCTTATCTGTACCCGGTGCTGCAGAAGGGTCGGCTGGATTGGATGTTCGAGACGGAGCCGAACGAGCGCTTCTGCCAGGGTATGCGGGGAAATCGGTGCAGTTGGCCCCGGGGTAAGGTGCTCGGAGGTTCGTCCGTGCTGAACGCGATGATGTACGTGCGGGGCAACCCGGAGGATTACGATGAGTGGGAGCGGCTTGGTAATGCCGGTTGGAGCTGGAAGGACGTCCTGCCGTACTTCGTGAAGATGGAAAACGTGCGCGATCCGAAGATCGCCAACAAACCGTGGCACGGTCGCACCGGTCCGATGACGGTGGAGCTGTTCCGGAACCACTCGTCGCTGCAGGAGTACTTTTTGCGAGCGGCCAAGGAGCTGGGCATGCAGTTGGCAGACGATATCAATGGGCCAGACCAGCTCGTGTTTGCGCCCTTGCACGGTTCCGTCCGGGATGGGTTGCGCTGTAGTACGGCTAAGGGATATCTGCGTCCCGTTGCGAACCGGAAGAATCTGCACATCTCGATGAACTCCGTCGTTGAGAAGGTGCTGATTGATCCGCATGATAAGCGCGCATATGCCGTGCTCTTCAGGAAGGGTGACCGTCGCCAGTACGTGCTGGTGACGAAGGAGGTTGTACTTTCGGCGGGCGCGCTCAACAGTCCGCACCTGCTGATGCTCTCCGGCGTGGGTCCACGGGACCAGCTGGAGGCGCACGGTATTCGGGTGATCAAGGAGCTACCCGGAGTAGGCCAAAACCTGCAGGACCATGTGGCGGCCGGTGGTGGTGTGTTTCTGATCCAGAACCCAGCTGGTCCGAAGCCTCTCTCGATTCGGCTCATCGAGGTGGTGGAGGTGTCGACGGCACGCGACTTTCTGTTCCACAACCAGGGTCGGCTGGTGGCAATGCCTTCGTGCGAGGTGATGGGCTTCATCAACACCAAGTATAACCCACCGGGGAGCAAGCGTGGTGATGTGCAGATATTCATGTCCGCGCAGTCCGACATCTCCGACGGTGGGACGGAGGGGTTGGCCGGTGCCGGTCTTACCTACAACTATTACGCACGTAACTTCGAGTCCTGGGTGTACCACGATTCATTTCTTATCATGCCGCTGCTGATGCGACCGGAAAGTCGTGGCTGGCTTCAACTAGCCAGTGCCGACCCAATGCAAAAGATCAAGATATATCCCAACTACTTCGCCGTCGATCGTGATCTGGATATATTGGTAAAACGAGACTATTTGGACGTTAAATCAAAGAATTTACATTGAACTATGTCCTGTTTTTGTTTCACTTGTCCATCCACTCTAGGTTGAAGGACTCAAGTTTGGTGTTAAGGTAGCACAGACGTCGGTGATGCGAACGCTTAACGCAACGTTCATCTACGACACGCTGCATGGGGACACGTGCCATGGACGCACCGGGAACGACTTCTTCCGTTGTCTCATTCAGCACTACTCACAGACCATCTACCACCCGGTCGGGACGGCAAAAATGGGCCCTGCAACGGATCGTATGGCGGTAGTGGACGACCAGTTACGAGTGCACGGCATCGGTGGCCTCCGTGTGGTGGACGCCAGTATAATGCCAACGATCACGACGGGCAACACGAACGCACCGGTGATTATGATAGCAGAGCGGGCATCAGATCTGATCAAGTTCGCCCACCTACCGGCACTGCTCAGGGAGGAGCACTATCAGCAATGCGATAGCTATAACTTCCAATATCATCCGCACGGTAGAGATACGACGGTGGGTTCGAAAGCGCAAGCTTCACCGAAAGTTGCAAATCGTAGAGGTTAATCATAAAATATAGGAAAGCGTACGAGACAATTCCTTTCACACCATTACAAGACTTTTTCTTCCGTTCGTTTGATTGTAAACTCCTACAGATAATACCAATCGCAGGTTTTCTGCATAAGAAGCAACTAACAGATTATATCCCTCTTATTATGTAGAGGCGAAAGAGGCCTAAAGCCTCTATAATCCTTCAGCTAACCCACCTTCCTCTTATTATGTTGGTTTACAGAAATTGTTTAAACTTAGGTTATCGATGCAAAAAAAGCACTTAAACGATGAAAAAGGTCATATAGAGCATGTATTGAAACAATAACCAAATGTAACGATGGATTCATCCTGCGTTAGCGAAAACATTATAAGATCCAACAAATTTCGATTTGTTTTTCTCACTTTATTCCGAAGACACAATCAGTCATTCATTGCTACTTACTTACTTACTTACTTAAGTGGCGCTACCACCACTGAGCTGTCTTGGCCTGCTTAAGCTCCATCCGAAACCCCTCACGGTCGCTCGCCACAGCAGTCCAATTTCGTATCCCGGCTATTCTGGCGGCTTCGTCTACGCCATCCTTCCATCTCGATTTAGGCCTACAACGCCTCCTCTGTCCTTCGGGACAGCCTAAAAGGACTTTACGGGCTGGGTCGTCCGGTGCCATTCGCATGACATGACCAGCCCACCGGAGCCTGGCGAGTCTAATTCGTTGCACGACTGTGAGGTCTCCGTACAACTCATAGAGCTCGTCATTATATCGGCTCCTCCCTTGTCCCTCCTCACATACGGGGCCAAAAATCCTCCTGAGCATCTTCCTCTCGAACACGGCTAAGAGGGTTTCGTCAGATTTGGACAGAGTCCATGTCTCGGAGGCGTATGTGAGCACTGGAACTATATATGTCCGGTATAGTCCCAGCTTCGACTGTCTTGACAGGTATCGTGAGTGGAAGAGTTTTCTCAGACTGTAATATGACCGGTTGGCTGCCAGCACCCTAGCGCGAATTTCATCTTCAATGTTGTTGTCGGTGCTGACCTTTGACCCAAGATAGGTGAAATTTTGGACGACTTCAAAAGTGCGTTCACCTACTTGTACGTCACCCCCGCGTAGGCGTTCGGCGATTGTTGGCAGGGCCGCTGATGGTACCACCATCATCTTGGTTTTTCCCTCGTTAATCTGCAGTCCGAGGTTATTTGCCACTTGCTCGATCCTTTGGTATGATTCTGCTACATAGGAGAGCCTTCTACCAATGATGTCTATATCATCAGCGTATGCCAGGATCTGGATTGACTTATAGAAGATGGTCCCCGAAGTTTCCACCTCCGAGTCTCGGATGGCCCTCTCTAGCGCTAGGTTGAAGAGTATGC
>KE525170.1:140047-216029 GCA_000441895.2 Anopheles sinensis | reverse complement strand
TAACACGATCATTCACAACACTTGCTGCACTTGCGTCTGCACTCTAAGATTGCTTTGACCAGAATGCGCAAACACATGATCCTTTGGTTTCTCGAACGCGTACGTGCGTATAGGCGTATAACGACACAGTAAGCATATTGGCGATAGTTTGGCGTTGCATGGTTGCAAAGGAAAGAATATGCATAGGTAGCATTCGCACCCTTTCTCTCCTTCAGAAAACGACCCACGCACACATTATCATTTCTAACGATAGAGAAATGCGGGGGAGAAGTACACAATTTTGGGTGCGGGGAGCCAAAACCAGGTTGAGCTGTCATTTTTCGTCAACCGGGAATCTATTTGAATTTGATATGAATCGATCCATACACGTGGTGAGTCGCATTAGTCACGGAGAGTCGATGTAGAGCCAATGGTTCTTAGTGATTGATTTGAACCTATTTTTAACAAAGAAATACAGTAGAACTTCGATTAACTGAGGAGTTCTACCATTATATTTATCTCACGCAGTGACAATGATTCAGACCAGGACCTAGTTTAAATGTTTATAGTATTTTTGTTCAAATAAAGACTCGTTATTGAGAATCGCATTTCATGATCAACAGAACTACTTGCAGCGGCGAACGTCACATTGGAAATGTGCGACATGTTTTTGTTACGCATATAGAGTGTTATCAGTTTTGATCTGATTAGAGTTTAGATTAGGAAAACCGATTTCCAGACCGCCGTTGACGGATTGGGACTCGGATTTGGTGATTCGAGTGCAAGTAGAGTTTCGATATCCCCATCACTAGAACGAAGCTGACATCACAGCTTGGCATAAACAAACTTCAAAAACCTTGGTCACAGCTTGAAATAATGGTTGAAACAGTCAATTTGTTGATAACTAATTCCTTGGCCAATTTTAGAAATAGACCCCTCAAATGAAAGGTCTTTTGAAGACAAACAACTTAATTCAACAGAAATTCTTCTGTAATTCTAAGGTTTTGAAATAAACATGGGGATGAGAATCGGGACGATACAAATGCTGTCACTTTTCCTTTTTGCTCAATTTTATGGCAATTTATTTGAATTTGAAAAACATACAATTGTAGTCAGTATAAAACAATGTAACGCTATCATTTTAGATTAGTAAAAAACCGTACCTATTAATGTTAACCGAAGTTTGCCTGATTTTTATTTAAAAAAAGTGTGGCAAACGACTTAAAGCAGTTTCTGTTACTTTGTTCTGTTTTTTTTGGAAACTTTGGAATCCAAGTAATCTAATCGCATACATCAGTTGCACCAAAAAGCCATTATCAAAAAGTCGTAGTTTCCAAATTTTCTCCAGTATTACTCAAAATCAAGAAATAATGTCCGATTCAGATCTTTCGGCAGCCGAGGCGAATCAGTTTCGAGATATGTTCGAACTGTTTGACCGGGATGGAAGTGGATCCATCTCAACAACCGAGCTGGGCGATTTGATGCGTATTCTTGGACTGAACCCGACTATGGCCGAGCTAGAGCAGATGATTTACGAAGTAGATTCTGACGGGAACGGACGCATCGAGTGGGAAGAATTCGTGGCGCTGATGAAGCGAAAAGCACGCGAACCGGCCAACGAAAAAGAGCTGTACGAAGCGTTCAAAGTGTTTGATAAAAACGGAGACGGTTTTCTGTCGGTGGAGGAACTTTCCGATGTGATGCAGAACTTTGGGGAACGTCTTACTCCCCAGGAGTTGCAGGACTTACTAGCCGAGGCTGATATTGATGGAGATGGTAAAATTAACTATGAAGAGTTCGTTTACATGCTAATGAAATAGACCTTTCAGAAGGCAGCATATATTTATGTTGAGTGTATTTGTCATAATTAGTTCGTGTAGTACACGATTCTTAAATAGAGGCCCGAATTAATTTTTGCTACCATCGATCGCACACCGAGACGTAAGGTTATGTATACTAATTTGGTAGTCTATTTTTAATAAGGTTTTCGATTTTTTTAATGCGCCCCTTATCCATTAAAGAGTCTCCCAGTGCCATAATGCTGGAACCTGCGCCACTTATTGCCGCTGCAGCCGCCGCCATTTGCTGCGATTGATGATTCCCGGTCGATGTTGCTGTCGGTGCACTTTCTGGTGCTTGCGAAGAGTTACCAACATGTTCGCCACTCGCCGACGTAGCCGAAGAGTTTGACCCTTGTTGTTGCTGCTGCTGCTGCTGCTGTTGTTGTTGAGCAGGACATGCTCGTTTGTAAGCTTCCACAAGCTGTTGTTGTTCGACTTTTCTTACGTTTTTCATCTCTAGTATCTTATGGAACTCCACCACGCTACTTTCCGGGAGCAGCTTGAGGTACTGCTCGATGTAGAGGGATGCCGGGTGGACTGGCTGCATAACAACCTTAATGATCATCTCCGCTTTTGCCATACCCTTTACCACTACCTTGGTGTAACTTGCCGGCGGTTTCCGTTGCACTTGCGATCCGATCGAAGGTAAATCCATTAGCACCGTCTTGAGGCTGTGCGTATCGAGCAGCAGCTGCTCACAGCCCAGAATGTTTCCGGACGCGGCCGACGAGCCACCCGCACTCTCTGAAATGCTGGAACTCGATGCGCTCGCTACCAAAGCGGCCGAGCCGGATGCAGATGAAGACCCGGTGGACGTCGGCCGAAGCCGGTACAGGGTGTTGATGTACTTGGGAATGAAGGAATTCACAAACTTATGGCAGAACTGCGTATAATACTTGCGGCTGTTTGCCAGATTATCACGAATGACTGGAACCGTTTGCTTGAGATTCGTTATGATTTGGTTCACGAACCCGCTCTGGTCGCCAACATTGCTAATACTGTGCCAGGCTATTTTTGTCATCAGCAGCAACGACTGCTCACAGGCCGCATCGAGGTCATGGACAAGCAGCTGGATGCAGTTGGAAATGATGCGATGGTACACATCTTTCTCGTCAGCCAGATCCACTTTAGTAATGTAGTTTTTGTCGATTTTTTCCTTAAGTTTATCCTCCAACTGTTGCACCGTTTCAAGGCAATACTCCGCGGTAGCCAGGATGTAACAGATCTTTCGAGTATCTTCGGCGGAGAATCTGAAATTATCGAAAACAAATACGATTGATTTCGCACAATTTATGCTTTACACTGAACATGTAACGGGTGAACATACCTTGGAGTTTCGCCTTCTTTCAAAAAGTTGTGTATCACTTGTCCGGCTGCGGTGGACAAATTTTGAAAGTCCTTCGTCAGCAGCGACATGCTAGAACTGATGGTCGATGATGTCGAGTTTGGTGGCTGCGGTTTCGGAATTCGAGCTTCCAGTACTTTACTTGCGTAATCACGTAGATGTTTCTTGAAAATCAGGACCAGGTCATACATTGGTTTTTCGTTGCTCAGTTGCATGCACTGGACCATGCACTTTTTGTAGAAAACGAACAAATCAGCGCAGCTGTAAAGACAACGAGAGAATTTCATACAAAACGGGGTTCATTTTGGAGCTAACTTGTTAGCTTACTTACTTTGGAATTATTCCCGGGTTGATCTCTTTCGGAACGACCATCTGCTGGTTCTGCTGGGCAAATTGTTCGACCAGCGCCGTCAAATCACGACTGATACTATCAGTGTATATATCCAGATACGGCTTAAAGCAACTACCAATAAGATTGCTGAACGAGTCTCGTTCCTTTCGAACCTCTTCGCTAGTGGCCTCCACTAGCGTTGTTCCGTTGAACCGCTTGTCCAGCAACTGCTCAAAATTGGAGGTCTTTTGGATGGCAAACAGTAGCAGCTTGACGTCAATTTCCTGTCTTCTGCGTGCCATGATTTTCGATAGCTCTTCCCGGGTAATGGTGCAGAATTGGACGGTTATTCTTTCCGATACCTCCCAGTCTGCGGGGAAAACTGTCCCGTACTTTTCCTCGAAATCCAGCAGATGTCGTTTCACCCAGGCGTACCGCTTGTCGATCTTGTCCAGCCAGGCAATGTCTTGATTTTCGTGAAACAGTTGAATGTACTCTTGAAGCTGTAGATCTGACAAATAGGGAAAGTAGAATAATTCTTAATAAACTTACTTATTTGCTTAACGTCCTGGTCTTTACTTACTTATGAACCATTTGAGAATATTCTTCTTCACAAGCTTATCTAACACGGACGCAACTAGACAAGCATCCTTCAGCTGCGTTATTGTCATTCGATTGGTATTACTGTGCGCCGTGGGTGAAAAGAAATTCTTAAAATCATCCGTAATCTGCGTTGCCAGCTCTGATTGAATTTGCTGCACTTGTGCCGACAGTGTCTGAATTTGCGATATCTCCGAGTACTGCTGGAAGTGCTGGTTGACCTCGATGATGGCCTGCAAAGGGTTCAGTACCTCGCCGTACTGACGCCTTTCGGAAAGCTGTTTCAAATTCTCCACCCCACCGACGAGCATATGCAGGTGGTTGAGCGTCGTAATGGCGTACGTTAGATTGTTCTTGGCCGAGTCCAGCTGCTTGATGTCGCGCGTTATTTCTTTCACCATATCTTCCGTTTTCTCCGCCCTACTCTTGATGTCGGTAATCAGCGAGAACAGCTGGGTGAGCGACTGTTGCGCTTCCTTCAGCGCCACACGCCCATTTTCGCCCGTGTTCACCTGCCCCCGAACGACACTGCGAATGTTGTCGTCGATCAGGCTTATATCGTACTCCATCTTCGAGATCACCTCGTCGATGTTGGACAGCGACTGTTCGTTCGGAAAGAGCTGATTGATGTAATCCGTCGGATTGAAATCCGGCTGGTCCAGAGGGTCCGAGCTTTGGAGCACTTGCTCAATGGCACGCTGGACATCTTCGGATAGCACGATGTCGTTGATGTGGTCCCTTTTCGATTCGCTTTCCTCCTCAACCAAATTCATCGTGGAATGTGGGGAAATTCGATCAAACAATTTCCACAAACACACAATCTGCTAGCGGGACGAAAAGTACACGTAATATCCAAACAGATGACTGTCAAAATATGTTTTCTTTTGCACAAGGTTCATACATGGGATGTCATACGATCGAGTGGTTAGATGATAAATTAAAATTGAATAACCATTGGTAAATCCACAACATAATTAGCACATAAAATAAGTCACCAATTTAATAAAGTGATGACTTATTTTACTACATTTCCATAATTTTCCCAAACTCATAGAGACGAACACATTTCATCACTCGGGAAGCATTCTACTGTCAACCATAATGTAAACAAAAAGGTACGTTTTCTTGCGCAGCCGGTTTGTGTTGTTGTACCGTTTTCGATTAAATAACAAATAAAATACCATGATCCGCTTGTTGCGAAGACCTTCGGTTACGATTTACTGCAAGTATTGGGCGGATAGTGCTCGTATTACAACATTCATTAAAGTAAGAGCATATGGCTCCAATGGAGGTATGGTCATCGTTTGAAAATGGAAAAATATGGTGTTTTCATCGTAAAAATGTTTCTTTTTGATCCACAGAAATTGCCCACGCCTATAAGCCAGCGCTAGTCGAAATAGAAAATTTATCAAAGACATCAGCAACCGTACGGCACACGCCGGGACACCATGTGCCTTTTAGTGGGAAACCTTTCAATATTCTACTTCCTCCCCCAAACGTGACTGGAGAACTTCATCTCGGTCATGCACTAACATGTGCCATACAGGACGTTTTAGTTCGGTATGCACATAATAATGGTCGCCGTACGACATGGACCCCAGGGATGGATCATGCGGGCATAGCGACGCAGGTGGTGGTCGAGAAGAGGCTGCTTAAAGAACGCAACCTTACCAGACACGACCTGGGTAGGGAAAAGTTCCTGGAGGAAGTGATGCGCTGGAAGATGGAGAAAGAGGGCAGCATACGAAACGCACTGACAAAGATGGGCTGTAAGATGGATTGGAGCAGAGAGTATTTTACAATGGACCAACAACAATCGATCGCTGTAAAAGATGCCTTTGTGCAACTGTTCGATAAAGGCTTGATCTATCGCGATCGCACGCTCGTGAACTGGTCCTGCAGTTTGGAGTCAGCCATTTCGGATATTGAGGTGGAAAGCTTAGAAATCGACGGACCGACAACATTGAGCGTGCCGGGATACGAGCAGCAGGTGACCTTCGGTCGAATGGTGGACATTGCGTACAAGGTACAGGGTTCGACGGAGGAGATTGTTGTCTCCACCACGCGCCCGGAAACGTTTCTGGGCGATGTGGCTGTGGCTGTACATCCGGATGACGGACGTTACTCGCATTTACGAAACAAATCGACCTTTCTGTGGCACCCGGTTCGAAAGGAAGAAATACCGCTCGTGTTTGATACATCGGTCGATCGATCGTTTGGCACAGGGGCGGTAAAAATAACACCAGCACACGATCGATTCGATTTTGAACTGGGCCGCAAGCACCACCTGGCTATCATAGAGGTCATCAACGAAACTGGAATAGTGCAGGACCACATGGGACCCTTCTCTGGCCTGCCACGGTACGAGGCTCGGGAGCGCTTGTTGGATTATCTTTCAAAACTTTCGCTGCTTCGTGGTATAAAGTCCCACTCGATGGTGTTACCGATCTGCTCGCGATCCAAAGATGTAGTGGAACTACTGTTGCGGCCCCAATGGTTTGTGAAATGTCGAGCGTTAGCTGATCGAGCACTGAAAGCCGTAGAGGATGGTGATCTACAAATAATCCCTAAATCGTTCGAGCGAGAATGGTTCCGTTGGTTGGAGAATTGCCATGATTGGTGTATTTCAAGGCAGCTCTGGTGGGGTCACCGGATACCTGCCTACTGCGTACGCCACGGAAGACATCCCACCGAGCACTGGGTTGCGGCACGGTCGATGACTGAAGCAAAAGACAAATATTTCGCCAATGTGCCGGGCGGCAATGAAGACACTTCTTTCGAGCAGGATACAGATGTACTGGATACTTGGTTTTCGTCCGCTTTGTTGCCATTCTCAACGAATGGATGGCCGGGAGCGACAAGTGCCGATCATTATCCACTGGAGTTGATGGAAACGGGCCATGATATTCTTTTCTTCTGGGTCGCTCGTATGGTAATGCTTGGACAGGAGCTTACCAACGAGCTACCGTTCCGTAAAATTCTGCTCCATGGCATTATCTGCGATGAGTTCGGACGCAAAATGTCCAAAAGTCTCGGGAACGTAATTAAACCGAATCATGTCGTACAAGGCATAACGTTGGAAAAACTCCGGGAGGAAGCTGAAGAGGCACATAGGCAAGGAGTGCTCTCAGAAGTAGAACTTTCGAAATCACTTGCCGGTCAGCGTAAAATGTTTCCCAATGGAATCCCCGAGTGTGGAACTGATGCGCTCCGCTTCACCCTTTGCTCGTCGAACATCAAGAATCACTTCATCCATTTTAACGTCCAAGAGGCGCACACAAACAAGCTGTTCTTTAACAAAATTTGGCAAGCAACACGGTACACGCTGGGTTGCCTACAACGATACCAACCGAGCGAAGATGTTCCGGCGATAGCACATGCGACACGGGATTCGATGCTTCTCATGGATCGTTGGATTTTAAGTCGCCTCGGATGGGCCGTAAAGCAATGTAGGGACGGTATTGAAGGATACAACTTTCATCTCGCAACAGCAGCACTGAAGACGTTCTTTTACAGCAACTTTTGCGACATTTATTTGGTAGGTGTCTCATACGTTTGCCGAATAAACGTGTTTTACTTTATTTAGTAATTTTTTAAATTTATTTTTAGGAAACGACCAAAATCTACATGAACTCCAAAGACACGAAAACGGCGGCTCTACAGTGTGCCATTTTAAAATATTGCATATCTGTCGGCCTCCACCATATGGAACCATTTACTCCATTCCTTGCGAAGGAACTGCTGGTGCATTTACCTTTACCTGCTTCCTGTACAGCAGATGGAAGCCAAGCGATCGCATGGATCGATACCGTGCTGGAGCAAAAAGTCGAACGAATGTTGAACATTTGCCAGCACATCAGGCAGACGAAAAATGAACATACTACACCGATTGCACGGAAACACAATCCCATCGCACATATTTATACCAAATGCCCTGAGTTACATGCGCTGCTTGAAACACAGCTAGAAACGATCCAGCAGCTTACGCATTGCAGCGCGGTCGTACTGCACAAAGAGGAGAATACATTTAATTTACTAAACATGACGGTTAAATCTGCCGCCAGTCATGACTGTACCATCGGCATCGTGGCGGAAGGTTTGCACCAGTCGCAAACAGCGTTAGACGGAACCAAAAAGAAGCTGGCAAAGCTAGAGTCTGAGATTGAAAAACTCCTCACGACGATAAACAGCGAAGGGTATAAGAAATCGGCTAGTGAAGTTGTACAACAAAAACATCGAGAAAAGGTAAGGGACAAGAATTGTGGGTGCAATGGATAGATTCTGATTTGCTTTTCAACTTGTTTCAGCTGATTCAACTGCAACAGCGAAGGGACGAAATGCTGAAAATAGCTTCTTAGACGAAATGAGCGCCAAAAATCCTAGTCAAAGACGGATATATTAAAACAGATGTTTCAGAAATTTTTTGGAATATTATTTCTTAATAGCGAATGATTACAATGTTGCGGAATTGCGGATTAGTTAGGACGACACCGACCAACGATCCCACAGAAAGATTAAGCAACTATTTCATCCACGGGTTTTGTATTCGACGGACCAAATTGTAGCACAAGACGATCGAATTCCGCCTGCCGCTTATTGTACGCATTTGCGAGGCTACTGTTCTTGTGCTCGTCCAAAAGCTGGGACAGATAACGATTGAACTGACTGCTATTCTTATCCTTCTGCTGGGATAGTGCCAGAAGATTGATCAGTGTGTCGTAGTTGTTCGGATCGCGGTTCAGACATTCGCGTAAAACCTGCTCCGCATCGTCATACTTCTGCTGGCCAATGTAACAAACCGCTTGACCGTTCAACAGCAGCAGGGTTGGAGAAAATTTATCGCACAGATCTTGAAAGATGAAGTAGGCGTCCTGTAATTTTTCACCACCCTGAAATGGAAACGAAAGAACCAAAGAAGTATTATAGCACGGTGTCGGAATTGGTCAACGCGTAAGATAAAGTACTTACAATTTGAATATTCAACCAAGCTTGGGACAGCTGGGTGAGCGTTGCGTCGTCGTCCTTTTCTTGCATGGTTGTGAAAACTTGCTTGGCCAAATCGACGCGGGACATTTTCAGAAGGCAATGCAAATGCAACGACATGCATTCCAGATTGAAATTACCAACCAGAACTCTGTTCCAGGATCAAGGACATGGTTTAGCGGAAGGATTTGGATTTGTTAGGTGCATATCAGGTTACTTACTTCATGGCAGTTTCATAAGACTCTTCGTTGATGTAAACAGTTGCTCCAGCAATGATCCAGATAACATCCAGAGCATTGATATCTCCTTGGAATTTTTCATCAAACATCGATACAATTGCTTCCTTCCGCGTGGCGTTGGATAAATACTCGGCCAGATATCGTAATGCAAGCAGGGGCGTATCGTTGGAGGATTTTATTTCATCCAAAACCACACGGTATTTGTTTTGGGCGATGTAGGATCGGTACATAAAGACGTCCTTCTCCAGGGATGGTTTCTACAAACGATGAACAATTTGAGTAACAATAAGTTAGTAAAGGCTCTAGAGGAACATGCATATGATTAATGTTTTGTTCTATATTCTTTCCATACCGAAATTTTGTTGCACTCGTTGATACATGTCTGGTAATTGCCGATATAAAATGCGTTCTCAACATCGATCAACTCGGACACTTCGTTATTCTGTCGGCTCATTGTTACTTCTTGCACCGATAAACACAAAGTTTATTTCAATTCCAATACAGGATTGTTGCCGTATATTAATTTCCCGAATATTTTTCAGAATACTGACGAAAGTGACGTGGAATAAAAGTTTGTCCAGAACTGACAAATTTGCTTGCAATGTTTATCAAAAAGTTAAACTTGTCAGGTGCCATCTTTTCAGTTGGTTTGACAACCATTGGTCCATATAATTTCGTTTTTAAAATTGAGCCAACTGCATTTCATTACGACTATTGTTACTAAGAGTATGACCTCTATTATGCTAAGCCAGCATACTTACATAATTTTTTAGATATTAATTTCATGCGATATTTTCCCCGTTTTAGCTAAGAACATTTTCAAAATTAATTATCATTATTATGGCAACCAGCTTTATGAATCTACCTTATGGTTGATATCCTTGGCACAAACCTTACAACTCCCGTACAAACGCACACAGGTGCAAACGTCCTATACACGCGCAAACAAACTCGCCGAATCGGAGAATCCGACGGCTGTCAAACGAGAAATGTGAAAAATCAAATTGCGTGTGTTTTGGATTCCATTCCCGTGGTGCACCGTGATAATAATAATCCGCCACATTTACTGCTCTCTGTTAAACAACCAAACGTCCCACTAGCCACCGATTTCGGTTCGCAAGCAGTGCAAAACATCGCCAATCCCGGATCGTCAGCTACAGGCATGGAGCCGTTTACTTGTTTCATGGTAAGCTCGGATTCCGCGGTTCCGGCACAATTGGTGCGTAGTTCCTCCTCTCGATTCGAAAGGCCAGAGTGTAATAAACGTTGATGTGTCCTTTTGGTGCCAGTTGATCAATTCTTCGACCTATAGCTGCATTCGATGGAACCGACCAGGTCACGCAGAAGTGCATTTCATGCAGTATGCCAAAAAATGGATGACAAAAACAGCATTATACTCGCAGAGCCTTTGGTATAACCTCAACTGCGTCGATCTCATAAACAAACGGGCAACCTTGTTACTTTCCCCTTTATTGCTCACCGTCGACTATTGTGAAACACTTCGATGATGTTTATTGTATCTCAATTGTTGCTTGCCACTATCTCATGGCTATGTCGTTTTTATTTTTGGTGTCATCCCGCAGGACGTGGAAAACTCTCGATCCTATATCGATGAGCTGTACTCGGAGGAAAACTGCAAATGCCAGGAAGCGATTGTGTGTCTCAAGAATGCGGTTATCGGATCAAACAAGAAGAAAGGTTCCATCATCTCGCAAGGAATTGTGCCGCGTTTGATTGGGCTGCTATGTAACGGCAACAAGCCGCTACAGCTGCGCATCGATGCCGGTATCGTCCTCGGTTCGCTGGCCAAAGGCACCGAATCGCAGGTGCACTCGCTGATGCGCTACAACACTGTCGAGGTGCTAATAGCGATCGTCTTCGATCCCAGCACGGACGAACGGCTGATGGAGACGTGTCTCGGAGCGCTTCAGACGATAGTTCAGTATCCGTTCGCTCCATTAGACCTCATTCATTCGGACATTAACAACATTAAGCGTTTGATTCGTGAGTATTTCTATTGGATAGACCGTTCAAGCACCAGCCAAACTGATCCGTGTGATTACTGATTTTTTTTTAGAAATCGCTGCGCCAAAAAGTAGCTTCTCCTGTCAGGCGTACGTCGTGAACATCTTTGTGCCCCTTTGTCACTCCTCGCATCAGCAGAAGAATTTGTGCCAGGCGGAAGTGATACCATTTCTTGCCCGCCTCATGATATCGGACAACACGACGCTGCAAGTACCTGCCCTGAAATGTCTGGCCGCTATGTGCTTCACCAACAAGTCGGTCTCTAGCGTTGTTCATTCGACTTACCACGCCGAGCGATCGATTCTGGACATCCTGACAGCGCTGCTCTCCCGAACACGAGACGTACAAGTACAACTGTCCGCCAGTCGGTGCCTCACGTATTTGCATCGCTCCGGAGCACTGCCGGCCGAGGACTATCGGATCGTGTACAAAACACTACCCTGCCTGGCACGTCTGTGTTCGGACGAGTTCGACGAGGACACCCGTGCGACGGCAGCGGAAACACTGGCCTATCTGGCGGAAATCGACTCCGAACTACAACGGCTGGCGGCCATCAGTAACCATTTGATTGCGTCGTTGGCAAACCTGGTCAAATGTCCCTCGGTCCTGTCCCGGCAAGGTGCGTTCCGATGTTTCGCTTCACTCGCGGCAAACGACGAAGAAATTCGGAAGCGCATCATAGAGATGGAGGGGTTGATGGAAGAAGTCCTTAGTGGTTTAAAAGACTGCTGTCCAGAGGTATGAATTTAATGTTGTTTCAATGAGAAGTAGAAGTAAGAGGAGGACTTCTTTATTTTCAGGTTCGATTATCAGCCGTTCGATGTCTCCATTCGCTCTCACGTTCCGTGCAGTTACTTAGAACTACATTTCAGGTAAACGTTAATGTAATCTATGCTTAATTCTGCTTTATCAACAAAATGTATCTTCATTCATTCCAGGATCATTCGGTGTGGCGTCCACTGATGAATCTGTTGGTCGGCGATCCTTCTCTGGAATTGCAAACCGTAGTCACGTCGACGATTTGCAACCTACTACTAGAATTCTCACCTGCCAAGGAACCTATGCTCGAATCCGGTGCAGTAGAAATGCTGTGCGAACTCACCAAACATGCCGATCCTGCATTAAGGTTAAACGGAAGCTGGGCTCTAATGAACATGGCTTTCCAGGTAAGAGCAGCAATTGAGCAATCGAAAAAAGGCGATTTATTCATCATATTCGCACATTTCTTTTCTCTTATAGGCCGAACAGCATGTTAAGACGAAAATCATCAACAAGCTAGGAATGGATAGGATATTTCAATTGCTGGGCGATCGCGACGAGCGTGTCATAATGAAAACGCTCGGGTTGCTGCGAAATTTGCTGAGCAAAACTCTTCATATCGAGACGATCATGTCGGAGCACTCGAGTGAAGTATTGAGAGCGGTGAGTTTAACTCGACAGATGCATTTGTTTGCCACCGGTGTCACAGGTTTTGTTTTACATTCCCCAGGTAAGCCTCGTCCTAGATGATCCACATCCACCGGAAGTGAAGGAGCAAGCTTTAATAATCATAAGTAACATAACGGCTGGCGCCCGGGAAAAGGATTACGTGTTGCAGGATGAAAAGATTGTCAAAAAGATCCGCGATTTTTTGGTGAGCTGGACCGGGCGTTAATATTCATCTAAAAGGGCACACCCTAACGTTTCTTTTTTTGTTTCGATTAGGTCGCTAATGACAATAAGTTACAGATGGGAGCCGTATTTGTGGTACGAAATCTGTTAGACAAAAGCAGCCGGCGGCAGATACTGCGAAAGTGGGGCTTTCTAGACAATCTCGAACAACTGCTACGCATGACACCCCGTGACTCGCAATTCTATGAGGAGTAAGTGTACGCGCTCAGCGCTCTATAAGGTGTGCTACATTTGTCTTACTTTCGATTGATTTTTCGTTTCAGCATACGGCATGAAATTTTAAGGTTTGACTACTCCGAAGACCATTGATTTTGTTACCGCTCGTTGTTGTTAGTTTTGTGTCCTTTCCTTTCTTCCTGTTTCGCAAAAACCGTCAGTTCCGTCTTGTGTTTTAGTATCCGTCGGTTTTATTTCGTCATCCCATTCCAAACGATCGTGCAAAGGAGAGGATCGCGTTTTTTTTTGCGGAAAACAACTCTCTCCCAGCAAGCACGTACCAATTTTACTTGACAGAAAAATTATCACCCATTTATCAGTACGAACTCAATTCACTCGCGCCATACAATGAAAACAGATACGTTTGATTTAACATCATAAACAAATTGGTTGATTGGTTATCAAGTAAGACAAAAAGACAATTCAAAATTAAGTCACAAGGAGAAAAAAATACGATGCAAAACGGCTACAGTTTACCGTGCTGATATTCGATTCAAAAAAGCACCAACAGCAGCACCGGCCATTGAGGAAAAGAAAGAAGCAACTTAACTTAAACGGAGATCGTAGGTCTCGCATAACGATTCAGTGTCACCAGTGTTGCAGGACGTTTGTTAAGTTTACTCTAATTTTATTAATTTATTTAGGAAACTATATGAGATTAAAAAATCAGTGGACTTTGTCCTCTTACAGAGCGAAATATGAAGCAAGGAGGAAGGTAAGCTGAAAGCATGAAGAAAAACCGCGTCGAAAGCATGTTTTACTGTACCAGTCAACTATCGCGAACTCTATCTTCCGTCTGATGTGAATATGTCTGCCCGTACCACAGGTACCGAGGAAACTCTGAGTTCTATCTATATCTGTACCATCAACTGTATAAAACTGATAAAAAAACGCCCCGCTTTTTCGTCTGGACACGAACCAGCTTCCGTAACGATACCCCGAGATGAGACGAGTGTACGTGATCGTTGTTTTGTTTTATTGTTGTAGGGTGATGAGTGTACGTGCCGAATAATTTGGTCAGCAATGTTGACCAACCATTATGTGCATGTTGCGATAGGGAAGAAGGAAACACATCAAGAGACCATAATAAAAAAATGTAACAGTATTCACTAGTTTAGAGTAAAAATGTCATAACAGCATACGATCCGAAACAAGAGGTGCCTGAAATACCGAGTTTTTGGTTGCATATAAGTAGACAATTTATTTTAATAGCTTTTAAATAGTAGCAATTTATCATGGAATAATAATTAAACATACGCCCTTAACCATTTTGCAACCGCTGTAACGCGGGATTTTGTGGATAACACGGGAAACGATAGACATTGAACAAAAGCGGAAACAATAACTGAAACATAGCTCTGTATGCATTCTCCTCGTACTTCCGTTGTTCCCGTTCCAGATTTCAAGCCGACATACTATTCTGTGGTGCGTCCGATTTGGACGGAATCGCATCTGGATTGGAAAGAGGGTCCAGTTCGGCGAAAAGTTGGTACCATCCACTGAGATCTTTAGTTGTCGTCTTAGATATTCTCGAGTTCTTTTCCTCGCTCGTTACCTTCCCGGATGCTGGTGTGCTGGCGGTGCTTTGTTTGGAGAAACTGTTCAACAAGCTACTGAAGATATCCGACGCTTTTTCGGACGATTTTGCACCACCTACACCAGCTGCTTCCGCCGGGCTCGTTTGTTCATCTTGCAGAAATAGTGGCGTCCTGTCCGCGAGTGGCATTGTCGTATCAAAGTCCAGGCCTGGGTTGATGAGGCTGCAGTTCGTTAGAAGGGTTGAAGGCAAAAATGGTGCCGGTGTGGACATGAAGTCGGAAAATTCATCGTCTAAACTCAGTCCAAGCAGATCCACAGCGCTGCCCTCTGGGGCATTCTTATGCTCAGCAGCACCTGCCGTAGCTGCACTAAGGTCCGGTACGCCGGAAAGAAGGGAATCAATTTCCAACGCTACGTCCTTTAAAATCTTCTCTTTCGAAGATTTTTGCTTTTGAGCCTGTGGTTCAACATCGTCCTTGTATTCATCCTGTAAGAAAAGGTTGACTTTACGAAACAATCTTAATTTTAGACAGACAACTTAATAGTACCTTAAAGAAAAGCATTTGGTCGTCGTCGGCTTGGTCGTGATTTTCCTTGCTTGCATCCTGAGGACATTCTTCTTTTTCCTCCTCGTCCGGATTAGCCTGCGTGAGTTCCTTTAGTATAGAGAAATTATAGTGAGGATCTTTGGCCAAGCTTTTCAGTGTATTTTTATAAGTTTCGTCTGTTTTCTTGGCAAACTGAAGGATGGCATTCTGATATCCAACGAGGGCATGTGAAAACATGTTACATCGCGCTGCCGCTAGTAGGTCAATCTGAAATGAAGTAGTTTGGGGAACAATTCAATACAAGTCTTACTTATATCCTGGTGTTAACAGCAATGATTACCTTTTCCAAACAGTCGAGTGTGTACTTATCAAACTTTGTCTTCGCGCCCTTCACGTGCCGCTGGGCTTTGCGAAACTTTTCTAGGCCACGTCCTGTGTCCGGATCAAGCTGTATGCTGACCGATTTCATCCAGCTCAATGCCGCCCTGTACTCGGTTCGTTCCTTTTCCATCAACTGTATCGTATGGTGGGTGTCCGCTATTGCGCGCCCCTTGAACGTTTGCACATCGTGGTGCAGTCGCAGCAACGGCACTCGAACGGCGATTCGTTGTTGGCCACAATACGATATCGCTTTGCCGGTAGTGGACATCATCTTACCGGTCGTAGGACTTTCTTTGCTAACCTCGCGTAAGAATTTTCCCAACGAATTTTCCTCCTGCGCTAGAATGCACACCCGCTCCTGGTACTGGTCAATGATGCGATACAGCTTGTTGCAGCTTTCAGCCACGGATCGGAATAGTTCTATCTTCGAGTCAAGCTCCCCATCGGACGACACGATATTTTCATCCTCCTTTGTACCTGCATTGGACAAGGTAGAAACAAATGATTACAGATGGACTTTTTGAGCTTCCTTGCGAACCATATTTGATGTTTGTTTGCTTTCTCACCAAGTTTTCTTTGAACAGCCTTTTTCGTTACCCAAAACTGATGTTGGAATTCTGATTTCAACATTTCGAAGCCTTCGTTATGATGATAGCAAGTTCTTTCTGGCTCCCGTGGCTCTGCTACTGGACTACTTTTGCGTTGGTTTAATAAAATCTTTTATTTTATTTGCCTTTTGTGATTTGTGTATCGATTTTTCTCGGTGACTCCTAGCACAACACGTATGACAATTGTGACTTGAGGGAGAACTTGCCTTTTGGTTGTTCATTTATTTCAAATAAAACTTGCGTATGCGCACATGCTCGGTACTTCCAAATGGAGTCAAAACGGTTTTTCAAAATCACGTGCAGTAACTTGAAAAAATTTTAAGCGAGTTGTGTTCAAACAAACGGTGTGTTTATACTTGGTCATACATTCTATTAGTGTGTATCTCGAAAAACGCTATCAATTATGATTGATATTGAAGTAAAATGACCGTAATTTAACAAAAATTAAAACAAAAGAAATCAAACGGATTGCAGCTGTGGAGCTTACTGAATCTAGCAGTATAAACTAGGCTTATGCTACAAATGTCACGAAGCAAGCGGCAAAGCGAGGGTTTTGTGAGGTTGCCAAGCAGATTCCAGTACGCTTACCTTAGCAGATCGAGGAAATGTAATGTTAGGCAGGTAAGAAAGATGGTGCATTTAAGTTTTAGTAAACAAGATTCAAGTGGATTCATGTTTTGCAAACAGTTGGCCTGTGTAACTTTTATGTAAAATGTGTGTGATGAACGAATAGAATGTGGCTTTGTGTTTGGTGTGTTGTTTGGCTTATGAGCTTTAGCAGATTTGCTATCACTGGTGCATAGAAAGTTATCGTGCAGACGCTACGATGGTTTTGGCAAATGGACAATGTTGAAAATTCGAAAAGGCATAGAATGAACTGGTATCTTCAGACATGAACAGCTGAAATTGAAGATTGTATGGCTTTTAAATGCAAGCCAGACCACAGCAGATTCGGTGATTCGATGGATTTTCATTTCGTTGCAGCAAAGGGAATACGTGCGAGTGAAAGAGTATACACCCATCTCGTTCGTTACGCGGTGCAGCAGTATCGAAGCAGCTAGTTTGCGCATTACCTACAGAGGTCGCTAATGTAGTCTAGTTCGACGATAGAAGCAGGCTTCTGATTGGTCGGCGCTTAGAGATGGTGAAAATTCGTGAAAATGTGGAAAAATGTAATTTGTTTCACGAAGATCATCTTTGGGGTTGTTAAAAGTAACATTTTTCGCGTTTGGAAACGAGCTCTTAATCTCTAAAATAGTGCTAGCGACATGCATGTAGGAAAATGGGCTCATGGCTTGTACGCTTGACACTCATCAAAATGGCGACGACGGGTCGACCAATCAGCGTCGAGCTTTGATGAGCGATGTACATGATGGCAATTTTCCATACATTCGGTCGCGTCAGTGCGCTCTTCTAGAAGTTAGTGCGTCTTCTGCGAGTAAAGTCGGATGGAAAAGTTAGGAAAGTAGCAGCATCGAATCGCTTTGGAAAGCCTGTGAAAAAGGAAGAAAATTAACACTATTTTGACATGTGTCAGGTGAAAATAAAGTGAATAGTGAATTCAGTAAGGCAAAGGTGGCAACAGATTATCCGAGAGCGATGGCAAAATCGTCGCCCGCCGTAGGAATCTAGCTGGCTGGGTACGTTTTTTCGCCTAGCTGTAGCAATGCCCGTGTGGCAGAAAATGTGTTGGCCCAGGCGAAACAGAGCGCATTGCACTTGTATCGACTTGGACCCCACTGGTCAGGGGAAGTTTGTGGTGGTCTAATAATGCACCATGTTTTGGAAGTTGCACTAAGAATTTCAGTAGCCCAGGAAAAGCATAACAATTGTGTGGTGGATCCTTAATGTAGAAGGAATTGTGACGTGACATATGATTGTAATTGAGGCGCTGAATGGCGGAAGATGTGGACGCCAAGCACTTGTTTGAAGATCTCGTTTGGCGCTATGAAAAATGGAAAACATGGAAATTGCATCCACTCCGTTGGTGTAAACTGCCCTTGCAGAATAATGATGCTTCTAACATGTTTTGTTAAAATCGAATGGCTGATTGAAACATAACCTGCATATTAATTATAAACCGACGCCACTCGATCATGTTGCAAGTTTATTTGGCCAAACTGATTTCTTCAAGCCTTATGTATTTGGTTTCATCCTTGTATTCATTCCTTTTTTGTTTTCATTTCCGTAGGTCATAGGATTTGCTGGTGGAAAGAGGCAATCGGAACAAAATATTGCTTCTAATAATAATCGTACATTTCCCGCGGCACGCTATCGGTGCGCTTTTCAAACAATGCAACAGAAATGATCGAAAAACAGTTTCTCATGTAGTCGACAGTGTGCAATTGGGACATTTGTAATTTTATAAATAAGATAAACCAGAGAAGCAGCAGAAAGTGTGCTGCCGAAACTAAAGGACTTACGACGAAAAACATTCACAACATGAGCGGCAGACAGAGCAATGGGGCTTTTGTTGGTAAACGGCGAGGCCGGCCGCCGAAATCGGCCACAATGGAGCGGCCGAAGAAGTTTCAGTATCACTTGATGAAAAAACCGAAATATTTGTGCAAAGATGGGCAGGAAGGTGGAAGCACTCCGTCGGAATCGCGTGCCGCATCACCACAAGGAAGCGAGGAGAGCCGCCCGTCCACCTCCCGGCGGAAAACGATTTCCAAGGGAACAAGGGGTCGAAAATCGACTACTCGTGGTCGTCCGAGTGGCCGGGGTCGCGGAGGGCATAATAATTCTACCAGCCGAAAAGGTAAGTAAACACTGCATTTCATTGAACTAATGTTGTTTTTGTGTAATCCGTTGCATCATATTCTTCCTGCTTCCCTTTTGCGTACGCGTAGTGTGCGTACGTTTGTTTTCCCTCCATTTTTCGGATTGTCTCCTTTTTGACAGTTCGAGATGCTTAGGGAAGGAAGGGTAGCCGAGGAGGGTCAGAGGCAGGGTGACAGTGTGAGGAAGCGCGGAGCATCTTGTTTTTGATGAAATTCCCTTTTAGTTACTTCTCCTTTTAATCGTACGTATTTGTAAACATTTTTCGAAATTTTTTTTATCGAAAATGAAGGGGTTTGAATTGATCATATTAAAAAAAATACCAAAAGATGTTACTTCAATAACTTGGTACTTTACAATATCATTTACGCGGATGTAAAAATTATTGCTTAAATAAGGTTGTGCAAAAAACAATCTTGTGTCGGAACCAGCATTTCAATTGATTGTTACCTTTCATCAATTCACTTTCATGGAGCTGCTAAACACATAATTATCGTTCGATTCTTGCAGCTTACTCGTACCACGAATCGGAATATCACTACGGTTCTGATTTTGGAGACGACAGCGACAAAAGCGATATTTACGATGACTCCATGCGCTCGGCCAGCGAGTCCGAGGAAAGCTTGGGTCATGAATCGGATAGTGACTTCTCGATGAACAGCTTTGCCGTTGGCCCGGGGGGAGTTGGTGGCAATGGGACACTTTGCTTGAAGGAACCGAGCCCAGATCCGATCTGGCTGCAGGATCGCGATGTTCCGGAGCTGGAGCTTCCCGAGTCGTCGAACGATCTGCTAGTGCCTACGGACATTGTACTCAAGTGTGCTTCCATCTACGAGATCATCCGACGGTTTCGGCATCTGGTGCGGCTGTCACCGTTCCGTTTTGAAGACTTTTGCGCCGCCATCTGGAGCGATGAACAGAGTGCCCTCTTGACGGAGCTGCACATCACGCTGCTAAAAGCGATCCTACGCGAAGAAGACTCCCAGCAGACGCACTTCGGTCCGCTCGATCAGAAGGACAGTGTTAACATTGCACTCTATCTAATCGATTCCATTACCTGGCCGGAGGTGTTGCGAAGCTACATCGAAAGCGACCCGGCACTGGACCAGGGCGTGCTCCGGATCCTCACCTCCACTGAGTATCCGTTCGTGCCGGCCGAAGAGCGTTTGTGCGTGCTGCAATTTCTGACCGATCAATTCCTGATTACGAGCGGCGTCCGGGATGATATGACACAGGAGGGCCCGATACATTACGACGACCACTGCCGGGTGTGTCATCGGTTGGGAGATTTGCTTTGTTGCGAAACCTGTCCCGCCGTGTTCCATTTGGAGTGCGTCGAGCCGCCGTTGGAAAACATCCCCAACGGAGACTGGCAGTGCCAGCTTTGCAAGGCGCATAAAGTTTCCGGCGTTATCGATTGCATATCGAGCCAGGAGAAGCAGGGAATGCTCTGCCGACAGGAAATGCTCGGCTTTGACCGCCACGGACGCAAGTATTGGTTCATTGTGCGGCGTTTGTTTGTGGAGAGTGAGGACGCTTCTCAGGTGTGGTACTACAGCACGGTTAAGCAGTTCGAGCTGCTACTGACAAAGCTGGATCCGGACGAATTCGAAGCGGAACTGTACCATCAGCTGAACGAGAACCTGCGAGATGAAATCGTGCGCCAGATGACGCTGACGGAAACATTGACGAACCAGCACAAAGGAGTGAAGAAGTCGTACTTTGAAGTGGACAATCAGCGAATCGAAAAGTTGCTCGGCCAGAAGGAATCCTCCGATGAACAGCAAGGCCAAGACAAGGAAGATGAAAGGGGGGATGATGGTCGCAGCAGTGATGGTGGCGAGCATGGGGAAAATGGTTCGAAGGAAGCAACAACTGCGAAGGAAGAGGAAGAGCAACAGAACGCTTCGCAGCAGAACGGAGGGGGAGGCAGCAAACACGTGACTCGTTCGAAAACGGGTTCCCTGATGCCGCGCACTTTCAACTTGGATGATTTGAAAAAGAAAAGCGTAAAAGACGATATCACCTCCAGCGCGAATGGTGGCACGCCAGTGGGAGCTTCTTCCGTCGACGGAATCGACCGTTTGACCAGGCAGAAAGTGTCGGAGCTGTCCAACGGGACGCTCTACTTCAAGCTGGGCATGGAAAATGGCTACAAAAACTATATCAACCAGTACACCGTGCATCCGATTGCGTTGAACAAACCGCAGCGCAACGAGGAGCGCGACAAGAAGCGTCACCTTTCGCACAAATTCTCGCTAACGCAAGCGTCCGAGTTCAAGTGGTTGGGCGGCGGACTGTTCGCTACCCAGCAGCAAATTGTGACCACCATCCGGCAGACGCTGCTCGCCCTGGAGCAATCGATAGCTACCCCGTTCATGCATCACAACTGGAATCGGGTACGCAAGACGTGGATTAACGCGATCGGCACGTGTACGCAGGCGAAAGACTTTGCGCGCACGATGTGCATCTTTCAGGCGTGCCTTCGGGGCGTGGTGTTTGCGAGCGTGTGGCACGAACAGCTGGGTCACACCAAGATGTATCGCATCACGTCGGCCGAGCGGGAGGAGAAGAAAAAGTTGGAAAAGCGCGAGAAACGGGAGCGGGACGACGAAGAGGAACGGAACCGGACGGCGGTGAATTTTGTCAAGTATTCGCTCGGTTTGAAGCACCAGGTGTGGAAGCAAAAGGGCGAAGAGTATCGCATCCACGGCCAGTGGGACTGGGTGTGGATGGGGAACGGGCGGCGAAAGAAGACCGTCCCCGGGCGGATGACGAACGACATCGCGCAGATGGTGCTGCCGGTAGTGCTGCCGGAGACGGGCCAGCAAAAGGTGCAGAAACTTGACCTGAGAACTTACGAAGCGTTTCTTCACAGCAGAAGCACGCAATATGAAGCGGTGGAGAAGACCGACCCGACCGACCCGCTGGTGGAAGAGCAGGGAAATCAAACCCGAAGCGACGGAGCTAACCCGGTGGAATACCTGACGGACATTGACGCGTTGAACGAGAAGCTGCTGCCGAAGTTGAAATCAATCCAGACTTTCACCGTCCCGCACGAGTTCACCGGTGTAATAGATGTTTCGCAGGCCTTAGCGACACCCCAGGGGAGGGTACTCTATCCGAAAGTGTGCCGGAAGTGTCCCTTACTGGACGGATTGTTGCAACGGCGCATGAATCTACGGGACGCGGAAGATCTTCGCATCAAGCATGCCAAGGATCGGCAGGATGAAATTGCGGCGGGAGGTGCCGATGAGCCCCCGGCAACCATCATTCAGAAAGATGCGCCAACCGTGATTACGGTGCGCGTCCTCTCGCCCAGTGAGTGCATCGAGAAGCAGCTGCTACGCATCGTAAACAGTCGGGGAGGTAGCGTGCCGAACCCGAAACCCCACCTGTCGGCCTACCAGCAGCATCTCCGCAATCGGCAGTACCGGGAGAAGCTGCACGCCTTGGTCAACGAGGCGCAGCGGCTGCGGGTGAGGTACAACAAGCTGAATCGCTTGACCACACAGACCACCTGCTACTCCATCGAATGCTGCACCTCGAGTGGTGCGTCCTGTTTCTCGCCGCTTTGCCGCCAGAAGCAGATGGTGCGCGCCAAGCTGTTCGATATTCTCAAGCAAATGCAGGTGATGGAAATTCAACACAACGCGCAGCAGTCGTCTGCGGCAGTTGCGGCAGGGGCGGGGGCTGGTGCGGCCACTTCTTCCGCTGCAGGAGGCACCGCTGGCACCGGTGCTCCTTCGGCGAAGTCAATCCTCGAGCAAAAGCTAACGGAGGTGAGGAAGGAAAGTTTCGAGAATTTGCTGTCGAACTTCTCCGTCAGCCTGTTCAAGTCGCTTAACGACGACCTCGAGCGATCGAAGCGTACGATGGTGGACTATGACGAGCAGCTGATGGCCACGTTGACGTTGAAGGTGGAGATGAAGCAGGAAAACACAGCCGAGGAGCAGACAGAGGGAGAGAAGGCTCCAGATCCGCTCGAATGCAGCGAGGTAGTGAAGGAGGAGGACGTCTGTAGCAGCGGCGACACAGACAACGCAATGGATGTCACTACGACGACGATGGTGGATGCACCGAAGGTGGAAGACAGCTCATCCTCGATGCCGTTAAACGAAAATTCTAACTCCAACTCTATCGTGTCGGAAGGCGGCGGCGAAGGTGAAGGGCGTGTCACGCGCGGCCGTGGTCGTTCACGGACAAACAAGACGGCTACCGAAGAAGGAGCTTCCGGTGGTGGTGTACCGGCGCCAATGGATGTCGTCGTACCGAAAGAGGAAGAGTTTGCCAAACCGATGGTGACGAAGGTTCGTGCACCAAACCGCCGGTTTGGGCTACTTGCGAGGAACGTTAAGAGGGAAGATCAGGACGAGAAGGAACAAGCGCCCGATGGAAGCGTCCGGGTGTACACCGTGAGCAGCACGAAGGGTAAGGTTTACCTGAAGAAATCTCTCCCGGGATTGAATGTCAACTCCGCCACCGGTACCGCAACTTCCGCGGACGTGAAGGCCAAACCGGAGGGCAAGATACCGGTGCTCGGGAACGGAAAGCCGCGCTACCCGGTCGTCAACTACTTCCGTACGAAAAAACCAGGCGTCTCGTCGATCATGGTGCTGCCAAAGGGCGAGCTGTTGAAGCTGGCGAAGCACGGTGGGCGGCTGCAGGTCGCCGGTTTCCATCATCTGGCCAAGACGAATACATCCGTGTGGCCGTACCCGTGCTCGCGGCCGCTCTTCAAAACCTGCTGGCTGTATCGTAGCGTCAATCTTACCTCGCTGGCCGCGGTTGGGATGCAGCTGCGCATTCTATGGACCTGCCTGCGCTGGGACGATATGGCGATGAAGCCGCTAACGCCTGACGGCAAGATTCAAGTGACGTCCGAGTCGGAGATAACGTCATTCGAGTTGCTACGCCACCGGCACTTGGGAATGTTCAACGAGCGGTTGGCGTACCTGAGAAGGAAGGTACTCATTCCACTGGAGCTACCGAAAACGGTTCGAGGTAAGGGCGAGCTTGTGCACCGGGTTTAGTTCATTGAAAGAAGTAGGTTTTATTAAAAAAAAATAAACTTGTTTCTACTTCTCACAGCTGAGGTTCAGTCGATCCGCTCGGGATTGCGTAAACGAAAGCGTGCCGAGTCGCCCCAGCACACCGAACCCCAGGTGACGGAGGAATGGATCGAGGAGGACCAGCTGGAACTGTGGGAAATCAAACTGTACGGCGAGCGGCAGGAGAAGATGGCGGCCGCTTCGGCCACACCGGTGACGCGCAACAGCACCGGCAAGCTGCCCTCGAGTGGCAACAGCCGGCTGAACAGTGACGCATCCTCGTCACCATCGGTGGCAGGCTCGGGAGGATCGGCCGTCAAAGCGTCCGCCTCGGGCAGTGGCGGGGTCAAGGCGTCGCGGGAGGAGATCAATGAAAAGATGGAACAACAGCTTCGGCTACAGCGGGCAGCACGCAATCAAAATAGAGCAACCGAGGTCAAGCAAGGTAGGTCGCGAGGGCAAGGAGCTTGTGTTTGGTTTTATATATTTTAATATATTTACATCTGTTTTTTTTTTAAACGCTATAGAAACGCCCAAAGGAAGCGGTATTGTTCATCGAAAGATACTGGTGAAAAATCCCGACGGTACGACGAAAATTATCCAGCAGAGTATTCTCGCGTCTTCGGCGCAGGGCCGGCAGTCGCCCCAACAGCAGCAACAGACCACACCGAAACCGGAGCCACAGAAGGTGCAAATCATTCGCGGCCCGGACGGTAAGGTGAGCGTGCGTGGTCTCAATCCGGGCCAGCAGCTTATCCAGACACCGGACGGCAAGTTGCACGTGCTCAGCAGCAATCCCAACTGTAAGTGTTTCTGTATTTGTTGTGTTGTGGTGGTTTGGTTGTTTTTTAGTCGGGTAAATTTTCGCAGCAATTGTTTTGTAGTTTGTCATATGATTGGCCTTAGGTGTTTTCTATAATCATCTAAGTTTGTTTTAACAATTCTAACACTTGTTTCTCTACGTATGATCCTTCATGTTGTTTTTCATAACTCCTTCACATATCTTGTAACGAATGTTAATTGATCTACATGGCCCAATAATTTGGTACACGGAACCACTCCTTTAATACATTTCTACAAATTCAAATTTTCATAGTCGCCAATGACAACAATGACAAAGCATTATCGAAGTAATTCACAAATTCAATTTGATAAAACATGGTCGATCTCACTCGCTCTAAATGCCCGTTGTCGTCGTGAGAACAAATGAAAAAGCGTGAATTACAGTTGATTTATTCATATTCTATTCGTCTTACAGCACCAAAACAACTGATCACTAGGGTTGGACAGAAGATTGTAAAAATTGGATCGAACCAACAGCAAGGAACAGCAAACTCTTCAAACGCAAGTGCGACAGTAACTAGCGGTGGAGCCCCGGCCAGTCCATCCACGCCGACACAACCACCTCACATACTGAACAAAGGGGTCACTGTGCGTAATGTGCTAGGCTCGCCTTCTGCTGCAAGTACGCCACAAACTGCCAAGACTGTGGTACAGCGACAAATCTTGAACAAGGTAATTGTATAATTTCGTTTAGGAGGATGAAGTATTTGATGGGTTCCATTTCATACTCAGGTACAGACGGCCAGCAGCAGCAGCAGTCCGGCCCAAGTTGGAGGCCAATCATCGGTTCAGCAGATCGTTACCTCGTCGGCAGGAAAGATCATCATCAACAATCAGGGCACCGTGCAGAAGGTTATTACGAGCAGCGGTCAGCTGTTGACCACCACATCGCCCGTGCAGAAGGTCGTCACGCAGTCGAACCTCCAGCAGCTGCTTCAAGGTACGCTGCCGGCGGGTCAGAAGGTGATCGTGGAACCGACGGCCGCTGCGGTGGCAGCCACTACTGCCGGCTCGACCGGCCAGTCATCGCTGCAAACGCAGAAGGTGCTGCTCGCCACGACACCCGGCCAGCCGACCAAGCAAATTCTGATCCACAATACCGGCGGAGTGGCGGGCGTCGCTGGTTCTCCGCAGCAAATCATCATCAACCAAGCCGGCCAGAAGATGGTACAACAGATCGTGGCCACCCCCGGCCAGCAGATCATGATCGGTGGCCAGCGCATCATCCTAAATAGCGGCCAGAAGCTCGTCAGCAATACGCCGCTGCAAATTCAATCCCAGCCAGCCACCGTGGTTTCGATGGCCTCCGGCGGCCAGCTGACGACGACGACTACGATGCCACAGATGCAAAAGGTGCAGCAAATTGTCACCACAGCGCAGCCGACGGTTGCCACGGCAACCACTCAACAGCAACAATCGCACCAAATACAAATTCAGCTCCAACAGCAACCACAGACGACGATGCAGACCGTCGTCACGTCACCACAACAGCAACAGTCGGCGGCAATCAGTCAGGCGCAGAGTCTGGCACAGCAACTGTCCAGCGGGAAGCTGCAGCTGGCCACCGTGAACGGTCAGCAGGTGTTGCTGCGGCCGATCAGCAACAACCAGGCGCAGGTTGTGGCCCACATCAAAACGCAACCGAACGGCACTGCGCAGATCATTCCTGTAGCCAACTTGACAGACCCGCAGGCACAGGCTCAACAGCAGCAGCAGCAGCAGCTTCAGCAACAACAGCAGCAGCAGCTTCAACAGCAACAACAGCAGCAGCAGCAGTTATTACAGCAACAGCAAATCTTACAATCTGGAGGGGTTGCGGTGCAGCAGGTTCTTCAAACGACGGCCGACGCGAACAGTGTTGTGATGCAACAACAACAGCAACAGAACCAAATAAGTACCTCAGTGGAGCAAACGCTGCTCAAAGACCAACCGCCCGGCACGGTGATTAAGTGCGTTACGGCACAAGTCCAGCAGGAGCACGGCCAAGGGCCTCGCATAGTGCTGCACGGTTTGACGGGCAGTGACTTCACTCCGGCGCAGTCGGCGCTGGTCCAGCAGCAGGTTAAGCAGCAGTTGTTGCGAGGTGAGTACACACAAACCCCCAAGCATAAGTTACAGCGGGCCGGAAAAACTAACGATTCCTTTCTTTGCTTTTTGTCGTGTTTTGTCCTCATAGCGCAAGAATCGAACGGCCGGCAGTGTGTGGTTGGACCGACAAAGATCTACCTCGCCATTCAACCGGCTCAGAACCAGATGGGCGGCGCCGTCGCAGCCACCGCCTCCGTTGGTGGCCAACCTCCCCCACTCGCTCCGGTTCAAATTAAGCATGAATCCGGGGCAGCAGCAACACCAATACAGATCCACCACCAAGTAAGTCGTTTCTAGGCTTCCTCAATGACTCGCTTTACATCTTCCCTACATTATCCCACCCCCTCCTTCAACCACCAAATCATCCCCCAACTAAATGCTCCCTGATGCGTTACATTTAACAAACAAACAACAAACACGCTTTGGATCGTGTGTTATGCGAAGAGTGGAGTGTGGGAGATTGCAAAACGCTCCCGAGACTTGACTATGATCGTCATCAGTAGAAGCATCGCTGTCCTATGACACACACCCCAACCAAACATGATGGCAGGTGCAGGAGCCACATATATATGTCTGCAAATCTCTCCTTCCAACGAGATGTTGCGAGTCACAAGAGAGACGTCACAAGACCAGTTTTCTTTGGCTAATTCCTTACCTTTTAAGTATCTTGGCGTGTTAAATTCCCTGCCTGCCAACCTTGCCACTCCCGGTTTGTCCGATCGCGTGATGCGCTGCATGCTCTCCGGCATTAACAACACAGTATAATAAGTTCAAGGACACCCAAATAAGAAACATCAAATACCTTCTCTTCCATCGACATCGGATACTGTCGACTGGAAGATTTTTTTCGGTTTTTTTTCTTACTAACCTACGTCTAAGCTCAACAAAACCTAAGCAATATTTATTTTGTCTGTTGACTAAAAGTGTCCCACTCGGTTCAAATAGTGCGTACGGAAGATGTAGAGAGAACGAACAAAAATGTGGCTGCTAGGAAATCATTCTGGACGCTTGCCAATACGGTCTGCCTGAAATTAAGTATTTAAAAGTAGATTAATTTTTTACGTGTTTGTGTAACCCCTGTACTTCGAATTTAAGTTCAATGTTAAATGTTTCGGCAAGATATTATTTGTTAACGATAAGTTTGACCATCGACAAAGTTCTGCATGAACAGGGCGGGTGTGCATCTCTTCACTCTGCAGTCTAGTTTATTGTTAAGGCAATACTACTATACATGACAACATAGTTAGGTTTTTTTTCGCAGCCCATTGTTGGGTTTTTAATTATTGACCAACCCTATGAATGCTACAATTGTTAATCTACGACTATTTGCAGTTAGAAGAACGGGGAACCTAATTATCGATAATACTGTACATAAAGTTACGTATCAGGCAAAACTCGCCCATAATTGTAATAAACTATTGTTCACGTAACCATCAATTGCAATAAAAGAACACTATATTTTTAAAATTTTGAACATACCAAAATGTTCAGCGCATTAAGAAGAAGGTATGAGATAGCCTTCCCAACTATAAACAAATTCGAAGCCACTAATTTTTACTTTTTGTGTGCAGCATATAACGGAAACGAAGAAGCGTCGCATACACGACATGTGCAGTTTATAATTCTAAACTCAAGCATACACCAATAGTGATCTAAGACCGACAGTAAAGTCTTGACTTATGCTACTACAAGATAGGAGGATGTCATTACACAGTAACACACTCTTTTACTTAAAGCGCGGGCATTCGAGAGCAAAGATTGAAACGTTTAATATAATTACACATGCAGGAGTTGCACAGATCATGTTGAAGATCAACAGATCATCATGAACCTACCGTAAAGGTCAGAACTAAATGAAACCGTTGAGATACAGCTGTTCGAACAAACAAATTGGCCCATGATAATTTCAGTCGAACAAGTAAACAACCGGGAATGGGATCCTAAGAAATATATTATTTCAATTCATGGAAGCCCAAAAACAATGGGAAACAATAATCGGTTTTTATGCGGAACTATATGATATAAAGTTAATTTGTTCCTTACAGTATTTATCTGTCCGGCACATTCTTTAGTGTAATGTATTGCATTTTTAAAAGCATTGCTGGCAACAATCAGCAATGCTTCGCAACCATTCCGGTTTCGTTTTCCCTGGATGCGTAAGCTGTGATCCGCAACACAAGAACCAAAGCGATAATGCTCTATATCAGCTAGGGCTTTAATATATTTTTGTTTTTCACAGAAAGGGCGCCGGACCCTAAAGTCGAAATGCAGAACAAGTTTTGGGTTGGCAGTCCATTCCGTTGTAAAATCATTATTACTAACAGGGCGTTAATTATCATGAAACAAGTTAAATTTGACCAGTTCTTGATATCATTACAATTGGAATATTTTGTTAGCAAATCATTCGGCTCTCTTTTCATCCATAATGTTTTGTTTTATTTCCACATGGTATTTTGCTGTCTCAAACAATTTATTCCGTAGTATCATCCACAATACGTCCTGCACCGTGAAACTAAAAAACAAATCATAGCAAGGGTAGCAGATTGACCGTATTGTTGTTCGCTGTCCACTAGCAGCTACCAATTTTGGATATCATGCCTTTGTCAAAAGTACTATTTCTCGAAAGGGATTTAAATGTTGACAGTAACATGTTAGGATGATGAGCATAAAATGATTCAATTCATTTGACCGCATTTTCCCTCTGGAGTTGAAATCAGAGAGGTGATCCAAACGATTATTCCGTCTACAAACCGTTTATCACTTAACTGACTGGTTGTTGGAAAGTCACGACTCCGTTTAGAAGGCAGACAAAAATACGTTATAAAAATGTAGTAAGAAACCTACTTTGTCTACAAAGATACTTATCCTAAAACGTGCAGTTCCAAACCACACTGTCAACGACAAGAAAATGAGAAAGGCCCGTCATAAAAATAAAAATAATGCTTACTTTTTATTTACGATGTAAAAATTAGTGATTAGAGACAACAACACTATACCCAATAGTAGGTTCGTGGATATGTAGGACAAGCGAACGATAAGATACCTTTAAAAAAACAACAACAACAAACTAATGAAGAATTTAGAAGAATGCAACCAAGAATCAGCAAAGAATGAAACTGCTAAACGATACACAATTTAATAAAAATACAAATAAGCAAGATTAACAGTAACAATGAATCTTACAAAAAAATGACTCCGGTGTGTGTGTGTATTGTCAATCTCTATCTCTAGTTTTACGCGTAAAACTCTGCCGATTGCGATCATTATTTATCCTTTCACTATCCTTTTGTTAAGCTTTGTTCCTAATCAATTGTAGAATATGGTAGAAAGTTCCTTTCTGTTTTCTCATTCATTCTCAATCTATTATCACACGCCGGCACACCACACCACCGGTTCACGAGCGCCGACCATCACATCCGTACAACCGGGAGGGAAACCGAAGAGCGAAACGGAAAGAAAGGAAGCCACATGCTGCTTTGTAGAAAGGATACATGCTGTTTTTTTTAATCCATCCAACAACAAGAATGTCTTAATGATGGGCAGTAGCACATAGCAAAGCAAACTGACCAATTTAAGGGTACAGAGGACGGATTCGAGTTGAACTTACAATATGTACCATAAGGAAACTAGAATTTCGCCACATTATTCATATATATGTATATTTACTAAAAGCAATTAGTAGTAATGTTTCCTAGTTTAAACCCACTTCAGATTAAGTGCACTAGTGATAGTAAAAGAATTTCACTATTGATCCCCACAATCAGTATGCGGTATATCTATTTAAGTGTACCGTAACCGTTAATAACCTCATGGTTGGCTGGCAGGGTTCAAAAACATATCAGCCTTGTGGGGAGGCTAAGAGTATCTGCAGGAAGATTCGTTATTTTTCTCTCGTTGTGTTTTTATTTGTTATTGTTTTGCCTCTCAAATTGCCTAATAGCTTAGTTTTCTTTACTTGTATTACGAAGTTTTTTTAAGCTAAGTCCACCCAGAATGAAACCAGTTCAAGGGACTGTTTTCAGGCAATCTTTCTGGACCGCAACGACAGCTGATAATTTTTTTGTTAGCTTTTTGTAACGTTTTAACATTGATTTTACATTTATTTTAACTCACTGTCTTCAAAATATGCATACAATGTTTTGTTTTTTGGTTTGCAAATCATTTTTAATTTTTTTTGGTTTTTCATGCATATTCATTTTTTCTGCTTTAATTTTTGTTTAAAATGTTTTCTTTTTCTTTAATTTACACTGCTCTATTGTGTCTAAAAGGAAAATGTTGGCCCAAATGCATACAATAACTATTAGTCTCTTTCACCACTACCACCACCACCACAACCACCACCAACCACCCTTGTGCGCCGCGTATGCCCGTGTTCGCCTTTTGATCGCAAAACATTTCCAGTTCTCAGACAGTTCGTGACTCTGAAACGAAAAAAAAAACTGATGTTACCACACTTTGGCTGAGGAACACAATCAATGGAAGTAAAGAAAAGCTCCCGCGCTCAAGTATACACACACGTCATGTCATCGATCTCTGACCGACCCCAGCCGTTGCAGTAGGTAGCCCCCGAAATCTTCATGGGGTGTTTTTTTTTGTGGTAGGGTCAAATTCGTACCAAGACAAAAAGGAGAATCGGAAGGCGTGATTGCGCTACGCTGGTCCGCTAGGAAAGTAGATCCAGTACCGTTAATTATTCGAAATTTGTGCATTTTATAAGAGCATTGAATGATGTCATCAATGATTAAATTTATGTCGAGACCCTTCAATTAGATCAGTGTTTGTGCTTTGCTTACGCGATTGCTCATTTAAAGGTAGGGCGTGTCTTTTTTTTTTTAAGAAAAGAAGAAAGTAAGGAAAATTAAACCGAGATTGTATTATAGGGAATTATTGTTTAATTGGTCACCTCTACCCTCTCCTATTTAGTTCCTTTTCAATGTATTTGTTATATATTTTTTCTGAATGCACATTAATTTTAGTTTTAAAATATGTTAAGCTAGCTTGTGGCACACTTTTTACTGTCGCACCCTTTTTTTATTCCACGTTTATAGAAATTCCAGAATGTGGAGGAATTGGTAGAAAATAATAAAAAAGCAGAAAAAATCCGATCAAAGTTAGGAAACAGAGCATAAAAACATAGAAAAAAATGAAGGCATACAACAAGCTTGTTCTTTTGGCAGGAGTAGGGAAAGGTTTTTTCAATACGTAAAATAACGATTGATATAAGCAAAGACTACTACTATCCTATTGGCAAAGCTGTGGCTACCTTTCTGTATTTAAGCTGTTTTCCACTTTCCACAAAGTATGCGCTTTTCTGGCTTCCGTCATCTCTTTCTTTCACGGTGTCGCGAAACATATTGTGCTACTTTCTGACGCCTGATGGGAAGGAGAAATATGATGGTGGCCTACTGTGAACAGGTGCGAGGTCGTATCCGACTTTCTCCTTTTATTGTATTTACTTACTTACTTACTGTAACCTTTATCTGGTCGGAGATCGGTGGAGTACGTGTAAAAAGCAAACAAAAACTGGAAAGAAAATCCCTGTTTGATATCTATTAGAACAACAATCCTGCGATATGCTTGTGATGAAATGGTTTGCGATCTTTAGGCGTGACACGGGTTCAATTATATATTTTGAAGCGTCTTTTATTAATGCTATACATTTTTACATTTCATCCCTGCTCTACTACCCCGTGTGTGTATTGTTTCGTCGTCGTTTTTGCACACCCGTGGTCGCATATTTCTATTTGTTGCTGGTGTTCCTCTACGATCAGCAACAACAGGAAGGCTCGGAGGCAATTGCAATGGGCGCTGAATCCGGCCTGTTGGATGATGGTGCCAATACCATCATAACGGCCGCTGCTCCCAGCAACATCATCAGCACGATACCGGGAACCACCAACACCTCGGGCATGATCGTCGATGACGGCAAGCCACGCATCCTGTCGAACATTATCATCAACGGTGCGAACAGTGCATCATCGCCAATAAATCCTCTCGTGAAAAAGGAGCTCATCCAGAAGGTGAGCAACAACCTTAGTAAGCAGCAACAAAAGCTATCGCAACTGCCAAACACCAACGCGTTGCCAGCGGAAACGGAACCGCCGGCTGAAATGGTACCACCAAATGATGGCACGAGTGGGACGAAAGAAGCATCCGGTGAAGGCGATGATGATGGCGAAGCCAACGATGGAAAAGATTCCTTCGTCGTTACGCCCGACTACATCCAACAGAGTGAGTTGACATTTTTATTGTTCCATTGTTTTATGCATATTTTCCGTATTGGTCCAAATCTTAACGTGTTCTAATTCCGTTTTAGCCATAAAAAATGCACTAAAGCAGGAGCACCTGAATCCAGAGATCGAGGAAAAACTGCTCAACCTGCAGCGGTACCAGGAGAAGCAGATGAAGACGGAGGATCGACCGGATCGGACGATCGCGTTGCAACACAACTACAGCAACATGACGGGCAATCGCAGCGAATCGCACAGTCACGGCAGTCGGGTGCGAAAGCGCACAACGACACGTGCCGATGACGATGATGATGAATGGCAAATGGACACCCCGAAACGAGCGCGACCCTCGAAGCCGGCCGCGGCTGCAGGAGGCTCTGGTATAACGGTGGCGGGCCTGTCGTCTCCTAGTGGTCGCGACCGAAAACATTCGAACAGTGACGCACAAAACACTCCCACCAGCACCATCACGACCACCCCGTACAAGAGGCGTACCATTTCCGGTCAAGGTCAGGCCGGTTCACCAGCCGGTACGCCGCTTAAGCTATCCCCGGTTGGTGTGATACTTTCATCGGAAGAAAAATCTCCCTCGACACCAGCTGTTCTAACGACTGGAGGACGGAACAGAAGTAGCGAGAAACGCAAAACAACGACGGCTTCGGTATCTTCTAGTGGCTTGGGTGGCCAACAGCAGCAACAACAACAACAATTGCCACGACAGAGCAAACTGCAGGTATGTCGTTTCAATCGATCCTGCCCGGTCTTCGCCGCCCTCATCCAAATGATATCTCTAGCACTACTATATAAAACTTGTTACTCTAGAGCGATCTCCATTTCTGAGTCATCCCTGATTTAATCTGTCTTTCGATTTACTTCCCTATTCCCACCCCCTTTCCTTCCTTAATTTAATTTTATGGGCTTTGCACTTACTCTTTAGTGCAACAGTCTCTATCTGTATCCAAGGGTGGTTTCGATGTTGAGACTATCCTGTTCTTTCGTTTCATTTTTGTTAATTTCTTATTTTTTAGAGCTTTCGCCCATCATCGCACCATTATATTGTAATCACTCATTATTTTAATTATTATTACTATATTATTAGTTTAGCTTTTTTCGCGAACACCGCAAGAAGAGCACAGCAACACAATTTGCAATTGCGACCGAAATCCTTATCTCTCTCTCTCTGTGTGATTGTTCTTTTGCGCTAGGCACAATTGAATCGTCACAAGGAACAGTTAAAGAAAGACATGCTCAAGAAACGATCTCATCTCGAAAAGGATTTGCAGGTTCAGATACAGCAGGAACTCTCCGTCGAGGCGCAGTCGTCCGCGTCTTGCACAGCTGTGGCACGGGCGGCGTCAGCATCGACGACGGGTGTTGCGGGAACGGTGGCACCGGCTGGTACGAAATCATCGCCCTTCTCCCCTTCAACCTTGGCCCAAAGCCAGCAGCAGCAGCAGCAGCAGGAAGAGCATCATCAACCGAGTACTGTAGCAGGACATTCTACGACTAGCCGTCGACAAGCGCAACATGCTGCTGCCGCCGACGATGTCCATTTCGATGGCAGCGACGATATGCTGGCGCCGCCCGGCGGCCCTAGCTCAAAGCAAGCGACGGATAAGAGTTCCTCAACATCGACCGCGACGACTACGACAAGACGAAAGTAGGTTTCTAAGCTTCGTGCTGGATCTTTAATTTTGCTAGCTGTGCGACTAACACCGCTCTATTGATCGCTTACAGAACAATTGCAACTGGTGCGCATGGGTCTGCTACGGCTGGTTCGAAACGCGGGGGTCAAAAGAATGCCAGTCCCGGCAGCAGTGGCGGTGCATCGAAGGCAGGCAATCGTTCCTCGGGGGCACGTGGTGGCGGTGGAGGATCGAATCAATCGCGCCGGGGCGCGAAGAAGAATAGCAAAGCCCAGACGCATTGCATCTGCCAGACGCCATACGATGATTCGAAGTAAGATATTGCATTCAATACAACAGTGGGGAAAGGACACACACGTAACCCCAATCGTTTTCCGCTTTTCTCCTAACCCATTAGGTTCTACGTTGGTTGCGATCTGTGTAACAATTGGTTCCACGGGGACTGCGTTGGCATCAGTGAGGCGGAGTCGAAGAAGATCACTGAGTACATTTGCGGGGAGTGTAAGCACGCCCGGGACACGCAGGAGCTGTACTGCCTCTGCCGTCAGCCTTACGACGAATCTCAGTAAGTATTTGTTGTGGCTTCTGCAGTAGATGCAGGAACCTTTTTTTCTTGACCACCAACTTTGCATCCTCTCCATGATCTTTCTTAAAGATTCTACATTTGCTGTGATAAGTGCCAGGACTGGTTTCACGGACGGTGCGTTGGAATACTGCAATGCGAGGCAAACAACATTGACGAGTACATATGCCCGAATTGCCACAAGAATAACGCGATCAACTTTGCCAACATGAAGGCGCTGAGTCTCAAGGAGTTTGACAATCTGAAGAAACTGATCAAACAAATTCAGGTGAGTAGTCATTTGTGGTGTGCTTCGAAGAAAGCAATTAGACACTCTTGTAGAGTTCGTGACAAATTTTTGCAGTAAATTTGAACGAATTGATTCTCCTTTTTGCATCACAATATTCAGATAAACTTGACAGCTCTTGAAAAGTTATTCCGCTGGAATGGATTTTATTCCGTAAATGTGTTGGAAAGATCAGTTTACAGAAGTTTTCGAAAATTTGAAAATGAATTATTAAACCTTATTGTGCCACCGTTAAAGCCATCAGGGCATCGCTTAACCTCAGTATCGAATCGATAAACTCCGAAAGGGTAATTTTGAACTTCATTAGTTAGTTATAAGATAGGAAATCGGTTTGTTCAGATTTCCTTAGAAGCAGATTACGTATAATAAACTAAACCAAATCGTGCGATAGTCTAATAAAGGAATTCGAACGATATCCAATGAATGAAGGTTAAAAAACCCACTCAAAGTTATTGATTCGATATAAAAGTTTAACCTAGCATTATATTCCAATATGCGGTGTAAAATAAAATTACACTGGCCAATAACAACAGCGTCTAACTAACCAATAGATATTTTTTCTGATACTCTACGATACAACCTTCTCAGTGCTGTCTCTGGATATTGATACCCAAGCATGAGAAATATGTTTAACTTGATAATCATTTGCCGCAAAAAATTCATAACGCACCACTCTGCACATATCAACAGTTCTTAACACCGTTTTTTTGCCTTTTTCTTTACCACTTTGTAGCAACACAAAAGTGCCTGGCCATTCATGGAACCGGTCGATCCTAACGAAGCACCCGATTACTACCGCGTAATCAAGGAACCGATGGGTGTGTATTTGTTGACTGCAACGCAGTGGTAAAGGATACGGTTATTTCACATTATTTGTCTTTGCAGACCTTCAAAAAATCGAAGGCAAGGTCGACAGTAAAGCTTATCAGACGCTGTCCGAGTTCATCGGTGACATGACGAAAATATTCGACAACTGCCGGTACTACAATCCAAAAGATTCGCCGTTCTTCCGGTGCGCGGAAAGCCTGGAATCGTTTTTCGTGCAGAAGATCAAACACTTCCGCGAGCATCTGATCGATAAGATTGACGAGGGCGGCGAACCTGCTGCTGTTGGAGAAGCAGCCATCGAAGGAGGAGGATCCATTGCCGAGGTAGGGACGATCTTAATGGACGTGACGGCGGCTGGCACCACCTCCACCACCACGTAGTTGTCCCATAATTCCATTCTGTACCGATACCTGCTTAAGCGGGACGCCTCGGTGTAGGGTAAAGTGGAAGGTAACGGTGTAACAAGAAAACAAACAGGAATGCAGGGTGAAATGTCAAGATGAGGGAAAAAGGCTCGATTAAACATTGGTATGCACGATACCAAGCAAAATCAACTGGCGGAGTAGTAGAAGGTAAAATTTATTCTTCTAAAATTCCCCCTTAAGGGTAAAAAAACTTTTTTACCCCTTACGAGATCTCCCGATCCTCGTCGTCAAGCGAGAGTTCGTAAATCGTCGATTTTTTTTCTTACTTCAATTATTTAATCCGTTTGACTTTACTTTCGAAACAAACAAATTTACCGAATGTAAAGAAAACACATATACGTAGTTTTAACCAAGTTTTAGGAGACTTCGTTTTCTTGGAATACGTGTGTCAAAGCAAAATTCACAGCGTTTTGTTGCAAAGGAAAAACGCCAGATCATACAATACGCATTATGGGTTTATATCAATCAGATAGCAGTAGATAGTCGGTTCTGTAGCAGTACTATTTGAAATAGATCAAACCAAATGTTACTGACCAAGAGCAGCGAAAACATAGGTTTTATCTAAGTTCATCTTACGTTATGCACAAACATAAATGATCTATGGTAAATAAATATATTTTTTTTATTAAAAGAGTGTATCCAATACAGAGAATTTTGAACTTTGAGTCAAGAGTATATTTGTAAGATTTCGACTCGGTGCCGTACAACATTACTTTACACTGGTCAAAGCTAATACAGAATAAAATGATGCTTATACATAGAAAACCATAGTATTACGAAAAGGCAGTCCGGGGATTGTCTGGCAATTTCCGAATGGGTGTATGAACGGTGGAGGCGTGTTCTTCTTTAAAGGAGTTCATCTATATAATTGTTAAGCTACTGTAATTTCTATTGTGTAAAGTTCGTAGTGTTTAAGCAAACGTTTTTTAATATAATATCAGTAAAACGAAGTTTAGTATGCATGGCATTTTATTTGAAATATTTTCGGATCTACAAAATACGGTTGAACATATCAAACACTGATAAAGCAGGACGTTTTGAGTGCGGAAAGGTTTTTTCATATTTCACAGTTGGGATGAGATTTTGTTTACAAACACCATAACGCCAAATGTGCGATGACCGGATAAAAGATCCTAATCTTCCTCTATGCCGTCCAATCAACCCGACGGCTGTCGGATGTCCAGGATTTTCCGACGCTTTGAGTTGTTCTGCAAATGGTACGAAGGATGAGTACGAAAAAGAGGATGAGCATTGCCCCTAGAACAGGTTCTCACGTGAACGAAGTGCATGGTTTTTTTTGGGACGGGCCCATTTTTTGATTAATTTCTGTACAATAAAAAAAAAAACGATCGCAAGAGGAGCCGAGGCGCGTAAAAATAATTGTGGCTTCAGTCACGTGTTCGAAGGGGTGCATGGCTTTACTCAACACACACGACTACATCGGAGCTAAAATCTCATCTTCCACAGTCCATTGCGTCACTTTGAAAGCACGTCTTGTGTATTTAGCGTTTGAATGGGAGTATCACGCGTATTGGCTTCAACATGGTAGAGTGGGGGATGTTATCGTAGTTTATTATACGTTCCAAAATTTGCAAAATTCCTAGTCCGTGATCGTTATCGTTTGGAAAAGTAAAATATTTGATCCGAAAGTGAACAACCCACTACCTTCGGACGATTTTTTTTTTCATTTTATCTAATATAGTGACCATTCCTCAGCATACAACCATCCCCGTTAGAACAGCTGACGACCGGGGCGAAAAAAACAAACAAAGTTTTCACGATCGTTACGCTCCAGATGACGACGGCGAGGCACCCCCATCAGTAGTGGTTTAAAGCGCACGATAATCAGATCGTAGTTAGCGCTGTTCGCTATCCCGTCACCATCTGTAGACCGGTGTCAAAAGCATCACCCATAATTGTGGCATTCGTAGCCAAATCGCTTACCCTTTAAAAGCTTTCCGGCACCGGCGGCATCGGTGGAAATCAAATAACCCGGCGTTGACGTACGTTGACTCGCGCGCAGTCATGATACCAGGGCATGTGATGCGGTGCTAAAGGTGTGCAGAAAATAGTGTCGCAAGCTCGTCTCATTAAAAGCAGACAGTAGTAACTTATAACGCATTTCCCGGTCGGTATCGTGGTCTATTCGCGAAGAAAAATGTCCGATAAAAGTTTTAAACGTCCCAGCATCGCAAATCGTGATGGTTTGATACTATATTGCAACCAGTATAGCTACTTTTGCCATAAGGTAAGTTGTGGTGTTTTAGTGTACAAAACTATTAACCTGAAAAATTTTCGTAATCAGTGGTCCTTTAGATTGGAGGAATTACATGTACAAGTGAGCGGGAAGATCGTTAACTGTGGTTGCGTAATTTGCAACCGTCATGAAGAAAACAGTTAAAAAAATTATATGTCAATTATGAAAATAGGTGCAGGCGTATCTAAACTTTTCAGTTAGATTTAGGACTAGAAATAATGTAAATGTCGTTGAGTTTGAATGAACGGGAAGCACTGCAACTTTTCGTTGCTCGTATTATAAAGAATTTAATCTAAGTAATCTAAATGTTGTCGCTGCCATTGAACATCATAGAGATTGGATTAAGTTACTGCTGAGAACGTGTGTAAATTTGCAAGTTTCGATAATGTATTATTTTAGTTCAAACACGTTAGTCATTGGCACACGTAGCTCTGCGAGTGCAATTATTATTTTCCATGCTATTTAACCATGGGTTGTCCGCAGACCGATCGTATGATCATGTGGTGCATATCACATTTAACGGCACGAAGTGATTCGTCGCGCGTCACCGGCCTTGCATTTCGTTTATCTAACCACTGTGTTGTCTCACCGTTTGTGTACTGCCCGTCTTTGTGTCAGTAAACATGATATTCAGGACTCACGAAGATTCGCGGTATGTTACCGTCTCTTTGCAGCTTATCTGAAAAGTATACGATCGCATGATAACGCATTGAGAAGCACGCAACCGTAACGCCACTCGTGCGAATGTACTTTGTTTAAATATTCTTAATCAACTTCTATTTTTCTACGATTGATTATTGTTCGACTAGGTCCTGCAAGCGCTGCACGTGAAAGGCATCCCCTTCGAAAAGTACGAAATCGATGTGACGAACGATGAACACTTTTCCGAATGGTTTCTCGAGCTAAACCCACGGGCCGAGTTGCCCGTGTTACAAAACGGCCTACTTATTGTGCCGGGTTCGAGTCGCATTCTCGATTATCTGGAGGAAAACTTTCCCAAATGTAAGTAACCCCACAGTAGAAGGTTCATATATGTAGCACAGTTCGTGTTTCATAAACGTTTTGATGCATTCCAGCAAAATCCCTTCGGATGCCCAACGACGCGGATAAACAAGTTCTCGGCTTCCGGAAAACGATCGAAAGCCTTCCGATTGGTGTTCTTACGATCGGCTCGTTCCTACATCCTCGGCACACGGGCAGCCCCAAGTTTCCCTTCATCCTGCCGGTGCGCCAAACGATCATCGCACGGGAAAGTACGCTGGCCGAACGACTGCGCACCTACGCCGCTAACTATCCTGCCTTCGGCGAAGGCCTTTCGAAAAAGGCCGACTTCCACGAGCGCAAACGTGGCATCATTGCGAGCGAGGAATATTTCTGCAAGCTGCTCGACGCACTGGACGAATTTTTGAGCAACGTAGAGCAATACCTAGCGACGATCGAGAACGTCGAGCGGAATTGGCTGTGCGGTACGGATGCGTTCACGATCGTCGACATCTGCCTCGGTACGTTACTGTACAGGTTGTACGTGCTGGGACTGGAGGATCGCTTTTGGGGTGCGGATCGAAAGCGTCCCCAGCTGGAGCGTTACTTTGCGAAAGTTTGCCAACAACCGTCGTTCCAGGAGGTGCTCCCGTCGAAGGTGTCGATTTTACGCACCGTGTGGATCAATATGCCACCCGTGTATAAGGCGGGGCTGGCGGCGGTCTCGTCCGTTCTGATTAGCTCCACGCTACTGAAGAGATAGATTGTCGTGTTGTTTCTACCAACGCTGTTCCACTTTTTTCAGGCTCCGCTTATAAGCAACGAACTTTGGAAAATGTATCACTTTTTCCTTTGTGGAATGAACTGTATAGTTGATTGAATTCTTTCCTCCCAACATCATTCTTCTCCAGTAATAAAAAAAATCTTAGGACTAACAAGTTAATCTTACCAACAACAACAGTACATGCACAAACAACATCAATATTTCCATTAATCAAATTGCATTGGGTTTGATACAACATAAAACAATTAAAAACGGGTAGAGTACCAAAATCATGTATTTGGTCGTTGGGCGAATGTAACAAACCGTAAAAGAATAATATAAACGAAACTTATCTTTTAAACATGTCAAAGGAAAATAAACCAACAGTACGAAATAAATATTTGCAACGAAAATCTCCATAAGTAGTCAAATGAAACCTTTAAACCGAGGATAATAATGTGTAGTTGTTTTTCTGTTTAAATCTTTCTTCAAACTAGTAAACCACAGCATAACAAAAAGACGAAGAATAAAGAATTTGATACCTAAACACCTGACAGAAAACCCTACAGTACACGGAACACGTGCTTTACACACGGAAACAAACAGTTTTACACAATTTAGAGACGGTCCAATCAACAACATGTTGTTCTCACTATCTCCTAACAGCCTCATGTTCTTTTGTCTGGCCACTACACTATCAACGCGGTGCTGTTAGCAGTTCACCGAGAACTTTTAAATCTAGCTTTGATTCAGCATAGGCAGGCATCCTTGGAAGCTCTTTGTCAGGTAACGCTTAAATTTAAGTGTTGACTTTCACTAGATCTGTAAGCGAAGAAAGTTTAGGTGGAAATTAAGGAACAGTTCAGTGATTTGAGGAAAAAAGAAAGAAGTAAGTAAGGTAAGGGCGAAAATAGAAATAAATTAATTGATATTATTTTACCACCTACCACCAGGCACAATAATTCGGTCTAAATTACAAATGATGTTAAGTGATTTTTGTCTTTTCATCCCAGTCATCCATGCTGATGATATGTTACATATTTTTACAATCACGAAAACACTGGGAAATTGTACTCATCCCGACACCAGCTGGTTAACAATTTTGTTGTCATTTTTACAATGACAAACGTTCGATGTTTTAGATACACACCATTCCACAACCATAAAGCACACATAAGTTATCGCAAATAGAAAATAAGGACAATGGCTTCAACAAGGCGAAGGCATACTATGTTTCGAAACGTTCAAATCGGCTACGATAGCGCGCATAAGAAGGATGGTTAAAGTCGGCGTTACTGTAGTTGTTGCTACTACTACTGCTAATTCCCCCGGCAGATCCTACACGCGATCCGTACATATGGCTACTTACGAACGCCGCTCCCTGTGGGGCCGTCCCTGTCTCCAGTGGGGAAGCACCGGATCCGGCCGCACTCGAACCAGCGTTATAGGGCTGCCGGGCAGCGTACAACGGCATTCCCATAAATCGGGGAATCTCTTTACTACTGCTCGCACCACCGCCTAAGCTTTGGCCACCAGAACCGGTACCGCCAGCAGCTGAGCCCGAGGAATTCTGAAGGAGACTGGCCCTTCGGCGTAGGCCACTGTCCGGTCGCGTAATCGATTGGTAGTTGAAAAGACCCTTTCCGACCGGATCGGGTAGCACGGTCGGCATCGGGTACCAGGCGCGATACGTTACAAACCAGCACACGACGGCTATGATCCCACTGAGCACCTTTTCCGCCATGCGGTGATGGTACAGCATCGTTCCCACGAGCATTACATCCCACAGCAGCTGTAGCATCGTCATGCCGACGAACAGCAATCGAATGGTTGGCGTAAACCGGTTGTAGAAATATTTCAGAGTCTTTAGATCTTCATCCTTCAGACTCTTCAGTGGGTTGGACGTTTGCGAGCTATCGTTGCTGCTGCGATTGTGTTCCTCATTGCGCAGCAGATCCTTGATGCTTTCCCAGCCAATGATCGGCCGTGCCTCCTCCATCAGCACCAGGCTCGCGTAAATGAGGATGAACGCGTGGCCGGAAATGTCGAACCCGTTCCACAGGTGTCCCGCCTTGAGGCAGCTCGATTTAGCATCAAATCCGCGGGCACTGCATCGCCCGTAACTCGTTTCGATGATGTTAAACAACTTGGTCCACACGAACCACAGCACGGTTGCTATGCCGAGCCGGGGCATGTGATTCCGCAGCAGGCGCTGACTGTCGCCGCAGCACAGTGTTACCGACGTCATGGCGAGATACGGCAAGCAGAACAGCAGCGTCCACGCCCAGCCGAGTTTGACGAAGTACACGTTGAACAGATTGTCGGTTCGCGCTAGGTAGGTCTTGGGGTAGGGCAGGAAATCCCCGATCAGGGACACGATGAACAAAGAGCCCAAGTACAAAGGAACCTTAAGGCTGGTATCGAAGAAGATGATCTTCTTGCACACGTGCAGCACCATCATGGTGAGCACCTCCTTGATCGAGGTGGGCGTCGCGGTCGGCCGGGTGCCTTTGGCTTCACTGCGTGCGGTCGTATCGTTTACCCCCTGCCGGAAGTTCATCTGTGGCCGGGTTGCATTTCCGGGTCCGGCAGAGGTCGGTGTGTGGATTGGCTTTCTTTTGTTTGCCATTTGTGCGTCACGGTGCCGGTGGGGTTGGTGGTCTATATTGCCAGATAAACATGAAATTAAAAATTCTAATAATCATACGTTGGCTTCAAAACAGGTGTATCAGGCAAACAGCACGCTTTCCTTTAACCCGCAATCTTTGTGGAGCCGATGTGTGAATTGCAAAATTGGCATAAACTTAAAAATAAACACAGCCACATACGCACACTCCCATTAGCCCTAAGCATGAATGTGAGGCGAATAGAAATAATAAAGAAAAGCGAATCGGAAGAGATGATGCCACCCGTCCAGCTTTTAGCCCCCGCTTGCATTCCAAAAATAAAAGCCCATCCAAACTAATAAACCAGCACAGAACTTACATCACTTGTTTGTACCACCGCATTAACGGTGCTTGGATCGCACTATTTGATGTACCAGCTGTTGGAAGCAGGTCGTGTGATGGTCGTTGAAATTATGTTTAATTAGATCTAATCGCTAGCACTGGCTGTGGAAAAATGAAGCGAATGATCGTACGTACAACTGATCAGCCATGCGTAAATGCTAGGATTTCTTGTGTTGTGTTCCGAGTACAAAGTCTACACGAGATGACATTTCACATTGAAAGTGTGACAGAACGCTTAGTCCGCGGTCTACGATGTTGTTGATGCATCAGCACGAGCAAACACAACGCATGGTTGGTAAAATAAATTAACAGAAGTTATCTGAAAATTTCGAAAAATGGTTAAAACATGTAGAAACTATTAAAATGAATGATGTATCCCTTTTGTTATTAGAATCAAAAACTGAAACAATTTTTACCATTTCACCTGATAATTCTTTAACACTCTTGATTGCATCCGTCATCGGAGAATTTGACAGCGCCAGCGTACCTCTTTCTGAAGCTCGAATCGATTTCGGTCGGTGTGTGGTTTGGTGTTTCAGCAGAAAAATCTCGATTTTAGCGTCGAAATCCCTTGCAACCGAATTCCGAAATGTATTCCAACGAAGAAGTGTGGGAAGGCGTAAGTATAAATCGAACAGAAAGCTCGAATTTCACGTGCTGATGACTCAAATCTGTTGTGCGAGAAAGCAATGAAAACATAACCTAAATGTTACACTTTTTTTTAGGGGTACGATGAGTACGGCTACGAGATGGGAATGCCGGAGGATCCCATCTACGACCGCGGCTACTTTCCGATGCACGAGGACGTCAAGAAGTTCCTGGTGTACTTTTGCAGCGTCATCAAGGATGGGGTGGTGTACGAGATACAAAATCTGTATGAAAACACCTTCCCGAAGCTGAGCGAGCAGCACTTCGAGAAGAAGGCCTGGCCAAGCGAGGATGAGGTGGCCCATCTGGTGGACAACGACAATTTGTTCCTGATTCTGTACAAGGAGCTGTACTATCGCCACTTGCACGCGCGCATCCAAGGAGGCCCGTCGTTGGAGCAACGGTTAAACTCGTTCTACAACTACTGCAACTTCTTCAACTACATTCTTCCCTCGAAGGAACCGGTTCAGCTGGAGCTGCCCGATATCTGGCTGTGGGAGCTGATCGACGAGTTCGTCTATCAGTTCCAAAACTTTGCCCAGTACCGGGCCCGGCTGACGGACAAGTCGGAGGAAGAGATGGACATGCTGCTGAACAACAACAGCAAGGTGTGGAACATCCTGTGCATCCTGAACGTGTTGCATTCGCTCGTGTCGATGTCGAAGATCAAGGACCAGCTGGAGGCCGCCGCTGCTGGCAAGGACCCGGAGGAGGTCGCCGGTGAATTTGGGCGCCATTCGTTCTACAAGATGCTGGGATACTTCAGCCTGGTAGGACTGCTGCGTGTGCACTCGCTGCTGGGAGACTACCATCAAGCGATCAAAGTGCTGGAGCCGATCGAGCTCCACAAGAAGAGCCAGTATTCGCACATTCCGGCGTGCCAGATTAGCACGTCGTACTACGTCGGATTCGCGTACATGATGATGCGTCGCTACTCGGACGCCATCCGTACGTTCTCCTCGATCCTGCTGTACATCCAGCGCACCAAGCAGCTGTACAGTGCCCGTTCGTATCAGAACGATCAAATTAACAAGCAGACGGATCAGATGTATCACCTGCTTGCCATCTGTCTGGTGCTGCACCCACAGTGCGTCGACGAATCCCTGCAGCAGGTGCTCCGCGAGAAGAACTACCACGACAACATGTACAAGATGCAGTGCGGTGATCTGGATGTGTTCCGCAACTTCTTCGTCTTCGCTTGCCCGAAGTTCGTGTCACCCGTTCCCCCGCCGCCGGACGCACCGATCGAGGACTACGTGAAGGAGGCCCTGGAGCACCAGATCAACGTGTTTATGGACGAGGTACGCCAGCAGCAGGAACTACCGACGATTCGTTCCTATCTGAAGCTCTACACGACGCTGCCGATGATGAAGCTCGCCTCGTTCATGGACCACCTGCCGCGCGACGAGGTCGACAAGCAGAAGCTGGAGAATCTACTTACCCGCCTGCTTTGCTTCAAGCACAAGATGAAGAACGTCGTGTGGACGAAGGGAGCCAGTGGTTTGGAAGGCAAGTTCCAGTCCGGATCGGAGCTGGACTTCTACATCGACAAGGACATGATTCACATCGCCGACACGAAGGTGTCCCACCGTTACGGTGACTTTTTCATTCGCAAAATCATGAAATTCGAAGATCTTAACCGACGTCTGCATGCCATCAAGGGTTAACAGAGTGAGCTGGGAAGTACTTTTCTTTTAGCAAACCAATCCGTTGGATTTGTACATTCGTACGGAAATAATTTATTTATTGGTTTGTCTTACCTTCGCTCGGTGGATTAAAGTGGCTAAACTTTTGAAGCTGCTGCAGCGCGCAAGTAACCATCATTTTTCTCACATTCAACATAGAGAATCCAATTAACAGAAAACAGGAATATTAAGAAAAATTGTAGCCTAGTGCTGTTGGGTAATAAAGTTTCCGCCATAGGTACATGGCTACAGCAAGAATAGCTCAAATTGTATTTTTTCGTTCAAAGTAGATCGATTCTTTACTGCTTTTCAGGATTTATGGGTCCTTAGTATCTGTCCTTGGTAAGATTCTTGTCGAACTGATTGATTAAACTTTCCACTTTATCGGCTAAGCAGAAATGTCTTCACTAAATGTTTTAATAATTCAGCTCACATAATTATTAGAGTCACTTGAATGGGAAATCTTGAATTCGTTATTTCCTCATTTTTATTGCATTTATTTGAGTCACCCTGTATAATATGACACTCTTGACATTCTACGATTGTTAAAGATTGTTTATATTTTGATCGTTCCGAACTGAACCAAAACAATGAAATAGACGCCTTTCCTTCGAAAGCACGAAAAATCGTACAGCATGACCGTATTTCGTTTAGAAGAGTTTCCAAACGTGTGTCTCATTTGTTTGCACCAACCAGAAGATTTGCTGGTGCCAGTTAACCAGTATTTACAGCTATATTCGGTGAAATTAATAGACTTTATTAATGACCTTACGGTTCCGATTCCTTGTGTAAGTACATTTCGTTGGACAACTCTATAATAGGTACAGAAGTGAAACGCTACTGAACTATTTCCAGGACCTGCAACACTTCACACCGTCCGGCGTTTGTCAGTCATGTTTCGAGGAGCTAAATACATTCCTAGCCTATCGGAAGCGGTTAAACCTGGTGCTTCGATTCGTGTCCAGCTTGGCGCATATTGCGAAGGGCGAAACGAATGTTCTTGAGGAACTTGTACGCGATCATCATTCAGACTTGCGTTCGCTACTTCAGCAGCTAAAGATTCTCCAGAAAGACGAATTAGTTGTGCAAGATCTCCTGGCGGAATTTCATCAGTATCGTATCGGTTGGCTGAAGGAGGAGAGTGGTAAACAAAATGAAGCGGACCATCTGGACAACCCGCGGACGGTCGTACTAGAGACAATCGAACGAAGGGCTGGTTTGCCAGAGGAAAACATGCCATCTGTTGATAAATTGGATTCTACCAGCGAAAATGAAGAGGAACCTGTCGATGAGATAAACGTAAAATTGGACGATCTTTCCGAAGCAGAGCAGTTCGCAAAACAGTCCGATCACAGCTATGGAATGTTACTGAACGTATCCTTCGTAGATTACTGTTCGGATGAGGAAACCATTGAGCAACCTCAAGAAGCGGTAAACCAAAGTGACGGAACAGATGTAATTGAAGCTTCAAGGGAAACCCTTAGCGAATATGGCGAAGTACGACAAGCTGGGGACGACAAAAAAGGATACCAACAGTGCAAATCTTGTAAATTTAGGACCCGATGTGGCACTACATTTCAGTTACATTTGGAGAAACATCTAAAGTAAGTGCATGGATTGTTCTTTTTTATATGCATTTAGGAACTCTCGTGGTTTAGTTTTAAATTCTTTTTTGTAGCGAAGAAAGTGAACCATGGCTTTGCAAACGGTGCAATCTAACGTTTGATGGCAAGCGCGAACTCAACCAACACAAGCGATCCACACACCGAGACTACATGTGTGACACGTGTGGGATGGCATTCGATTGCAAATTCTCCCTTCGAATGCACCGGAAACGGCACGAGGAAGTACGCCAGTACAAGTGTGAATATTGCCCGGTGGCTTACTTTACAATGCCGGAGATGACTCTGCACGTGCGCCAGGCACACCTGAAAGCGTTCGAGGTGAAATGTTCCGTGTGTGCGCTACCGTTCCGGACGAAGCAGTCGCTGGATCAACACATGAAGACGCACACGAGCGTACGTACGCATACGTGCACCATATGTGGGTTCAGCTTTAAGTCACACACGCACCTCAGTAGGCATATGAAGGGTGTGCATCAGGGGGTGCAGTACACCTGCGAGCATTGCAACACTTCCTACCGGCGTAAGGATAAACTGCGGTTGCATATGGAGAGAACACACAACGTAAGTGTCTGCAGTGCGCCAAGGGACCAATGGAGCATAAGAAATAATGTCTTTGAATTTATTAATTCCGATAGATTCAAACATACTTTGTCTGTGATATCTGTCTGCAGTCGTACAATGCCGCGGAAAAGTTGGAAAAACACAAAACCCATCATAGTAATCCGAAAGAGCTGCAATGTGGAACCTGCTTAGGGGCGTACCTGACTCAGAAAGAATTTGACGAACACCTTTGCATCACCTATCGGTAAGCACGATGAGCGGAAATCTAAGCAAGCCGGTGATATATTTTTTATGTTGCTCATTTCATGTATCGTAGCGAAAACTACATTTGTTGCAATCGTGACTTCAAGTACCAGTCTTTCTACAACAAACACATGCTGCTGGTTCACGGGGAGCACACGAACGTTCGCGTAAAACCCACCGACGGACTACTGATTGGGCAGTTCCGAGCGATGCGCGTAAGTTGATGAACGAATTATTAGGTTCGAAATCAAGACAATCATCTTTCTTTGCTTGCATAAATCTATCAGCGACAGGAGATACGTTGTCCAAACTGTGGCCAGGAATTTCCCACACGGACGCAAAAGAATAATCACGTCAAAACCTGCAGTACAGCCGTTTACGAGGAGCAGTACATCGACGAGCAGCCGGATGTGAACCAGTGCCGAAGCGGGGGTACCGTCTAACTATTCGTGACTGGATTGCGGGGTGTAAAAGTCAGTAAATAACAATTTAAAAAATTGCAATTTTCATTTCCTGAAATGAAGCTGGGTATGATAAGCTGGAGCATCAGGTTCGGCTTTCTTATTTTGAGAAACATACCCGGGTAGGTTGTAAAATTTGTATGAAACTGGTAGATTTTTTGTAATCTGTCCTCATACTCTTGGTTCTATCGAATTTTATAACGAAAAAACGAAAAAGGCTTAGCGCTTTTAATTCGAATATATTTTACATCATATATATCATACAAATGAAAACAAGTATCCACTCATTATTTGTTTCTAGTTCTTGACCATCACAACTCTCATCCATTCAAAACAATTTTATTCAAACTAATAAACCCACATTATGATGAAAAGCAAAATGAACATAATTAGAGTCCCACGGATAGTTTCTGGCTTGCTGGGAACTTAACTGATGAGCTCAACAAATCTGATGCACATACAACATTCTACTTCATTGTGCATTCTCGGGACAATCCAATGTTTTGTGAGGAAATAAGGAAAATTCAAGCTTTCTTCCAAGCTCATGCAAATTATATGGCGCGTCTTCTCGTTGCAGAGTTTATTTGTAATCATTGGAGGCTTTTCGCTAAACGCATTGCCTTGGCGTGTAATTTTTTTTCTTTTGGTGTTTCTTCAGCCCAGCCCGCATCCTGAACAGTTGATTCATTTCTTTTGATGGTAAAATTCCGTTATACTTCGGCATCATACTCTCCAGATGTGCCAAGTGGATCGACACGTGTTTCTTATAAGGTGCATCTACTTTACGCAACATTCTGTGAATTTGATTAATCGTCTGCAAAGCTCTTCCCGGCTTCAACCCTTGACTTCTGTTTTGCAAAGTAGCATAAAATTGCCTTCCATGTCTCCAGAAGTCATTTTCATTAGGTGGTTCGTACGGAAGCGACACGTTTGTCTGATCTTGCTGATAGTCTCGCGTAGCGCCATCGAGACAGTTGAGCCTGTCCGAGTCGATCTTCTGACGATCATCGTACGTGTTCAGTAAAATATCCTCACTTGTGCTCGGGACCTGTTCCTCATTAGTTATTGTACAGTTTCGTCCCTTCCGTGGATTGGCGTACATTTCGTAGAGGGCAGGGTCTTTGCTTACTCGGGACAACAAACTAAGGCCGCCGGGAAACTCTTTAAACCGCAAGTCGGACCACGTAAATTTATGTAGTTGACTGGTCCGGCGCAGCTCTTCATATTCACCGATCAGATCTCTGTACTTGATGTGATCGTACGAGGAAAATATGTACATGTATGATTGCCAGATGACATGACGATGGTCCTGGTCCAATAATGTTTCCTTTGAATTCATCATTTTCAACACGTGACGGCGCAGCGTATCCAGATGTTTTTTACCCTCACGAAGGCCAAACTGCCCGAACAACACCATGTTCAGCTGACATCGCAGCTGCTGGGCTTTTTTCTCGTTCGATTTAGCACCTTCGTATGCGTTGAACAGTGACTTCACATCGCCATAAGCATTCCTTAGCTGCAACAACTTTGTAATGACAAACTTCAATGCCATTCTCACTTTCCGAGGTATCGCATTTTGTTCAATCAAGGCTTTGTTTGTTTGCTCAGCATCCCCCTCTCCCAGAAACTGCACTAGCTCTTTGTGAAATAGATCTTGTGCATCCGTTGTACCACATATCAGCAGTACATTCCCAATCGATTCGAAGGTAATGGATAATTTAAGCGAATGCTTTTCAGCTGCCTCCTTCACAAAAATGCTACCCCGTTCCGATAGCAGTGCCTTGGCGTGCTGTTTCGTAAGGTACACTTTACCGCTCATGCTGTCCGAGTTTTCCGTAGCATCTGCTGGCGTTGCCGGTTGTGCGGGCGGACGAGATGGCTCCGAACTGAGCGGAATAAAGTCGGGCATCGATTCGGAAACGCTTTCGTTCTGCAAACTCGATTCAACGCTAGCTGCAATACGGTGATCCACTTCCGGTTTCGTTTCAACTGCCTCTTGCAGCATGTTATCCTTCTCTAACGGTGCTGCTTCTTCTGCGAGTATCGAAAAACTATAGTTCGAGTCTTCAGTCTGCATAACAGACTGAACATCAATCGCGTGCTTTTCATCTTGACATGGTTCCGGAGCATTTTGTTGTTGGGATCTTAACTCATTTTGTGATTCAACGGAAATCGGTCTGCCATCCACAATGCGCTGCCCCTGGTCATGTTGTTGTTGTTGTTTTTCTTGTTGCTGTTGTTCATGTTGTTGCTGTTCTTGTTGTTGCTTCTGTTGTTGTTTGTCTTGTTGCAGTTGTTCTTGTTGTTGATGCTGTTGCTGTTGCTGTTGTTGTTGATGTTGCTGTTGTTGTTGCTCTCGCTGTTGTTGCTGTTGCTGTTGTTGTTGCTCTCGCTGTTGTTGCTGTTGTTGTTGCTGTTGCTGATGCTGTTGCTCTCGCTGTTGTTGTTGTTGCTGTTGATGTTGATGTTGCTGTTGCTGTCGTTGCTGGTGTTGTTGCTCCAGCAAATATTGAGCTTCTCTTTCTTGATTCATGCGCAACTGCTGTTTTCCTAGCAATCCGGAAGTTTTAGCAAATCGATAGTAGAATCCGTCCGGGTTTTCCGCCAGTTCGTGGAGATTCAGTTCGCACTCGTTCGCCTGTTCGCTGAACAGATTGTAGCGCGGACCGGCTCCCGGTTCGGACTGGCTTCTTTCGTTATGCGACTGGTATCCCCGGTAGGCCGGGAGGTAAGACTTGATGTGAATCGTCGGCACTGCCTGGCCGAAAATGCGATACGCCGCGTTGCATGCGTGAGCCTGGTGGCCTTGCTTGCAGCAGATGCAGCAGTATTTCGTTTTCATGTTGATGTGATACTGTCCCCTGAGCGGTACGTTATCTTCAATCTAAAAGTTGCCCCCCGTTTGTAGAAGGGCCACGAGTTGGGGGGAGAACAAAACGGTGAAGGAATCAAGATTAGTTTCCTTATGCTCATTTGATCCATATTAATCACATTTAACGGATAACGGAAGAACAACTCAGCCTGATCATCTTCACTTAGATTATCCGGTAGCATCAGGCATGGTTGCACGGAGAAAAACGAAAGCGCATCAAACACAGCGTCAAACAAAACTCTAAGACCACTCGCATCTCGTATCGTACTATGGTCATTTTGGTGTTCAACGGCCACTGAACAAAAGTTGCAAAAACGATCAAAGCAGTCGATGAGGAGAGCAAGACTGTAAAATCATAGTAAACATAGGCTATGATTTTACATACTGAATAAATAGTTTAGATTTATCAATATTTTGGGTGGCTTAGTGCAGCCTCTTTTCAAAACTGGATCCCGGAAGCTCATCCAAAATTAGGGTTTACTCTTTTCCCACCTTGCCAAGTCGATGACTTTACTGGTCGGGTCATCTGGTGCGATCTGCAAGCTTTGCTCAATCCAGCGTGAAAGACTCTCTGCTGACAAAATCGACGCCCTCAGCACCAAAGCAAGGTATCCTCGATTAAACGATTCAACATATCGTGTTTTGTCTATACGACTGGACCTATACTTCGGTCATAAAACATTAGTTAAGCAAAAAGAATTATTCGTATAATTTCAGCAATAACATTTTTCTGATACTTCCCAATTTTCGAACGTAATGTTAACATGTGCTAATGGTCTCATTGTTTTGTCTGACACTGTAAGCGAAGGATTTACCAACCAACTTAAGTTACCTTTTCATTGGATTTAAAGAATCATTATTTCGCACGTTCATCTCCCAAGCCTTAGCTACAAGCATCCATTATGGTCAAGAGGCGTTATGGGTTGAACTTTGTAAATCATCTTCGCCACGCTATGGTAGCAAGTGCTCTCACGACGTCTGGATGGCAAGATATTTGTCTACGATTTCCGATCCTTCCATTGTAGTAGAAATACTTACCGTACTGTGGTACCGGCGCCACAAATCCGGACAAACTCGCTGCGCATGCCCGCGTACACCGCAAAGTTTGCAAACCATATTGTAATCCCTGGCGCAGGCATTACAACCGCGCACGAAATTGCGCGTCCTTTCACCGCACTGTAAGAAGAAAAGAATCCAGATATGCATCTAGTAAACGTCCAGCGCGGTACAAGGAGAGCGTGTAAATAATCGTCTTACATTCAAACAAATTGACCTAGGGCATCGGGGTTCTTGGTGGCCCTGCTCGCCGCACATGTAGCAAACGGGCGGTTTCGCAGGGTTTCGACACTTGAACCGCATGTGACCCTGTTCGCCACACTTTTGGCATATGGGCTGCTTACGGGGTGGACTCGGATACAGATCTTGCTGCATAATTTCCCAGTGTTTTCTTCCTCCTATAAGGGGATTGCAAAATAAAAAAAAATCCCATCAGCAAACAATACATATTCATGGAAGTGTCATGACACTACTTTTGAAAGTAAAGTAGCACGCCATGATATAAAAGCTGCTTACAGCGAGAGTATTCGTACTTACGTGGCATCTTTCGCATGACTGAAGCCAAATTGAAATCTTCATCCATCCACACGTCGTTGTAGAATAATTTCATCTCTTCGTTCCAGGCACAATCGGGAAGATTTTTAGCAATCTGCGACCGATTTTGAGTGACGTTTGTTTGATCTGCAACCGAGACCATGCTTTGTTCCGCACTCTGGTTTATATCATCTGGCTGGTCACGCTGGCTCACGTCGGCAATGCTCGTTGTGGCCGGTTCACTCCATCTTTTCCTTTTCTTCGTGGATGAGCCTGGATCGGCATTGCCTAGCAATTTCGGTGATTGACAGCCATGTTCGACGATTTTTGTAGTGCTAACTAAGACGACTTCATTCTCCATCGGTTCAGCTGAGGTGTGTTCTGCATCGTTCACGTTACTTGATTCCAAAACGTCAGCGACAGGTTCAATTGAAATGTCGTTAGATCGTTTCTTTTTCTTCGCCGTCGGACCATCAGTTTTTGCAGACTTTTTCTGAGGTTCACTAACAGTCTCCGGGGTGGCGACTGTGGTGCTGGTAACAACGCCATCTGAGCCTTCTTTAGGGTTAGTTTCTTTATCGAGCTGCTGCTGGTGTTCCTGTTCTTCATTCTCCTCTTCCTCCGCATCGGTATCCGAAACGGCACGCACAATGTCTGTTAACATGCTAGCGAAGTCTTCATCGGAATAATTTTCCGAATTGTACTGCTTTCTCTTGGGTTTTCGCTTTTTGCCTTCCTTCGGTGGCAACTTCGGTGTACTTTTGACTGCATGCGCGAAGCTTTCCTCATAATCGCTTTCCGAGGAAACGGCACCCATTTTCTCCAGCTCTGGCAAAATCTTTGCGGAGCCATGCTGCAATGAGGAGTCCTTCTCCAGCGAGACGTTGGAAGGTGTTATTTCTTTAGTGTGCGAGCTGTCCTTAGACCCTCTGGCTATCGTAAGCTCGTAGTCACTTTCGGATGACACGCTATCATAACTGAGCTGCAACCGATCCGTGTTCCGTTTCGCTTTCGATCCAGCAGAAATCAACTGATACATGCTATCAACATCCGAGGAGGCATTGTTTGTTCGTGTGGTTGCGCTTTTTTTACTGGCGCCCTTGGAGGAGGCATTCGATTCTTGATTAATCGAAGCAGCTTGGTTGCCGACATCAGATGGTCGATCTTTTTTCGATTTCTTTTTCGTACCGTGGACTGTAGTGTCGGACGAATTGTCCGTGTCGAAATGTTTGCGAGCCAGTTCCAGGGCAATACTTATTGGAGATTTACTGCTCGCTCTGGCGTTGGATACATCCGCCTCTTTGTCAGGCAGGGTGGAAGTAGCCTTTTTAGACGAACCTTTTTTCACCGTCCCTTTCGGTGAGGACAGCGTAGCTGGCTCTTTTAATTTCTCCAGCGGCGTTTGGTCCGGTTGCTTAGATCCCTTTGCCTGTGATGAAGCTTTTTTGCTGCTTAACTCAACCTTTTTCGCAACGGTACTGGTGTCTCGGCGCGCTGGCGATGAATTACCCTTATTGGATTCCTGTAGGCGCTTTTCTTGGTCGGTCGTATCGCTGCTTGTACAAACTGTACCATCTGACGAGATGGACGGAGCTCTTTCATCTCGTAAAAGCAGAGCGTTATGTTTTTCTTTGCGAGAATCTCCAGCACGTTTTCCTTCCATTGAACAATCTAACTCATCGTCGTTTGGGATGCCTTCGGTAAAGCTGTCGTTTAATCGCGTACGTTCAGGAAGGCCAATGAAATCGTCCGACATTATTGAACTGTTCGAGGGACTAAGACAACGTGGCGAGTTGAGTTTTGGCGCCGCGACCTTCTTTTTCGCCTTCTTTTTGGCGTGCGGAAAGGCGAAGCTATCTTGCGCCACCTCGTCGTCGCTGGAGTCGATGCAAATTTTCGGCGGTTCCGGCAATGGTACTATTACAACGTCATCTGTTTCGTCGTCAGACTGTGCCATAGATTCGCTTTGTTTGATTTTATCACGCGAAACCACGCCACGGGATTTAGAATCCTCATCGGACGAATCAAGGAAGATTTGCGCCACAACCCTTGGAGCATTGCGTTGCCGGGTTGCATTTGCTTTGGTTTTTTTCACTTCAAATCTTTCCCTTCGATCATTGCTTCTTTCGACTAATTTCATCAATCCGGAAAGTTTCTTTTGTACCGGATGTTGCGCTAACTGATTGTTCCTTTTGGGTTGCATTGCCTTCTGTACTTTCTTCGAAGGTTTAGGCTTATTGGCAGCTGGATTCTTTTTCAAATTGGTTGCTTCATCTGGGTTGGTTGTAACCTTGGGAGCATTGGTTTCTGCCGGCGGGATAATGCGATTTTCTTTGTAGTTGTGTTGCGTATTTCCCAGCAACGACTGGTAAGGCGTTAAGTACATTTTCTTAGGTTCAATCGTCACACCTCCCGAATCATTGCTATCTTTTTGCTTAGGCTCCGATGGTGCCAACGACGATGGGAAGGTATGGAATGGCTTTTCTTGTGATGAAATCTGACCACCGTCTGTTCCATCCGTGTTGCCCCAGTAGCGCTTCCTTTTGGGGTGGAAATTTGCCGATTGCGCATTGTTCACAACCGACGTTTTGGTAACGACTCGCGAAGGGCCACTATCTACAATGCGAATCGGAGGTCCATCCGTAGTCGACGTTACTTCGTACGAATGATGAAACTGTGAATACAGACGTTCCTCGAGCGCAACCACATCTTTCGGATCTATGTCATTGTTCCCATCCTGTGGAAATGAAATAGTTATCTCTGTTGATCTTCATTTCGTTGATTTTCTAGCTTACCATTTCCTTTAGCTAATGGTGCAAATGAATGCAGGTAACCGACAGTATTTAAATGTACTGAAATGTGAAATATCTTTTAGGAAGATGAGCCTCCTTGGATGTTGATTCGATTACATTAGTTCTTGTCGCACGCGGAATATGATAGACGGCGAGTTGTCATTGTGACAGCTGTGCTCCACCAGGTTTATATTAAAAAGGTAAGATTTGTGCGGTATGTACATCAATGACAGACCACAGCATTTAAGATTCGAAATCAGTCTTGTAATCATTAAATCATCAATTAAATTTTGATAAATCATTCATTAAATCAAATTAATTTTGGCCGTATTATTGAAGCCAAATAGCAGATTTTTTGGACAATCATGTCAAAACATATGGAATAAATCTAACATTGATGAATATCTTCCTTGAGCCGAGCTAACCCGGAATAAGGTTAGGGCGAGGAAATGGTACATTAATGTACAATACAGCCTGGCCCAGGGGCCCCCCTTATCTCACAAAATTATAACAAACTCCCTTTTTCGGTAGACCTAGCGCAGTTCGCGGTAACTCTATATGTAAAAGTATATTAACCTGCATTCAACCTCCACGTTCAAAGATTTGAAATTACCACATGTATTGCGCTTTGCATAGCTTCAGGTTTGAACCGGTAGGAAATGTGAATCGGTAGGAGGACGAGAAGCTAGGCAGGGGCCTCATTTACTCTTTTACCAAAATATCTTCCTTGATCCGATCACGATTTCCTCAAACCAAACGTACGCGCCTGACACGCCCGTCTATTTTCAGTGCCAGGTAGTTCAGTACGTGGCTACTTTTGCAATCATAAATTCAATATCGCTGATTTTTTTCCCAAAATGGTACCATAACTGAGCTTACAGGCTACATTCTTGATCGCTCAGGCTACATTGAAAAAAGGTTTTTTCGAGTAAAAACCATGAAACCATGGCGCTGCAGTAGCACTATAATATACCGTCTTTAGGTCATAGTAACTCTCTCCTCACTAGGAAGTGTTTGAGCTACTTGGGAAAAAGCATACAATCCTACTTTTATCTCCAACGAGTTTTTGCCTTGAATTGAGTATTTTCTATATAATATTATAATGATACTCCTATGTGTATTAAGCCTATAAAATATTTAAGTCTCTTACATTAAACTCATCATACGTTTATTTCCTTTCAAATCTCAGAGAAACCGTCTTTAAAAATGAAGAAATTCGACAGAATGTTGTTCAAAATTGGCTTATTGCCAGCTAATTGATTTCGGAATGTTTTACGAGCATTTGTGCAGCAGGACACATATTTCAAGATTGCGTTTCAATTTTATTATTCAATGTTTTTCTTATGATTTTGACAAATAAAGCAATTAAATAAGAAGACATTACTTTGTATAAAAGTATCCGTACTCGGGTCCATATGACGTGGCTGAAGTATGTATCCATTTTTTCGTAGCTCAAGTGTTGCCCCAAGTCAGGAGAGATACATTTTGGTTTATTTTTCGGTTTGTATTTTACGATTGCGTTGTAGTCTGTGCTTCTTGCTCCGTGCATGTGGAGGCAGTTTCGGCCGGCAACGATTCCGTAATGGCCAACCATGGTAGACGCTTCTGCAGTTCGATACGGTATCTCGGATGGCTGATGGCGTACACGTAGGGGTCTAAGCAGGCAACAAACTTACATGCACATGCTGGGAACATTGTAACTCCAGGAGTAAGAAGGCTCTTGTCACCGAAGGCCCCGATTAATGCGAGTACAGCATACGGGGTCCAAGATGCCACAAACAGGAAACAGACGGTGATCGCCGCTTTCGCGATACGGATTTCAACAGAAGCATCGTTTTTGTTCTGATTGGATCGCAGCGATTCCACGTTCATCTTCTTCGCCTGCTCACGGAGCTGTTTTTCGTGATTCACTACGTGGCTTACGATTTGACTGTAGTAGTAAATAATCAGGCTCATCGGTAGAACATAGCTGAATGTGAAGATGGAACCGACGAACAATCGGGTATCGAAGGTGGATGACAAATAATCGAAGGTGCACGACGTAAGGAATCCCTCTGCAAATCAAACGAAAGCATGTTAATATTTTGTGAATATGTTTAAATTCTTTTATGTTAAATCTGCCGAAACCCGGAATTTAAATGTGCAATGTGGATTTGAAAGACAAAAATGTGATTCAACTAGTAAAATTGTCAAGAGAAATTCTGTCAAACAAGATTCGCTTCACTGTAAGCACCTTGTGCAGCACAAAGTGCAAAGTTGGTCGGAGGTGCATTAAATAGAATTCATTGTTTACAAAAAAGATGGAATCGTTTTGCTGGTCAGAAACTGTAGCAAACTAACGAATCAGTTGATTTCGGTTCATGAATAAACTGAATCGTGCAATGGAAATATAGTAATGCACCATAATGTTTCAGCAATTTAATTAAACTTGCAGCAATGAACTAGAATACATAACGCCATGTTGACGAATGACAGAGTGAAACATCTTCATCGCGCAGCAGCAACGTCAGTATAGTAGAAGATCGCATCGTTCGCGCTGGTGGTGTCGGGTCATAAACTCTCTACAAGCAGCCACGGTGAAAAATAACATCACAGAAATTCGTGCAATTTGCTTGCCAGAACAAACTGTCCCGTGCAAAGCGTTCAAGTGAAGCAGATAGATTGTGGAACGCTGCGTTATCGAGCGACCAATCGAGAAAATAGAGCACTCTACAGCTTCCCTCATCATCGTGTGAAGATTGGTATTGTTTATAATTACGTTCGAGGTGGTGCATACGTTTGTTACGTACGCGGAAAAAAGTAAAATAACATACGACATTAGCCCCGCGGGATTGTGCGCTGAAAAGTAGCGATGAAACAGAATCTCTTCGATGGCTATGAATTCTATTTTTCTGTGGGTAGAATAAAATAATACCTGCTGACCCTATCAGCTGGCCGTGCATGAGTTTATTGAGCAGTGTATGGGCGATCACAGCAAGCTTGTGCGAAGGTGGTAAATAAATCTCGCCACCTATGATTTGCTCCTCCTGGAAGGTGGCAAGACGCTAAAGCCAACAGCTGAACAGCAAGCCGAGCATCCTAGCAGGCGTCGATCAAAATCGAGCTACCAACCAACATCATCAATTCGACATCACCTCCGTCCGATACAGGCTGGAAGTTGTGCATACCGTAAAACACTGGTCACACGCTTGTGGTGGCATTCGAAAAACACATCGTCCTACCGACAAAAGTTGTCTCAGCAGCGGCATCAGGAAATATGTCCAGCAAACTGAACAATCCGAAGCGCCGTGAGGTGACGGGCTCGTCGTCATCAAACTCATCCATTTCATCCGTCGGTGCCTCGGACAGTGGCATCTCGGCCGATCTCGCCTCGCTGTTCGAGTGCCCCGTCTGTTTCGACTATGTACTGCCGCCGATCCTGCAGTGCCAGAGCGGTCACCTCGTGTGCACAAGCTGCCGTTCCAAGCTGACCTGCTGCCCGACCTGCCGTGGCTCGCTCGGTAACATACGGAACCTGGCCATGGAGAAGGTGGCCTCGAACGTCAAGTTCCCGTGCAAGCACTCGAACCACGGCTGCACCGTCTCGCTCGTCTACACGGAGAAGGCGGAGCACGAGGAGGCGTGTGAGTTCCGCCCGTACCTGTGCCCCTGTCCGGGTGCGTCCTGCAAATGGCAGGGATCGCTTGACTACGTGATGCCGCACCTGATGATGTCCCACAAGAGCATCACCACGCTGCAGGGGGAAGACATCGTGTTTCTGGCCACCGACATCAACCTGCCCGGCGCCGTCGACTGGGTGATGATGCAGTCCTGCTTCGGGCATCATTTTATGCTCGTGCTGGAGAAGCAGGAAAAGTACGACGGCCACCAGCAGTTCTACGCGATTGTGCAGCTGATCGGATCGCGGAAGGAGGCGGAAAACTTCGCCTACCGGCTGGAGCTGAACGGGAACCGTCGGCGACTCACCTGGGAAGCGATGCCTCGCTCGATCCACGAGGGAGTCGCCAGTGCAATCCTCAACTCGGACTGTCTGGTGTTTGACACGTCCATCGCACAACTCTTTGCCGACAATGGTAATCTCGGTATCAATGTAACTATTTCCGTTGTGTAAAAGGGGCAAAAAGGGGCCGATTTACCTGATAGGGAGGGAGGGGTGGTTTGGGGACCACATTTTTTTTCTGCTACTATGCGATAAGATATTTTTCTTTGCGTGTCCGATGTGTGATGCTAGTTGGTTAAAGAAATAACTACAATGGAATACAATGTTTGCGTTTTCATTTGATACACCTGGTGTGGTAGAATTCATTACTTTTCACGTATTTGTGCATTTGCTAAACTTTCCTCTAACGAACTAATCTATTTAGTTGAATCTTGTCGCTATAAAAATCATCCTGATCGAAAGGAGCCAAGGACACGAGCAAAGCAACCGAGCAACAATCGATCCGTCATGAATTTGAATCGCCTTTCGTTGTCCGTTGTCGTAGGATTGCACGATTGCGTGTACCGGTCATGTATGTATGCGTGGTGTATGTGTGTGCACGGGGATGAATGAACGGCATTTATTATTAGCATGATATAATAATTTCGGTCGCGTGACAAAGGTTGTTGAAAATGCGTGAGTTTGAATGAACGTATGAATGTGTGTTTGCATATCTGTCGGTATATAAAAAAGAAAAAAAAAAAAACATTACAAGACACGGTTCCAGACAGGAGTACCAGTGTGAGATTCCACCAGGATAGGTGAAAAGACATTAAGCCACTTCTGTCCTCGTAGCGGACATCTCACAACATCCGTAAGGACTAGGTTTAAGTACATTTACGACTCATTTATTATATACACCATTATGCTATTCATGGTTCAAGCCCTAACGCGCGCAAAGTTGCGCTTATAATAAACGCACGTGTCCCAACAGTGGGGGGAACACGTTTGAAAAAAACGTTGGAGACTACAAAAGAAGACGATAAGATAATGATATAACGATAATCATTCGTTGAAAAGAAATGGATTTTACGTGTGATAGAGATTCTCGTGAAGATTTAATTTTCATACTGGCTCCATACCATACATAATACTTTTTTTCCGCAAAACCCAGGGACTCTCCAGGAGGATCATTGAACTAGATAACGTTCTATTATCATAGAATAACAATCCTTTTGAATGTAGAGTGCATGCATCCTAAACCAGAATGCTCCCTGTGAAGGTTTCCTGAACCTTATTCCATGACACATTTGCAGAACTGGTCTTATTCGTGGACAGTGTGTAGCACCAGTAAGACGAATCTGTACTGCCAGCAAACGTGTATAGTTCAACATGTAAGTGAAACGAAATAGGAATCGTTTGAGGAAAATTGTCTTTCAGCGCTAGAGTTATTCTTTTCCTTGCACCATGTTTGCTCACCATGCGGTGGGTATTATAAAATGAAGGGCTCCTGTTATGATTTTGTTTGTCGAGTGATTCTTTTAAAAGGAAATACTACGTTTAATACGTTTAATAAACTTCACTAGACAGCTAACATTTGCGACAATGCGAGAGGTAACAAAAACCGGGCGGATAAGATTAAAACTGAATTAAAACTGAAAAAAGCAATCGCAAAAGAAGGGAAGCGAATATTCACGACCGTTACCGGGTTGTTGTTCACGAGTGCTGCGAATAAAATACTATGTTTTTTTCTATGATCAAAGCAGGGCCTGTGTGTGTTTAGCGTTTGGTGCACAATTCCAAATGATTCCGAATGTTCCGCTACCCAGGGCTTACCTGGCACGAAGCGTCCCCAGATTTCCAGCAGCGGCAGCACGCCCCACGGAATGGTGTAGGCCCAGATGAGGAAGATAAAGATGAGGGCTTTCGTCTGGGTAAGCCTTCCTTCGAAGGGGCGCGTGATGGTGTTGTATCTACGGGTGCGAAATGGACAAGATCGTGAGTACTAGATTGATAGCTGCACAACGGAACTTTAGTTAACAATTCCTGGACATTTTCGTTCAGAAATTTAATCACAGTCGCCATATCAACCAACCAACCGATTGTCCATGCCTTCCAAAAAGGTAATCACTTCACTTACCGATCGTAGGCGATGAGAGCATTAGTCGCACCGGCGCCGATACCTGTCGGTTCAGAAATAAAACAGCACATTACGGTTCCATCCTTAGACCAGCTTCTCGGCGTAGCTAAACCCTCTTACCGGTGAGTGATCCAACGAAGGCGAAAATCTGACATCCCATGTGCCCAAGGGTGAACCCTTTGGTGAACGAGTTGTAGATGAAGATCGGTGTCTTGGCCATCATGAAGAAATCACAGATGGCAAGATTGACGACAAACACGTTCGACGGTGTCCGTAAGGATTTGGCGCTGAAAATTGGGAGTGGCAAAAAAGGGACAAAATGACACACGCCGCTCTTCCGTCGTTCGCGCTTGGGAACACTTACGAGAGGAAAATCCAAATGACCAGCCCATTGCCGATGAGTGCGAAAATAGCGAAAGCGATGTACAGAAGGCCGAGCAGGTAATGGAGGGACGCTTCCGGTTCCGGGTACTGCAGCCAGTGGTCGGGAATGTACTGCAGCTCCTCGGGCGGCACGTTCCAGCCGAGGTACCTCGTGCCCGGCTGGTCCGCTCCAATCAACGCTTCCGGTCGGTAGGCGGTCTCGTTGTCATGATGATCCATGGCGACGGTAGTTTTGGTGATCACGTTACGGGCTCGGTTCCTGGAGTCGGGCACCACGAATCCTAGCCGAGGTGTTGTACACTATTTGAACAGGGTCAACATACAGTTTGGCACTCCAATAATTAACACAGCTGTACACTCACAAACAACATTTAACCGGGATACGTACCTTCGTACGCCGTTCTAGTGTCCTCTGGCTGACTGTTAATCTGGCGCGCACCGCCCTAGACACGTTCACTGTGCCTACTGACGATGTTCCTGTCAGCGGGCAGACATTTTATAGCTGGTTCGATTTTGGGGGCTCGGCTTAGGGAGTTTGAACGACGGCCCAGAATAGATCCGAGAATTGGCCAATATTCCCGTAATCGGCGTGGTGTGGCAAATAATTCAATCAACGCGTTCTTTCCACCGTCCAGGGCCCGGGGATTGAACCGGCATTGGGGCAGTACGCTCCTTGGAGGATTACCGGATTCGATCGACACGGCGTTTAATTCGAAAAAAAGGTATTTGATTAAGCAGCACATGGTCGCGACGCTTTTGCAGCACGTTGGTTCTAGACATGTGTGTGTGTATGTATGTTTGTTATTTAATTTAATTATTGCCCTGAATTGATGAAGGACACTACGTTAAGAATCTTCGATTTTGGAAGAAATTAAACGACACCTTCTGGCAGTTGGTCCGACAAAAGAGAGATGGTCAACGCAGTTTGAGTTGGGTTTTTTTCATTCAAGTTTTCTTTTTTCTAGAAAGGTTAGGGATCATCAACTATCGCGGTGGTGTATTGCATGCTGCCCCTTCTCTGTAATCCGAAAAACATGGGTACTGTTCTGGAAAGTGTTATGCAGTTCAATCGCTTCTTGTGCCGCCGGCAGCCTTAGAAGTGATGGCTGCAAAGCCACAAATCCGATAGTGCTGTAATTCAAGTTTCAATTAATGGCAATATTGCCTCCACCGGGGATAGGTAATGACATCATTGTAACAATTTTATTCTCCTTGTTTCTATTGTCTAAATGGCTTACAAGCAAGAACAGCTCATTTCATTTTATACATATTCTCAGTTCCATCGTAATGTCTCTTTCATTTCATTTTCATGATTTCATTCATTTGGATTCACTTTCGTTTGCGGGTGTCCTGGAAAAATGTTCAGTGAATAAGCGATGGGAAACTAGGGTTCGCGTGCCTTACACAACATGTGCTCGTGAAATAGTTATCAGTTTCCAATTCCCATGGGGGTTGTTCTAAAGCTCAACGAGGATTGAGAATCGATACGTTGAACGGTTTCTGATGTTCAAATGTTCTTATGCTCATGTTTCTCTCCAACACCTCCTTTTTCACAATTTTCTTTTTGTTTGCTTCGTTAAGAAATTCTAAAACATTTGAGTGTGTGTTTTTGGTGAAAACCCCGTAATGAAGTGCAGCAGCTATGTATTTCGACAACGAATCAGATAAATAATCACATTACATCAATCATCGTGAGGTTGTTGCCCTTCCGCCACCATGAGCATCATCACATAAACGCTTCACCGTTTCTGATCGCCGAGGTCGTCTATAAAGTCTTCATCGATTTCGGGCCACTTCTCCGGGATAATGTCGAACAGGTCATCCTTTACATCGCCCTGAATGACGATCTCGTCGTCTCCCGTCACGGATGAACCGCAGGCAAACTTCGTTCCGAAAAATTTGGCCGCCAACTTCAGATCGATATCGAAGGTGGCCAGGCCCGTAACCACCGTGACGGACTTCTTACGTCCGCGGGCAGACCTCGATAGGCAGACTTTCTTCGGTCCTTCTTCCTTGGTCTTTTTGGTCTTCATCATTCCCTTTCCGCCGCGTTTCTGTCGCTTCTTCTCGTCGTCCGCATCGGCTGGTTCGGCGGAGGTATTAGTGGTTCCTGATCCGCCAGTGGCGCTGCCACTCTCAGGGCCTGTGCCACCCATCTTCATCCGCTCGAACTCATCTGGTAGATTTTTCTCCAACCACTGTTTGCATTTCTCGTAGTCCGGGTAGTATTCACAGTACTCTAGGGGCATCGAGCAATTGCCGCAGTAGGACACGGTGAGCGGGTAGACCACACCATTCTTCGGGCCAATAACTAAACGTTCCGGGATTTCGGTTGCCATACTATCGATTGCCTGTGGGAACAGTTTTAGTAAGCAACTTTTTAATACATACAGTTCGTTTTGTTTGCTCCTGGTAGGAGTTTACCTTTTTCACGAAACGACCGTATTGTTCTTCCGTATGCAATACGTCAAAACTTCGCCGGATCCCGTGAAAGGCGTTTATACAGTATTTGTCATTCCAATTCAGTTCGAACCAATACAAATTGTATAAATAAATGCATCATTTTATTGTCATAACTGTATTAAACGTTTTGAATGATACACCTTTTACCACCTTTTAGCGCGATGCTCCAGGCTTTTAGCGACTCCGTCCAACCTATTAAGAAAATCGCCGGAGCTTTTAAGAAAACGCGAGCGTCGTTTAGCGACTCCGTCCAACCTATTAAGAAAATCGCCGGAGCTTTTAAGAAAACGCGTGTGCCGTTTAACGACTCCGTCCAACCTATTAAGAAAATCGCGTGTGCTTTTAAGAAACTGTGAGCATGCTTAGCGGAATGGCCGCACCTATTAGTTGATTCGCCGCACCTTTTAGCGGCAGTCACTTTTTTTAGCCTTTTGTGAGCGCGTTTGTTCAAAGATTTGAATGTATAGGTGAATGTTTTATCGCGTGGGTTGAATTTTCCGTTACGTATAAATATTTTCAAATACTTTTCAGTTAGCTGGATAGTTCTTTCAAATGACATGGGAAATTCTTTTTGGGAAAATTGGGGAAAAACCACCAAAACGGCAAGTCGTCAACGCGGACGGCTTAAGTCGGAAGAATTTTAAACTGAGCTGAACACCTGCAAATACCGCACATGAATGATTTGTTTTTCGAAACACACACGGTATGATACGACATGGCAGCGTATGAAAATGATGTTGACACGGAGACGATTTGTGGAATATTTGACATGAAAAAAGGAACGGTGTACGGCATCATTAAAAAATTTGTTAGCACCGGAATAGTAGAATCAGCTAAACGGGGAGGTTAGCAGCAGAAAAAGTTGGCCAAAAATTATGTGGATCGCATACGAGCTTTGATCGACGAGGATTGTTTTACATCACATTACATTGTATCACGCTCAAGTCTTTGCAGACGAAACTATGCAAGGAATTTGGCGTTGGCGTGTCACCAACAGCAATTTCGAGACCATGGCATTTAAAATAGCTATCCAGCTAACTAAGAAATATTTGAAAATATTTATACGTAAAGGAAAATTCAAACCACGAGATGAAAAATTCACCTGTACATTCAAATCTTTGAACAAACGCGCTCACAAAATGCTCAAAAAAGTGACTGCCGCTAAAAGGTGCGGCGAATCAACTAATAGGTGCGGCCATTCCGCTAAGCATGCTCACAGTTTCTTAAAAGCACACGCGATTTTCTTAATAGGTTGGACGGAGTCGCTAAACGACGCTCGTGTTTTCTTAAAAGCTCCGGCGATTTTCTTAATAGGTTGGACGGAGTCGCTAAACGGCGCTCGCGTTTTCTTAAAAGCTCCGGCGATTTTCTTAATAGGTTGGACGAAGTCGCTAAAAGCCTGGAGCATCGCGCTAAAAAGGTGGTAAAAGGTGTAATGCGCAATGAAGTATTCGCAATGAATTAAAAACAAAATAAATTACAATGGTGATTGAATTTAACAGTAGACGACCAACAATTCGTAATCTTTGAAATGGTTAAAAAATACAATTTACAGGCCCACATTAATAGCAATAGTAATTAATATGCATCAACAATACATTTCAAACAGTATGGAGTATTTAAATTTCATCATAAGAAATAAAATGAAATTTACCAACAAGACACAGGATGAAACTGACTGTAATGTGGTTTTCTGACTGTCAAGTGACTTAGGTTATAGTCTTTAGTTGAAGTGTTCTACTGAACAAATTGAATTTATTTATAACACTTTTTGTGGCAGTTGGGAAGAGAGAAATCGTCTGGAAAAGTTTTCTTTGCGAAATGTAATAAAATACGGTTAGGCTTTTAGGTAACGGCAGATAGTTTGCTATCCATCTATTAAACTTGCATTTTATTCAGGTCCGTCTCCATTTTGTTCGTGTCTGGTTTGGTTTTATTTTTCGATGGCAGCGGTTTTGGAGCAGGCTTTGGTGCTTTTTTCGAAACTATCTGCGCATGGAGGCTTTGGAAGTTTTGGTCCACCTTCTCTCGCTTGTCCTGCACGTTTATCTGAAGCGAAACAATAGTTTTATAACTTACTAGAAGTACGGAAAAAGTGTCGCAAGTCGCAAAGATAATGCTTACCTTTTTCAGTTTAGCAGAAATTTCCTTCGTTTTCTTTAAATTCGTCTTCTTCGCTTGTGATACCGTAAACACGTTTTTCGCTTTCTTGGCCAACTGTTTACGCTGGTCCTTCATCTTATTTGCTTTCTTTGCCATCTTCGAGCACGTCGGATATTTGACCTTTGTGAAATGGAACGAAAAAGAAGAAAGTAGTATTATTTAGTTTGTTTCTTTATTGTTGTCCGTTAAGTTACATGGTCTTTTTGATTCTTCCGCAGGTTTGTCCTCGGTGTCTAAATGACGTTTTCTACCGGCATCCGAATGGCCATAGAGTAAATCTTCCGTAAGGTAGAAGCTGACGCGCATCATGTCCTTGTTCGGAGCAACATTGCGTACAAATGCGATCTCTTTCAGCTTATCATCCACATCCGTGCCGAGCCATTGTTCAACGAGTTTCTGTGCAATCAGCTTTTTATCGTCGACGCCTTTGGCGAAACAGTACACGTGTACGAGTGGCTTTTGCTGCAGATTGACGATTTTCTCCCCTTTAAGCAGCGCAGGAAAGTATGGCAAGTGTTCCACGGCCATTGCAGGTAAATTCATGGTTATGTGTATATGACCTTTAAAACTTTCATTGGCACAAGTTTCTAGCAAAGCGTGTTTCATCTCTTGTTGGATAAAGTCGATCGCATCCTTGTTGTAACATTTGACATTTTTCGACACCTTATTGAGGGTACAATTTTCAACCAACGCTTGGTAAGAATCGGGATTAAGGTCATTCGAAAATACCGTGCAACCTTTTCTTGCAGCGGGCACGGTGAACGGACCAACACCGGCATACAGGTCGAAAAGAATGTCGTTTTTGTTGAGCATCTTCACCACCTTTTCGTGCTCTGTAGAAAGCCGTGGGTTCCAGTATACCTTGGAGAAATCAAATTTAAAGGCACACCCATTCTCTTTAACATCCACCTGATAGTCCGGTTCGCCACATAGCAGTTCCATTTGAAAATTACGATACGTGTTGTCGATTGTGACGGATTTGTTGACCACGGTTCGGCAGCCCGGTATTTTATCCAGCAGGACTGCACCAATCAGCTCTCGATAGGCAAGTAAATGGTCCTTCAAATTCAAGTGAACAATGTGCCCAATTTTGCTGAACGACGACAAGGCTTCCTTGTCTTCCGGTAGCACAGCTTTGAAGATTTCATCGTACTTCCAGTTTTCATATCCTAGCTGAATTTCCTGCCAAACGAGAGCTTTGCTGTCGATACCGAGTTTGTCTAGCTCGACCTCGGCCAAATCTTCCCACCGCTGAACGGCTAGCGGGTGTAGAGTAATTTTGTACTCCTCAGATACGACCGGTTTGTATCGTTCCATTTTGAGCAGAAACTTCTTTATCACTCGACAAACATTATTAAGGTTAACATCTTTAGGAACGATCAGATGTGGTGTTTTGATCGTTTTGTTGAACGCTTCCCGGCTCAAGCGAGTCATGCCACGAACGGCCGCCGGTGGATGAAGATCCGTACAGAGCATGTTCTTGAAGTAGTGCCGCAGACGTACGATGAGCAAATGAGGTGTTCGGTGCGTTAAAAACAGTGCAGCTGTCTTCGCTCCAATCATCCAACCGGATTAATCACACGAATGTCGACGAGTGACCACTATGATATGTACTTTGGGCGATAAAAATCTGTAAATAACTCGCGATAATTACCTTTCCCTTGTTTAAAACAGAACTAAACACGACCACGCTGGTTTTTGTTTATGTTGTCATCCGACATTTGACATTTGTGACAAAGCAGCAAGGATTAAAAACATAACAAAGAACACCAACTTGGTCGCCTGGACGACAGGATGCGAAAAACGGACCATTCAAATTAACCGTTGCACGGAAGGTTTTATTTTGATAATCCTAGCATGATTATATTACATTATAGTACAAGTAAAATGTATATCTAACTATCTTTTTATGCTTCAAATACTTCGATTCTTTCAACGTGCTGATTGAATGTTATGCTCTTCTTTTGATCATGCTGTGGCGTTTCTGTTAGGCCATTTTCATGTTCCGGGCTTTCATCGATGGATTTCAGCTCTGTGAGAGACTTGGGGCGAGTCATAGGTGCAGCGGGTCTGTTAATCTCTGTTGATTCTGTTGAAAAACAAAATAAAATGTAATCTCATCTCTCATGCGCTCAATTCTATTACGTACCACTTGCTACCATACCATTGCCCATCGTTTGAACTGCATCACGCTCCCGTGGTGGTGTGGCGAAAGGATCGTTTTCCATGTTTGCAATGATATTTGTACCGGAATTGATCGACGCGGTTTCGGCCGAGCTGATCGTACCACCTCCTGTCGTCTGGTTTTGGCGCGATTTTGCCCGGTAATATATTGCTGCCGCGGCCATAGATATGGCAAGGCAGCCGAAAAACGCTGCTACTATGATGTAGGGGTAGATGATAGTGCTATCTGATCCGCTGGTCGTTGATTGGGATGTAAACAGTTCATTTAACGTTGATAGGGAGATGGTAAAATTGGACTGCGAAGATTTCAATATGCTGTAAGTATAGAAATATATTAAGAGACATGTTTCCAAAGTTTATCATTATTGTAAAATGGATCTTACTCGGCAACTTCGCTATAGGACAAAAGCGTGTCTCCTTGAACAGCGTAAACTAGAGCTTGTGTAGCATAACGTTCGGATGCTGCACGCCCAGAATCAGTGTTAGTATCTCCAGCAGCAGAATAAACTATTTTTATAGCACCCACTACTATATTTTCACCATCACTGATGTTTTTTAGCAACGATTCGAATTCTAAGGGATTGACGCCATGCACCGTAACAGCTACAAATTGATTTTCATTTCCCCGTAGAGCTTTAATTTTCATAGACACGGTGTTACCATGTTCAGCGCCATCCCGATCGGTGGCAGAAACTTCTAGAGTTGTACTTGTTTCTTCGGCAAGTGACTTTTTCAGTGGGAAAATAACACCCGTTTCAGCCTCAATGTCGAAGTGATCGTTTGCTGCAATTCGGTATCGTATGATCGCATTAATTCCCTCATCGCGATCGCTTGCCTCAACTTGGAGCAGTTTTTCTGGAAGAACTTTTTGTGCCAGCCGTGCCGATGGAAACACAAATATGGCGTTGCTTGAAGGGTATACGAACTCCGGGCTGTTGTCATTAATATCCTGTACGATTATGTTAAGATGCGTTTGCTTCGAAGAATACGCAATGTCTTGCATTGGCCCGGAGCGCATCAGATTGCCATTCAATGATTGAGATTCTTGATCCTCTAACGCGGGGCAGTTCAGCATCAACACTATCCAAAACTGTGGAAAATCTAGACCGGCAAAAAGGGTCTCATCTTCCCGATCAAATGGCTTGGAAGATAAAGTATTGTTTGTTTCCTCTACATAAAAATACTCTCCAGGTGTTTGCGATCCTATGCTGAAGACGCAGTTTTCAATTGTTAGAGGGAAAATATCCCGATGGTCAGCCATTTCCTCGAGGTGCAGTACGGCCAGAACCTTCTGGACCGTAATTTCTGGCGTTTCAGGATTGCTGGCAGAAGGAATTGTAAGCAGTATGACAGAGGACGTTTTTTGCAATTCCGAACGCTTTGCGACCGCTAGCACATTGAGGAAGGATTTCGTTGATGGAAGCGTATCCAGATTGACTAACTTCAAATCCATTCCACTGTTGTTCGCCCACACCGATAGGGTGAAATATTCCCTATCCATTCCCTCGAGCGTATACTGAATGTCCTTCGTTTCGGTGCCGGGAATTAGCTCGAGTTGTATTATCGCATCAGGGTCCATCGTCCTGTTGACGAAAGTATCTTTAAACTCCGGAGGATCATCATAGACGATTGAGAGGTCAGGCTGAATGCTAACGCTGACTTGACTTGCTTTTGGAGGTATTCCTTGGTCCGTGGCCGTCACGATTAGTTCCACCGTATTGGCGAGCTTCAAAACTTGTTCCCTGAGCCGAAGAATTGCCTTGAACTGCTTCTCATCCTCCGCCAGGGGATGGGTTTCGATGTTGAAGTACTCGTTATCCGATATGGAAAACTCGACCGTGTTGTTTATCAGATCAATATCTCGCGCCATTATACCGGTCCCACCGGCGAGATATGGTGAGACATCGAAATTCTTGGGTAATGGTAAAGGAACTAGCGCCTCGTACGCCTCTTGCAGGAATCGTGGGGCATGATTGTTGGCTTTTTTTAAATTTTGCCGATAAAGTCCATTCCTTTGGCTAGTGAGACACGTGTAGGACAATTGTAGGATAAGCACAATCTGTGTCTCGTTCTCTTCGTATTCGGCAAATTTAGCTGTCGTGAGAAACTGCAGTTCCGAACCAACGAGCCTCACATCGATGTAGATCGGTTCTGGAACCATAGATACCGCTGTTACATCTGTAACGGTGAAGCTGGCGATAACGGTGTCGGGCGGAGTGGTAAGATCCAACTCTTCTGGATTGAAATGACTGTTAAAGTTGTAAGTGGGTGAACTACATCCTACAGGAAACGAAAAAAATCAAGGATCTATTCACCTTTCTACTGCTTTCGGATTAGTTTGATTTACCTAGCGTAGCTTGAAGCTGCCAACAACAACCTAACAATAACACGTACAGCCACATTTTTGCTCCCAGTGAAGGACAGCAACTAATGCCACATCTAGATGGGATGCGCAAGTACAACGACCACTTTTGTACAGTATATGCTTGCAACTGACACCGAGGATGGCCTCTGATAGCTCGTTGGACGACCGAAGACGTCATTTACCATTTCAAGTGACACTATCTTATCGTGATTTTTTAAAGTGCCCTGTTCGGGGCACATTGAGGTGAAAGTATTCTCCTCCGAAGGCTTATAAACGATGATTAATATATGGTATCACCTTTTGTCTCTGATAATGTAATTAATCATGCAATTAGATTTGTTGTTGAAAATTATATAAATTGTTTCCGTGTACCATCCATGATCTGTCTTTATCGTCATGTGGCTAGTGTGAGTATTGTTGTTGTGGAAAATAATAGGAAGTAATAGAGACAAATAAACACGGTATATATCTGAGTCAGAGACAAAACAAATATTTATGTTTCTCGTCACGGTTTTTATAGTGTTTACTTTTCATTTCTCTCGATCTTGTAAGTCACTTCCGGAGTTCTTATCGAGATTCATGCAGATCGTGAAGAAAATAACAACTAGGTATTCCAATTGTAAATAAACACACCCACCTACCACCATATTATATCGTCGAAAATTGAAATTGAGAATTTTCTTCTACTAACGAGTTCTAGAGAGGAAAATTTCTTCTGATCATTTGGCTGAAATCAATAGGTATGCGAAGGAAAACGAAACAGGAATGGGCAAAAATGAAAAAGACAAGTCGAGAGAGTTCAAAGTGAAAGAACTCTGGATGGATGGAACGGCAAACGTATCTTCTTTTTCTTCCTATTTTGGTTCGGCATAAACCATCGTGGGCCTTCACGAGTACGATGTGTGTACATATGTTTTTCAATATGCTCTGCGGAGAGCAGAGGGGTGATCTATTTTTGAGAAAAATACGAACCATTCTCAACATGATTCTTGACATTGTTTACAGCGTAAGGCTATGTTCTGGCGGTGTCACGGACCTCCTGCACTGAGGCCGAAGCGGGTGCAGTCTCTTGGGGGTAAATGCAACGCAGTTGATCTTCGGTTTAGTCTTCATTTAACAATCGATGAAAGTAGAAGTTAAATATCTTTTTGGTTCATCGTAAAACGGCCTACGATGCCATCAGCCGCCATACGAATGCCGCCGGGCGCAGGTCACTTGAACGAGCAGCAAAATAGCGGCTTTCGAATTGGCTGCTGTCGCGTGTGCACGTGCATTAATTTGCCGTTTTTCTTTTCGAAAAATGGCATTCTAAAGTGCTTTGAGTTGGTGCTAGGTTGGTTCTGTCAGACGATGCTGATTCAGTTCGGGCTCGACACGGCCAAGGACATCGGTGAGGCTTTTCTCGGGTTCCTAACGACCTGCTCCACCTTTCTGCTAACCACCACCATCCTGCTACTGTGCTATTCCATATCGGCGCGGACGTTTCATCTAATTCGACAATCAATTTTCGTAAGTTCGGTTAAAGTTTCGATCTTTCCGCGCAAATGCAGAGGGAAAGTGAATTAGGAATTTTTTTTCAATTGGAATATTATCCTGAATCCACCGTGTTAATGAGCATGTTGATTATAATCCAACAAATCCTTGCAGGAAGTAGTGTACAACGGATTGGCTTGCGTGATGTACCTGAGTGCAGCTTCCTATCTCGGTTTTGCCGTCAACATATACTTGTATCCCAAGTTCCTGATCTTCAAAAACACTGGTGGAGTTCACAGTTCCTACCCAGCGATGACGGCAGTTTATGTAAGTATCTTTTCGTAATTTCATTAGTATTTCTAACCCCTGTTTTTAGCTGCAACTCTGAGTTTTGGGGGTAATCAACAAAAACAAAAAAGGAATGTAATAATTAACAAGCCTTGTTTTTTTTTCTATTTCCCCAATAATTTCCGCGGAATTTGGCACCCCTAATGTCCTCTAAAAAACTTCTGCAGTATATGGGTTTCATCGTCGGAATGGTGTATGGTGTGGATACGTTCGTGGCCTATCGTCACTTGAAAGGTTATTCTTAAGGTACTTCCTGTCTATTGTCAGCTTTTAAACTATTTTTAAGAAATTTTAAAATGTTTTTTTATATTTTATTTTGTACCATGGCATTATGAAAGTAAGCAGTTTCTTTGGTTAAAGATTAGCCAATTAAATGTAGCGAAAGTAAAACTACGGTCCAACTCAACTAATTGTATGTAATTATATGTTAATAAACCTTTAGTTTAAGTGGATGCTTATGTTAAATAAGGAATGCAAACCAGTGTGGTTTAAGGTGTCTCACATTTAGGCACATGTGGTCGAGAAATAAAAAAAGAGCAAAAGATAAATGGTTCGTTTATCGGTTTGCTTACAATAGAAAACATTGTGCAGGGCATGTATTTTGTTTCAATTTACATTTTCCTTTGTTATTATTGCTGCAGCTTCAGGAGTTTTCGTCAATTATTTACTTCCCGGCTATACAAAGTTGCATGCAAAACACCGCAATCTAACCGCAATCTCCCCTCGATGACAGCAAGAGATCGAGGCGTTTTGAATGAACATGCGAATGAATATGAGTGACTTTGTGTGACGTCATGAACATAGCCCTCTCGAATCCCTTTCTCATTGTCATCCCTTCTGAAACGTAAACAACACCAAACGTGAATTTTCAGATAATTGGTTATTTATTAAACTCAAACATTATAAATTATAAACTTTTTCACACATTTCACATATAAACTTTGTCACAACACTTGAAAATAGAAAAAGAACGAGATGGATTATTCTGTTTGATGATTATTCACGTTCTTCAACTTACCCGAGCTACTCGATGCGGTACTGCTAGAACTTGATTGTTGGTTTTCGCAGCACTTTGCACGGCGGATATAGCCTATACCTTTCGTTTTAATACCTTTCTCGCTAACAACACACGATATAAACATCTTCTATCTGGATTTTCGTTATAAAAATTGGTTTTAATGAACATCACTTTGCAAAGGCTGCCAGCACTTCCACTTACAACGAATGAAAACAACAAACTGCGTAGCCTGCTGAGATGTCAAATTATATTGAAACGCTCTAAGTTGCGTACGATGAGGAAGTTTCTAGACGTGCGGGGTAAAATACACAGTGGAAACATGGAGAAACGGGTGGAAGCTGAGTGTCGTGAGTGATTTTGTATAGCCGGGTTGTTTCTATCCAAACACAAACTTAATTCCTCATATAATCCCGGGCAGCGATTTTGAGAGGATTGAAATGCTAGCAATTATCAAGAACTAGCTGATTTACCCGTTTTCATTCGGGTAGAAATTATTTTCTGATGATAGAGTGTTTTCATTCAGTATCTTGAGTCCTCGAAGTTTTTCCGAGCATTTTTTGTCGGAAAAACTTGCATGCAAGTCGATTTTTACTCGGAAAAACTTGCATGCAACTTGCATGCAAGTAGTCGGACTGGTTTTTCTCGCCAAAAATTCGAAAAACTTGCTATACAAGTCAAAAACTTGTATGCGAATGCATTCGACTTGTATGCAAGACTTGTACGTGAGATTTGTAAGCGAGACTTGCACGTGAGACTTGTAAGCGAGACATGCATGTGGCGATAATGATTCGAAAAATATGGTTAATTATTACATTTAAACGGTTTTTATTTATTTTTGATTGGAGGCAAGGATTTTGGCCCAGTTTTTGTCCCATCTTTTTGTAATAGCGTCCAAACGGCTTACAGTAGAGTCGTGAAACTTTTTACGTAGCTAGATCTACTCGAGATCTTTTCAATTGGTAAGCTATTTTC
>KE525170.1:119603-133606 GCA_000441895.2 Anopheles sinensis | reverse complement strand
CACTCGGTTCAATTGAACCGCATCTTGGCAACATCCGCTTAATTTTATTCTCGCGGTTTCTTTGGAATCGTGCCTGCGATGGGATGCGGCGAGGTTCTAGACGCTTATTGGTTCCTATCAGTGTTTCTTCAATGAATCAACGGCATCGGTCTCGTTCGGTGCACGAATTTATCTCTCGAGTGCGCTGGGACTGAAAAGTCGTCCAAGACGCCAATTTATTGGTTGCTCAGTTTGCAGTAGCTTGGTAGAAAGATGACCAACCATCAATATGACGAATAGGATAAAACATCTTTGAAAAAAGAGAATAAAAGGACACGTGGGTGAAAAACGGTTATTACTCAACATGTAGAATAGATTCCACGTTTTAATCTTATAAAGTGTAGTGGACAATACAAATTTCGAACCTCAACACAAAGGAATATGCTCAACACATGCCATTTTGAATAGATGTGCACAAACACTTTCGTATTAAAATATAACATTCAAACTACCGGCAAAATTGTGCAGATTTTGGAATGAATTTTTTTTGGTTTTTTTTCATTAATTTTTTAACGCTACTATATCAACAGTACGAAATTAGTCCCTTTTAAAATTAAACAATAAAATTAATCTAAAAAAACAAGGAAAGTAATGATTTAACAGAATGTGAAGAATGTGCAATTTTGAAGCTAGTTACAATTTTATTTTCACAATATCGTCACTAAAAAATTAATTTAAATTTTACTAGTAGGACAATCTACAAACAAATTGCTCCTAAGGTTAAAAAGTTTTTTTTAAATTTTAAAATCGATAATGATATATTTAAGTAAGAATGTTGGTGGTAGGATTTAGGCAAACCGTTAGTGAGTAAATGTAAATACTATTACATTTATTTGTAAAAGAATCTAGTGAACATAAGTGAAGTCGTACATTGCAAAATGAGGTGTTATGTTGAAACAGTGAATTCTACACTTTCAAGCTGTCTGTGACACGTTCTCGCACCGGAATAGACGACCCTGTATCGTGCAGTAATGGCCGCATTAAGTTAGATAACATTACGCAGTAACGAGGATAAGAAAACACACCTAGCTTCAGAAGGAATATGTTGCCTACAACTACCGTGTGCGTCCTTGAAATCCCAACGAGTTGTGTAACAAATTGTGAACAGTGAACAAAGTTATTTGAAGGATCGGTTTGTGAGTGTGTTGAGTTGGAAGTAGGGTGCATAACTACATATCACCAACCGGTTGCTATCGCTACTGACTTGGTTGCTGTGTTTACGTCCGTTTCTCCTCACGGTTGCATTGATTCCGATGGTGTTAATGAGCTGAAGTTGAAGAAACTTTGCACTGAGATTGATCGAGTGATAATGGACTACCGCGTTGTCAAACGTTTGTTGGAGTAGCGTTCGAAAGCGATTGAAAAGTGTTGCCGGATGCTGTGTTGATGTTTTTAAAACGCAGAATAGTATTTAGCCCGTAACGTAAAACAATGTGGGTTGGGGTAGTCAACTGTTAAATTTATTACGTATTCAAAACCTCCCTATACGGTTGTTATCGACAAAGCTGGTTGGCTACCTGTAGTCAGTGGAATATTGCTCATAATTTTATTTGAAGTATTTCGTTCTCCCCTCGATTGTATCAGATGAAAGGTTCTCTGGGTTTCAGCGATGAGTAACCTAATCCCATTGGAATGACCCTGTATTGTTATTGTTTGTGAATTTTAATACAGGGTTTCGATCCATATAATGGAATGTTTCAATCGGTAGAGGGAAAGTTTCATTGACATAGGGGATGTTTTCAATCGGTAGAGAGAACGTTGCAATCATATAGGGGAATGTTTCAGACAGCTAGGGCAATAGTGCAAAACCAAAGGGGAACTTTGCAATCGATTAGGGGAGTAAACTTCCAACTTCACAAAATTCAGCTTTTTCGTTAGCAAATGATGTTTCTATTGATAACAAACTGTTTGAAAATCGTTGTTTTCAATCAAGAAAGTTGTTTTCAGCTGTAATACAAAAAATTCTCCTATTTTTCACCGTTTTTATTTCAAGTGATTTTCGTTCTGTCGAACAATAGATCCGTCGTGGTAAACATGAAATGCAATGTCAATGGGTAACATTCGATGAGAAGTTCTTCACGTTTACCGTACCGAATCCGTTGCTTGACAAAGGATTGCCAATTGGTGCATGAAAAAATCGGCGGTACAAATTTTAATTGAATTAAAAGATGATTAGAAATACATAACAATTAATTCACTTTTGTTGCGTGTACGTACCAGCGTGGATCAAAGTCAACAAACACATTACAACAAACGAAGACTTTTGCGAGGTTGACAACTTGCTCCCCTAACCGGTTGCAAAGTTCCCCTTTGGTTTTGCACTATTCCCCTAGCTGTCTGAAACATTCCCCTATATGATTGCAACGTTCTCTCTACCGATTGAAAACATCCCCTATGTCAATGAAACTTTCCCTCTACCGATTGAAACATTCCATTATATGGATCGAAACCCTGTAAGGCTCTGAACCGGCTTACCTCATCCAAACCTCCCGTGAGTGAGTCATGGATTATGTTTTCTTTACTTCTCCCTTCCCATCAGGTAGAAATAGTATGAGATCATAAGAGATCGTGAACTTTGCACGCACGTGTCACCGACAATGAAAAAGCTGAAAACCTTTCTACCGCTCAACGCACCGGCGAACCGGTTGAACAACAATGACACAACGAACGGACCGATCGAACCGCAGGTCGGCTTCAAGCTTTGTCTACATGCAGGCGCCGCGAACGGTTCGGCCGGCGATTGCACGAACGGCAACGATCCGGAGCTTCACGTGCAGCTGATCGGCGCTCGCCACTTGCCGAGCAGCTTTGGGCTCAAAAGCGTCGAGGGATACATGGTGAAGGTGAAGCTGTTCCCCGGCGCCATGAAATTCGACTCCAGCATCCAGACGACCTCGTGGCCAACGTTTGACGAGACGTTTCGCTTTCCGCTGGTCGATAGCCATAAGTATGTGGGGCCGAGGGTTGCTCAATTCAGTCAACCAGTTTTGATTAACAGTAGTATTCTCTTTCCCTTTTCCTTAAGGTCCTCGTTTCGTGTGAAAAAGAACGAAAAGCAAAAGGACGTCCCGACGCAGTCGCTTCCGGAGAAGTTCTTCAACGGGAAGTTTGTAGTCTTTACCGTGTTCGCCCTGCTGGAACTGCCACCCGGGGTAAGCCGGAATTACTGCCAACCACCGAATCAATCAACTGATTGTTTCTTCCTCATGTCCTCTTGTTCCTCAGTACACCTCGACGCTGAAGAGCAAAACGATGACCTTCATCCGGCAGGGCAGCCAGCGGTTGAAGGATAAACCGGTGATCGGGAAGCTGGTCAAGGATATCGAGCCGGCCACGGACCGGCATGCCAATTTCGACCAGAAGCAAAACCTCAAGATGCTGACCACGAGCGAAAGCCAGCGCAATCTCGGCTCGGTGACGTACTTTCTCGACTCGCGTTCGTTCGCGAGCGTGCCGAAGGGTGGCGGTTTCGGTAGCCGGAACGGATCGGGAGGCACGTACGCCACGGAAGAGCTGTGGCTCCCGGTGAAAGACATCACCGTCACACAGCCGTCGGCAGAATCGCGAATCACCGTAAGTGTACTGCTTCGGAGGAGTTCAATGGCTATTTTATCATTTCCCTCTATTTCAGTTTGCACGATCTGTTGGGTAATATTTTATGGTTGATTAAAAATGTAGCTCACAAAAAACCAACCCAGCTCGGCGTTTTTCAATCCGAGCGTACCGACGAACAATTAGTTTCGACAATCTCGAATGAAGCGTAAGGAGATGTTTCTTCCGGAAATGGAAAGTGTGTCCAACGTGATGGTTCTGTGTCTGCCTTCGGTGAGCATAGGCCAAACGATGGAAAATCATTCGCACGATATGTGATAAACCAACGTTTACTTCATATCTGCATCCAGTGAAAATGTTTCACCCTCGTCCGATACCCGCCTGGTGGCTACCGCTCGGAGTGAAGCGGCGATTTACTGGTCGTGAAACTGCATAGAGACATTTGCAGCTCGCACCTGCCGGGCGCAAAACTGGCGCAATTGGATCACTTTCGATTTTACGCGCAGAAATAATCCACACTTCCGGAAGGCGCGCTTTTTTTTGTGCGGTTGTTGAAACGCCATGAAATGTAAAGTTTCTTTAGGCAGCAAACGCCAAACCGTTTTAAGTAATAACCTGTTACGATTTATCCCTCCACGTGGTTTAACGAGGTGTGAAGAAACTGTTGTTATGCAGGATCATAATTACGGTCGAGGCTAAAGCGCAAAAAGAGGCCGCTTTAGGCCATGGGAATGATCGACCAAAATCAACTCTTTGTGAAAGTGCCTGTAATGATTAGGCTGTGTTTGACGTTGTTTTCTCTAGTGCCTGAAGGTGTTTTTCCATTGTTGAAAATTTCGTTGTGCTTCGAGTTCTGTGAGGAGGAAAAGATATGATAAAATGTCATGTTAATATAGTTTCCTCAGAAGAATCATTCAGTTTTAATCGAATTAATACAATTTTAAAATTTTTTCGAAAAACCGTTGCTGAGTTTTAATCCTCTTTTGCAATTCTTTGCTTTACGTCACTAAAACGTGAATCATAAGCTCACTTACTTAATTTCCTTTGAGTTGGGGAAACACTGTTCAGCCACCTCATAAAGGTTGCGTGAAAATAAAATGTCACGCAAACGGATCTCTTAACCGTTTTATTTGGTTTATGTCTTTTGTTCCCAGTGAACAGAAGCGGCTAAGCGTTCAGTACTTACTTTACTTGTTTCCGTAGTTGTCTTTTACTTTCCTAAAAACATGGACTGTTAGCCAAATTGTTAGTTTTTCTTTTGCCAGATAGTCAATGATGGTGGAAAATCTGTTAATTTTCTCTTCAATAACACTCGCCGTTTTCTTGTTTCGTCTTCGTTCCGGCGAAATCAATGAAGAGAAGTAGTATTCTTTAAACCTTCCATTGTCTGACCCGTGCATGAAGGGAAGAAATTGTAATAGAAAGCTCCGACGGAACTAACGTCCCGTAACGTTGTATTCAAAACATCAAACGTTTCCATCCGGAATGGTGCAATGTGGCGTACTTAATTAAATCATGGAATGGTTCATGTGCGTAAAACGGAGTGAATAACAAAAAACATCCTGCTTCACTGAACATTGCTTTTTTTGGGGGGCAATTAATTACGTTAGAAAAATAAAATCCCCCGAAATAATTAAGACCAAACGATCGGTCTTCAAATGCGCTTTTTGGTACTTGCGAGAGAAGATAATTGCATCGCGCATGATGAGTCTTAATGGGAATATGCAAAAATGTAACTAACAACTAGTGGGCACCTTTTCAGTTTCTTCTTGCTTTCCGTCTCTACTTTCTCTCGGTGGGAAACGTCCCGGAAGCTAAATGAACCTTGGTTTGATGCAATAGTTTTTTTCGTTTTTTCAGGTCGCAACCCGTGGCGAGGTGGAAGTGACACTACAGCTGTGCGACTACACCGAGGTGCACATCGACACGAAGCATTCGTCGCGCGAGGATTGCAGCTTCAACATCGATGGTCCTTACTCGTCACCCCCAACGTCACCCCTGTCTCTTTGCTCCACCAACTCGGACGGACCAAAACCGAGTCCCTTCGAGAGCCAGCGGGCGTACTGCAACGGATCGCCGGTGCCAGCGACGACCTCGCACAAGAATCGATTCAGCTTCGACGTCCGGAAGATCGTGCGGAGCGTCAAGAACAAGGACAAAAACCAGCGCGGCCTGTGCCTAAAGATCTCGACCGCCAAGGTGCGCTGCAGCATTCGGGTGAAGGAGGGTTTCGAGGAGATCGCGGAGAAGGTCTACCTGAAGACGACGGTGCTCGAGCACCAGATCCTAACGGCCAGCTGGAAATCCGAACCGTTCCGACCGGCCCTGTCGAGCAGGTGGAATGCGGACGATTGTACGCTGGTGGTTCCACTGTGCGGCGAGACAACGCTGGAGAATCTTTCGATCAAGATAGGTCTGGCGGCCAAGAGTAAGGTGGGCAAGAAGATACGGCTCGGTACGGTGTTTCTGGGCCCGATGGCACGCCAGTCCAATCCGGCCATGGAGGACCAGTGGAGGAAGATGATCGAGTACAAGGGATCACCGATCTCCGTTTGGCATCGGTTCGAGGAGGACGCCTAGGACGGGGTTACTACACGCTGCAGTCGTTGTTGTATTGTAAATATTGAGTAAAAAACTGAGAAATATATTTTATATGTGCTTTTAATGAGTATAAAACCAATCGTTATTACTCACGAGTTGCACAAGGTTGTTCCTCATTCCGATAACTTTATCCAATGATTTGTTCACTTTTTTAAGCTTCGTCCTCCTATGGATAACATTTCACGTTAAAAGCGGAAACCGTTTCATTTTACATTTTTCACTATTGTTAACCATCACAAGTTCCACAAGTTTGTTCATGATATCGCTTCTTTAGCTGATAAATATATTTCCCTTCCGTAAAATTATGCTGGCGCCTAGATATCCAAAGATAACTCATTTATATGATCTTAATATATTTATCATCTTAATTCAACGTAAAGAACTTCAGGATTATCGGGAATTGGTTTGGGTCATTTATACTATTCAAAAAAAAACACATATGAGCATAAACTATGTCAGATAATAATTTAATCTTGACTCTATTCTTGGGAAAAAAATAAATGGACATAACAAAATGAACTTGACTTAATGGAGGGATTACCGGTTGCCAAACACTGAGCCATTCACGGAAATGCGCTTTCCGTAATATTCTTCGTAAGCAGGATATGACGGAAATACCTCTTGCACCACCAATTTTCCACTAATTTGAATAGATTTATTTTTGATTGGATTAACTCTACATATTTATTCTTTTGATTTGCGAACGGTGAAGCTGGTTGTCTTTTTTATATTTTTTGTCCTCCCATAGATACCATTTCAAGTTAAAAGTGGATCATTTTACATTTTCACTATTGTTAATTGTCACAAGTTCCGCAAGGTTGTTCATGCTATCGATTCTGCAGCTGATAAATATATTTCCCTTCTGTGGAATTATGCTGGGGCCTAAATAGCCAAAGATAACTCATTTAATTCAACGCAAAGAACTTCAGGTTTATCGGGAATTGGTTTGGGTCACTTATCCTATCCAAAAAGAAAAATATATCGTATGAACATAAACTATTTCATATTATAATTTAATCTTGGTTCCATCCTATGAAATAAAAAAGTGAAATGGACACAACCGAATGAACTTGACTTAATGGAGTGATCACCGGTTGCCAAACACTGAGGCATTCACGGAAATATGCTTTCTGAAATATTTTTCGTAAGTAGGATAACGGAAATTCCTCTTGCACCTCGAATTTTCACTAATTTTAATGGATATATTTTTGATTGGATTAATTTTATTTATTTATTCTTTTGATTTGCGAACGATAAAGATGATTGTCATTATTCCATATTTTTGAATCATCTAAATGAAGCGTTCGCATTGATGATCTTCTTAAAAATGTAAACATTTGTGAATGATCGACCCTCTTTTGAGGGGTGTTCTCTAGCTCCCGCGTTCATTCCGATAACGCTAAGAGAGCGAGATCTCCTTTCCCCAGCATCATCATCTCACGGAAAGAGCAAGCTCCCCTTTTTAGAGCCCCCTAACGGGAGCGTGTCGGCGAACATTTTGAGCGAACGACTATCTCAGAGATTGCGCTTGCGTACCCGGGTGATGGCAGGTTGTACTAAAGGGTTCAGACGGTGCTTCCGCCTCAGTCGGTTGGCTCCACTCGAACGGATCGGTTCAGTAGTTCGGCTCGTCCGTTACACGGGATCCAAAACGAAAGAGCTCGTTAAAGCTCGCGCACGGTAAACTTGTCGACTTTCGGATATGTCCACCTCGTCGAACGGTTTGTGAATATAGAAAAATCCCTAACTCGCGAGAAGGAATTGTGGAGGTGTGTAAAGTGTCTGGTTAGCGTAGGCCGGCTCTTGGCGGCGCACTGAAGGTGCAGAGAACGCGGGCGTATGTTAGAAAAAAAAGTGTTGTCAAGTGCACCGTCTACAACATCTTAAGCCGGTCCACGGCGGGTATTACGAAACACTTTCGCGAAGAGTATAATCTCGCGGAAGGTATTTCAGGTAACCACTGGTTCCAGTGGGGACGGTCCTTGCCTTCCGGATTTGATAACGGTTGTGCTAGGGGTTACGTTAGGTAAAGTGTGTGCAATTTTTTAAATTGCAGTGCCCCTATACCTGTTCACCGATGTAAAGTGTGTTAGAGTTCTCGTCCTGCGTGAAGAGTGGCTAGAAACAACGAATAACCACAACAATTGTAACAAAATAAATAAAGTGTCCCAAAAAGTGCGGTGCTGGTGTGGGTTGAAATTCCCCAGCGAGAGTGTGCCTTCGAATATGGTTGTTCAAGTTTTATGACCTCATATACCTCGTGTGTAGCGCAGGGCACTGATAGGGAAGCCGCAGCGCCAACCCCGATAAGTGTGCGACTTGGATCATGGATTTTAATATCACACCGACCTGTCGAACGTATACTACGACCATAAGATATCTTTAGATCCGGAACCTAAAGTCGTCAGAGCTTTTTGGGGGTAAGTAGAGGAAAAACCGTTAAATAGACCAATGTGTCCGGTGATGTTCGGCTTTATATAAAATGCTATATGCTGCGAGGGTGCAGAGTGCAAAATTCGTCTCGCCCACGGCACGATCCTCTCGCGATCAAGTGTCGAGGACTTCGGCGCTGACGTCTGTTGGTGGATGACGCGGTACAAATGTGAGGTGTGAAGTCCAAGGTGTAACCCCGCGCAAACAAAAGTGGCAGAAACACTACTGTACACACTGTGGCTTGGGTGGTTTTTTAGCCGAATACTACCCTCACACCTCTTGATCACCAACGTCAGGAGAGTCACTCATTCCTCCTCCAAAAGTTAGATGCATTCGCTGTTGACAGCAGAAATTACCAGTGCCAATTAGAGGCCGAAATTAATTTCGGTCAACTGTCGTGCCACGCTGTCGCATGCGGTTTCGGCCCCTTTTCCAAGACGTGACCGTCCTTTTCTGCACTACGTCTCGCCAAAGGAGCTGCTGGTGGTCGGTTCGTTACGGTCAGGGAGCAGCGTTAAGCAGAGTTAACTGATCGTCGCGGTCATGGGGCTTCCCTACGCGGGTTTATGGTTGGTTTGAGTGTGCAGAAAATTCACGCTGCTGGTTACTTTCGGTTCCTGGTTCTATGCTTGTGCACCCGGAGATAGCCGAGCATGGTTCTTCTCTCCATACCGCAGGAAGGAAAGCGACAAGAGTCAACCATTAACTGCAACAACCAAATGTACAAAGTGTAACCGAACCAGTCTCCCGGTGGAGTTGCAGAATATTAACACCCGGCTCCGTTCGGGGACGTGACAGTCGTAAACGGATTTTATGGACCCACATTCTGGGCTGCATGATGCACTCTCAAACTGGTAGCACAGTTCAAAAGAAGTTTGGGAAGTTAAAAGTCTAAAAGAAAGCGCTTACCACTATGACATCATGAAATTCCCGAGCAGAGAATGATATTTTTGGAAATATTTTAATGGAACTTTGGAAGATACGTTTGGCGAATTAATTGCAAATTAAAGCTGGCAATAAAATTTCTGATTACATCGGAAACGCTATTAGCAACATTTTGGTAGACCAACAAGCGCACACACCGATACAACCTCGCTAACGACGGTCCATGGGCAACATATGATCGCGGACTGTTTCCCGTTTCGCATTTATGCAACCGGATGGCATTTGGTGCGGCGTCCCATTGAAGCGTGCCCGAGTTATTTATTCACCGGAGCCAGGAAACATATTGGAAACACATGTGAAAACACACCATGCGATGGAGGCAGTGCGCAGGGGCGGATCAAGGGGTGTTGAGTGTTTTTCGATGGTTTTCCACTTGATCATCGCACTCTAGCTCTGGTTTCTCGGCGCGGTTGACGACGGTGTGACGTGATCGTGATCTGTCGGGAACTATTTGTTGGCCAAACAAAAACCCTCGTGCAGATGCTGAGCGGCATTCGTTCGGGAGTTCGGTGAGTTGATTTGCAACGGACGTAGAATGAAAAACTGCTCGCAACAGATTAATCCCAACAAATCTGGTTTGCTGTTGAAAGATCGTCACGGGGTAAGAGGAAAAAAAGCCTACTGTGTGGTGACAAAACGAAAAAACAACCAAATCAAATCAGCATGCCAATGTTTGGTGTAGTGAATTTAAAAAAAAAAGCCATAGCAACCTCAGCTTCCCTCGGAAAACATAGGAATGCAATAAATAACAACAAAAACCAACATTGCAGACAGCATTCGAAAAAAGCCGCATTAACTCGATCAATGAACCGCGATCAGTCGCTGAGGTCATGTTACGGTAGGCAAATTGTGTCAAGCCCGCCCTGTCTGCACCGTGGGGTTCTATTGTGAATCCACCGAAACCGAAACCGCACCGTCCGCATCTTGCTGCTGATTTTCCGCCATCGAACATCATCCATCGGCGGATCGTTAGGATCGGAAGAACGTCTGCTAGTATGATGATCGTGTTTATAACCCGTTTTGTCAGGATTATGTTATTAGGTGCGGATGTTGTCGATTGCATGCTGGATCGACCGATATGACCTTTGCATGTGGTTTTGGAACATTGAGGTCAATGTCTACAGCGGATAGTCGCGGTGAAAAGCGACGCGAATGTAATATGCCTCATTGAAAATAGGATCGAAAATTTGTCCTTAGAATTGAAAAATAAGTATACAATGTGCTGGCGCGAAAATATACATAAGTATTTTCCACATACAGCATTCTATATTCGATGCAAACGATCTAAAAGAAAACAAATCATTGCCATTTGAGTTTGAAAAATAGTAGGGTAACTGTACCAATATTTCTAATAATATGATGCAATTTATAAGTTTAAAAAACACAATATTTTCCATATTTATACTAATTATGACCGAAACATCATTATGCATGTGAAAAACATCTATTTTCACCGTTTATCATGAAAAACACACGACAAAAAAGGAGTTAATTTCTTCCTAGCTGGTTGTTTTTTTAATGGTGGTATGGTTCCTATAATTGTGGTATCGTGTTCCTATAGTGGTGGTAGTACTTGGAAAATTTGGAAAATACTGAATGTAACTTATTTTTGAGACATATTTCAAACAGAACGGCCTAATTACCCATATACCAATGCATCGTCTTGGTCATAGACTAATGCATTGGTCTCATAGACCAATGTCTTTTGCAGTGATTTATAGCCTTAAGAAAAGCATGGCACTCTTGATAAATTCGTAAGGAATCCAGCATTTTAGTACAACCTGTTTGAAAAATATGAAATTATATTAATATAACACTGAATGGCAAGGTCCGGCTTTTAAACACTCCGTAAATTATTTGATAACATATCATGCTACGACAAATATTGTATTTATTTCTTGGCAGAGCTCTACAACAACCTCTATTGGTACTAGCACCACTATGGGAGCACGTACCCGTTGTTTAATGTAATTTATGTAATCAGTTTGATGACGGGCTTATAATTATTCTTTACTCAAGCATAGCAATATAAATCGCTCCTTATGATATTTATATTCGTTTATGTTATTCTAATAAACACACAAACCAAGTAAATCATTACTCTTGTTACCCGGAAAATATCATTTTTATTGCAGTATAATAAATTGCAAAGCTGCCGACCGATAACCTTATCCATCATTCCGATGATAAAGTCGTTATTTCGAACTATTTTGGGATAAAATCGGTGAGGGGCTTTAGCAATTTTATAGTTTAATCCTCCTTATGGCATGATTTCGCGTTAAAAACGATAACTTATCATTTTTCCAAGTATGTATAATAGCATTATATTTGGCCTTTTCCCATTTTTAGAGGTAAACAATATTTTTCTATCTTATCTATGGTTGGTATCTTAAAGAAATTGCGGTCAAATCAAAGTATTATGATTGATTGTTCGAGGATTTCGCCACTCGATTTCAAATCGTCATCTTATTTGCACGCGCCTTGATATGATCGGCCTCCAACCAAAGGCCCTCCAATTGCTTGGTGTACGATAATCGGATACGCCAGAGATACTACCGCGACACTTGAACTGACCAGCAGCGCATAGAGGCATAGAGGGAAGGTGGGAAAATGCACCAGGAACACAGAGCACATAGCAAACCTTTTAACCGATTTTAACCGAAGCGCTATCGGCAGGTTAGGAGCGAAAGAGGGGTTTGATTGCATTCGCTCTTAGCACCCCAGATACTTTCAGAGGGTCGCTGGTGGAGGAAGTGGGTTAAGGAAGTGCACCTTAAAGTGGCCCTGAACAGCCTCATTGAGCCTTCGGAGCTGGCGGAGTTTCACGTAGGGCCCCGGCAATAATCGAAAATTGAGAGGTACCCCTGTGCTTAATGGTGAAAAGCGATTCTTCCAGCGTCTTCAGTACGCCGAGGGAGGCAAACATGCCCCGTTTATGGAATCGTCGCTTTCTGGACGGAGTGGAAGTTGGGACATTAGGGGAGTGAAAACGAGACAACGAACGGGAAACTACAGCGTCTTACTAAGTAAAACGGGAAGAAAGGTATTTGTAGAAATACATCATCGACGTTCGACGTCGGAAGATGCCGCCATGTTCCCTTCTTATCCCCAACGCATCGGAGTGCAGTTTCGTACGAAACCTCTCTCTCCCTCTCCTGGTATTTCAGGTAAACACAACAGAGGATGGCATAAAAAAAACCGGCTCAGACAAGGTTTGTGCATCAGCGAGTGCATCTGTGAATGGAAACCGTCGACCGCTTCTGTTGATGAATGAATGAATCAACCTCCATTTCTCCGATTGGTTTCGTTTTGTCCTCGAACGGCTCAGAAGAAGAGGGAGGAGTACGAGGGGAAGGGTATCGAGACTGGCAAAACCGGAAAGGTGACAAGCCGTTTTGTCGAACCATGGCCAGTCGACAGACGACAGACGACGATGACGGTGACTTTAAGTGACATGATTCCCGTCAGATGCTCATGGGGAGATGACATCGATGGGGTTTTCCTTTTTCACGTGCTTCGCAGCATCTACACAAGGGCGGCTGCTGATTGGGTCGGGATGAAAAGCGGGTTCTGTTTGCGATTGGGCATCGACAGGTGAGACCCCGCAAGCGAAAGCAAACATGGAATCATCAAAGATACTGAAGAGGCAGTCTTGAAGAAAGCAGCCTCAATTGTTGCAACCGAACAGCAGAACTGTTGCAGAATTTATGATTCGTAGAATGCATTCTGCAGAAATCTGCAATAGAATTGGTATGGAACAATAACGATACACCGGAGGAAACAAGAATAGCACCACCCTGTTTTTTGCCGATATCTTTTAAATGTTCATAAACTTTGAGCTTTTTCCAGTTTGGAACGTTAGCTCAATCTCTTTTACAACATTTCAGTGAGTTACGATCGTATTTATTTTGTCTATTATCGTTTATGTTAAATAATTCATTAAAATGGCATGGAAGTAAAACTAGCATCACTTTGCTTTTTGTTCAGCAATTGCGAATATTTCAACAATTAACAATTTAAAGTCGAGCTCAAACTGTAGTAATTAAGTTTTATTAATCGTGATGTATTTGTTTTTTAAGTCATTTATCAGTATTGGGTCAAGAACAGCATCGTATAGCCTAAACTGACCTAAACATTAAATCTGATCATGATGCAGCTCTTTTTCCATGAAAACCGGTCTAAAAATCTTCTGATTACATATCATCATGAGCAGAATTCCTTCGAAACAAATAATTTTGTGCCTACAAATGTCCGCACATTGAAGGGACTAGATACAAACACTCGTATGCTTACTAAAGACATTGTTTAGTTATATTTCAATCCAGTTTTTGTTAGAATATCTTCAATTACTGAACAAAAACCAAAGTGGTGCTATTATTACTTCCAGGCCATTTTATCGAATTATTTGCCTGAAACGCTAATTAACCAAAGTA
>KE525170.1:75821-89602 GCA_000441895.2 Anopheles sinensis | reverse complement strand
ACACCCGGTATGCGTAGGCTCCTCTCCTTGTGTCGCTCCAGCTATTCGTTAACAATACGCACACGACCAGCTAAACTATCCGCCAACAGGCGTAATGGATTCACGCGTCAACATTCGCCCCCGGGGACTCAATCCTAACCTAACCTCACACAAGGTGGCGGAGTGGCGGCGTGATCCTAACCTTCGCAAGAACTGTACCGCACGCCGTCGCCATGTTGGAGCCATCTGGCGGTTTGGTGATCGTCGTTGTTAGGCGTGTTCGAACTGCACACCACACATGCACACACACACACAGCATCGCCCACCGTCATCGCCATGGACCAAATGATTCGGAAACGTAAGGCAGCCTAATGATTGTCAAACGAAGATTTATAATCACTAACCGGTGTGCACTTGAGAGGCTTGGAGTGAGGAGGGTGCGGTGCGAGTCAACTCCGATCCAACTGTGGAGTTCGAAAATAATCAGATCAACAAGCATCCGAGAGGTGAACTCCGATGATGTTCCGAAATTCACCAAAAATTTGTGGGCGACAACCTCGCGACGCAACCTCCTACTAGGAATGCGTCTTCCCTATACATGACGATTCCTCCCCGCTCGCATAATCGCAACTCCGGTTTGGGACCGTTTTGGAAACCGTGGCCACAGATACACACACTCAAACATTCACCCACGTCTGGTCATGCGGAAAACAAACAAACCAGCGACCTCTTCGACACGCGGCGAAATGAATAAATAACGCACCGCCAAGGGGATGCTGGGGGGGGGAGGTGGAACCACGGCGGGAACCTCTTACGTACTCACGCACGCACGATCGGTCGGCGAGAAAGGTCCGCGAGTAGGAGTCTGGCCCGTTTTATGAATGAATCGCGTACGCCACACTTCTGCTTTTGGTCGACGAGATCGTTTGCGTTATCGCCGGTTCTCCGAACATCGAGTGTCAATGTGTTTGTTAAGTTGTCAGTGGGCCGCGGTACTCAATTCATTCACTGGGAATGCTTGTTCCTTTTTTTAGTAGCTCTATAACTGTAATGTAAGACAGGGTACTACAGAAAAGGGACTATAATTTATGGTGTTAATTTCGGAACGGTTTTACAAGACCCCATACCGGTTGATGATGTCGGTTGATGCCTGCGTAATGGATGCCGATTATTTATCGACCGTGCGTAGAGCAACATGGTAAGATATCCTGCAAACCACTTTCACGGACTTTCAATGCGGTAGACCCATTCCGAGCTAGCTCCGAGCATGTTTGCCATTTGCAAAACCCGGAGCATCGGATCCAATTAACTACCGGAATGGACGCACTGGAGCCGCGCTTCCGGTGAAACCTTTAACTCGAAAAGCGAATACACACTCGAGGGAGGTCCACACAACTCGGGAGGGAGATCAAATTAATCAAAAACACCACAGGAAGCCCCCGGGGTGTCTCTTTTGGGACACTGCTGGACACTGGAAACAACGGGCAAGCAAACCCAGACGGAGGCGATCCGCTTCAGAACGTGTTGGTCACAGCGTCTCTCCTCGGGTTGCGTGTAGGTTGCAGATACCAATTCGGTGGACAACGATACGGTTTGCAACTCGAATGCGAATATTCGGGATTTCCCGGCCAGTGACTTCGAACAAAAAGCACAATCGCCCATTAAGGGAAAGGTGAGAAATCGGAACCCACAACAGCTACGTGGGGGTGTTTGGCGCAGACGTCGGACAAAAGGCCCAGAACAAATGGGATGTTTCAAAATTCTGCCCAATTTGCTGGGTGAAACGGCCAGAATAAAGTCGTAAATTTGAGATTATCCCAAATAAGACTCATTTATGTCGTTGTAGTATCACACCTTGGACGGGTTAAGCAATGTTCTAGTATCGGCATAAGCTGCAAGTAATCTTAAATGGAAATTCAGCGGCCATTACCGATAAGACTCCATATTTGGAATTCGTGCGAAGGCAGAGTTAAATATGGTTTAATACCAATACCACAAATAATAATTTTTATTTCTGCTTAAAAACGTGAGACCTAAGATTGACTTCTTGAGAAGTCGTTCTTTTCGTCTGATTGGTTGCTACTGAATCTTTGCAATACGTACTAATTTGCATTCTTATTACCCGTAATGACACACTGTACCCTGGGGACTAAACACACCTCGAACATTTCCTATGACATTATACAATTGCAACTTGCTACTGCTTCAGGAATGCAAGTTGATTCCTTATCCGCCTGGTATTGCACAATGTAAATAAATAGTTTGTCACGGTTGCTTGTTAATTACGGGTGGAGAGCACTCGCTATATGACTAACATAGGTCACAACTTAGAGAGGAAAATAAGATCCCTTATCTGCCCATATGCTGGACTTCCGCGGAACCATTTATTGATACTTACAGTAATTATCACCTCGTATTGGTATTCCGACCATTATAAGCCTTAACAAGCTTGTAAATGATTCTCCATTAAAGGGGTTCTAGTTCTCGGGAAAAAGGACACTGTTCATTCGGCAATTAAAGATGACCTCGAGAGAGTGACGTAGAACTCCGCTGACGTAAATCATCACTTCAATTGCGAGGTGGTTCTTAAGTTCGACTTCTTCTCACAGTTCTAAAGTTCGATGTTTACTGAGCGGCAGGCAATGTTTTGAGTACATTTATTGCATCAAAATGGTTAAGCAACGATTACCTGTCACCATAGTGACCAAGGAGACGCTAAATGCAAACGCGCCGCAACTGTTCAACATCGTTAGATGCCTGCTCTGTGTGTGTGCTGATCACATGGTGGAGCGCCGTGTACGGTGTCCCACGGTTGAATCAATGAAAATGGTTAATTTATTATCGATATGCGGCTCCCTCGACGGTGGCTTCGCGGTCAACTCTTTCAACTCGGCCATAGTGATTGATTCTGGTTGCCTTGCAAATCGTTGCCGATCGAAGAAGGCGAGGCTTGATTGGAATCCGGTATCTTGAGGATCATTATACCCTGTGGCGACTATGTTAGAGTAGTATGACGATGTTTGTTAAAGGGTAAATTTATTATACTAAATTGGACAGTTGATGGGCTCGTTACGTTTATTTTTTTAGAAGGTTAAACGTATTTGCTCAGTAATATTTAAACTCTAGAACCTCAGCCGACTCTCCCAGGCGTCGCAACGCTTTCTCTTGTAGTATTATTTAACTCTGGTAGTAAACCATACGGTTTATGAATCGGAAAGCAATCCCCTGATGCTTAATTGAGATATAATCTTCGAATGTAACAAACTCCCATTTCAGACTTTTGTAGTAAGCCAGTTGACAGCGAACTAACAAGAAGCCGGGACCAGTCGATTGTTGAAATCTAATCCAAGAAGATTATTGCCTAACCGATCATCAACGTCCACTGGTTCGGCCATTCAGTCCTACATTCGTTCCGTCACCTAAGATGACTTTATTGACTCACCATTAGTTCCGATACCCACCAATGTGTGTCAATTTGAGGTTAGTTTGCCGTTGGTCACGGCACACTATGACCAACTCTCTGCTCGGGGAGCACCCCGAATGGTTCGCGTCCAAGCACACCCACTCGTCCCGACAGGTCAGGCACGTATAAGCATACCTGCTTAGACCATATAGGCACACACACACACCTGCCCACAAACGGACGGAAGAAGAGAAAAAAACAGCACAATTACCACGACTCCCCACGCATATTCCGCCCGAACAATCTCAAAACATCTTAAGGTTGGAAAGCTCGAAAGCGGTGTCTCTTGTGTCCGGCCGCGAGACGCCGACTCGAAAACCGGACACGCCGACTCCTCGACGATCGACTGGCGGAAATAGGAACGGACTCTTATTGAGCAATTTGACCGCGGTCGCATCCACTTTATCGTCACCCGATTGTGACTTAATTGTAGTTTTATGGCACGGAAATTGTCTTCATCACCTCGTTTGCGCCCCACCGTTCGAGCCGTAAGAAACTCCACGAACTCCGGGGGACGACTAAAGATGAGCTCGCGGATTCCGGTGGCTTCAACTCTTGGATCTCTTGGGTGTAGGAAATGTGCAACATACAATGGCGATAAGGAGCTTTTTCCGGACAGAGTTACGAATTCAATATTTTTCTCTTCGTAATACACTAAGATACATTTCTCGTCTTCTTCATCTTAAGCCAAACGTGGCACGCACGAACTTGTCCATGCTAAAATGGTCGGGATGATAGTGGTTGGACGCATGGTCGATCCCCGCAGAGGAAGATAGCAGGACTCCAGTACTTCGTATGCCGCCCGACTACCGACACGTGGGGACCACAAGCATTTAATGTTCGATAAACATTGGAAATATATACACATATGAATGCTTTCGCGGGGGGGAATGGTCGGTGCAGGATTTGTCCTTCTTGTCTTCTGCATCCTCCCGATCTTCTTCAACGTGATCGTCTGCATTCATTCATGGCAATGCGGAGGAGTGGCAGATGGTGGAAGACTTTCTGTGAATGGTGAATAACGCAGGGGCAAGGCGACCCAGAGACGGGTACTATCTTCATTCATGAATCTGTCTTACCATTGAATGAGGACGAAGGAAACAAAATTTAAAACCCCATTCAAAAGGGAAAGAAACGAAAGACAAACGATTACATTTCGCTGCGCGACAAGTAAGAAATATTAAAAGAATACCAAAAGTGACCTCGTCCGAACGTGTCCACCATTGTGGAACGAGGTGGAGCATTTAAACAACAGCTATCTGGACGAACGATCGTTCAAGTTGGCGGTTTTTCTGGGTTTGAGGTTGACTTTTGGAGACTAACCTGTGGTGGAGGGCAATGGAAGCGGACCAAAGAACCGACCGAATGAAAGCGACTCCGGACGTTGGAGGATTATTGTAGGTTGGTGGCCAGCGACGAAGTGGGTCGAGTGTCGGCAATTGTTATTTTGTTAACCAAAGTAACGTTTGGTATTTGGATTGTTTATGTTCAGAGTTGTGGTTATGTTTTAGTTGAATATCAAAGAATATTTCTTTAATGTAATGTGTCTTCTAATACCACAAGTTGTTATCTTTCTTCTCCTCTTCCGTATAGTCTTACAGTATTCCACAGCAACAGTCGACACCGGCCATCGGTAGCAGCTTCCTGATAAGGCCCGTAGTGGTGGCTCCCGGTGGCAACGATGGTGGCAAGAATCTCAGCCAGCGCAAATTGGCCCCTCAGCGGCAGCTGTTCATCCCCGAGGAGCGGCCGGCGGTCGGTGAGCCGAAGTCCATCGAGTTCACCGATTACGACGAGATCGACCGCAGCTATCGGAAGGTGAAGAAAATCGTTAAACATCGCCGCCATCCGGTGGTACCACGGAGGATCAAACCCGGGTTGGCGCACCGGAAGCGTCGGTTCAATCCGCATCTGTACACACCGTTTACGAAATGGGGCCCGTGCGACTACCATTGCCACCAGAAGCGGGAGCGGTACTGCATCGCCAAGCGCAAGTGTGGCAACCACGTCCAGACGGAGGAACGGATATGTCCCAAGAGCATGTAGGTGTTGGGAAATTCTTTGCCAACGAATGATCCCGATGGAATACTAATTCGGTTTGTCATTTTCTATCGGTTTTAGCTGCGTTCCCCTACACATTCCATCGATTCCGACCGTCCACATCGAAGAGGACAAGGAGGAGCACCATTCGCCCGCACTTCCGTGGAATCAGTTCACCATAGTCAACTTCGATGGGCACGTTCAGAAGCAGGAGCAGCAAGTACAGGAAAGAAAGAAGAAGAAGAAGAAGATCATCATCCAGGAAGACGACGACTGGGATGAGTCGGACGGCGACACGGACTATGTGATACTGAAGAGCCCATCGTCCAAGTATCCGTCGTTCCACCGGAAGGAGGAACCGCTGGGCAAGATGGTCAAGGGGAAACCGTTGCTGATCAATCTGGACGATTTTGACGACAAGCGCATTCTGACGCCTAACTACGCACTCGCACCACACTTCGATAATGGCTACGAGACGGCTGCCCACAAGTTCGTCAAGTATCCACGGCAACGGCAGCAGCATCAAGTACCACCGCGACGTTATCCGTCGAAGTTGAGCGATTATTTCGAGGATTACTACGATCACCTCTACCGAGATGGAACAGGGTTCTCCAACCGAAAAGGAGAAGACTATCCGGACACTGGTGAACAGGAAGATTGGCGACCAATTCCGGGGCCAGTGAATGGCAGCAGTCATCACCGTACAGCGATGTTAGACAAGAACTATGGCAATATCTTTCGTCACACGACGGAAGCGAATGTTCCGAAGCCGTTGAACGTTACCAGTGCCCAGTATCAGAAGCTGCTGGAATCGTTTTCCACAGCATCCACCGGCTTGGAGGGACGACAAGCCAAGCGTGAGGTGGACGGAAGTTCGAGTGACTTTGATAGCATCTCCGAGGAGGATGAGGAAAGGCCAACCAATGGGCAGCTTAAGTCGGGAGGAACACCAGCAGCGACCCAGCGGAGAGCGCGCGAGAAAGCCGTCTTTGAGATGCCGCGAAAGGTGGAGAATCCGTACACCAAGTGGAGTAAATGGACTAAATGCACGGCCAAGTGTACAACGCGCAGATTAAAGTAGGTCCCTGTGTTTCTGTTTGTGAGGGTCTCTTGGAAGAAAATTAATCCCGAATTCACCAAATTCTTATTCCAGACGATGTCGAATACCTGCGTTTTGCGGCAATGACGTTATCCGGGAGATCGCGTACTGCTACACCGAGGGTAGCTTTTGCGAAGAATGGATCGGCAATCAGCTCTACCAGAATAGCCGGAATATAGTTCTTCCCCCGGCGATGCCACCAACGACGACCATGAAGACCACTACCACCACCACTACCACTTCGACCACGACAACGACCCCGAGGCCAAATAAACCACGAAGAAACCCCTCGAATGGGTGGAACAGGAGTGATACGGTGGCAATGCCGAACTCCATTTCCGCACAGATATTCTCGAACAGAAGGGGTACCATTCAGTCGGAGTACATGCCGCAGCAGATTGCCTGCGGTATACCGGCGGTGCGGGATAAGCCCAAAAAAGAACTATCTTTACAATATGCTGCGGATTATCGGGGGTAAAACTAGCCGCCGGGGACAGTGGCCATGGCAAGTGGCTATTTTAAATCGCTTCAAGGTATGGCCTCAAGGAGGAAACCATAGCTATCTATCTAGACAAGTATGTTGAGTATTAAGGTCCGGTATTACTCTTTTAGGAAGCTTTCTGTGGCGGAACGTTGGTCTCATCCCGTTGGATACTAACCGCTGCGCATTGCGTGCGGAAGCGTCTGTTTGTGAGGCTTGGCGAGCATAACCTTCAGCAGGCGGATGGTACCGAGATCGAGTTCCGGGTGGAGTTGAGCATCAAACACCCCCGGTACGATAAGAAAACCGTCGACAATGATGTAGCGTTGCTAAAGTTGCCTCGGGAAGTGGAACCATCGAACTTCATAGGATATGCCTGTCTGCCGATGCGATATCAGGCCCTTCCGACGGGGCATACGTGTACCATCATTGGGTGGGGCAAGAAGCGGCACAACGATGAGGCAGGCACGGACATACTCCACGAGGCTGAAGTGCCGATCGTACCGAACGAACGGTGTCGAGCCGTATACCACGATTACACTATAACGAAAAACATGTTCTGCGCAGGACACAAGCGGGGCAGGATAGACACGTGCGCCGGAGATTCCGGTGGACCGTTGCTGTGCCGAGATGCTTCCAAACTGAACAACCCGTGGACCATCTACGGCATCACGAGCTTCGGCGATGGTTGCGGGAAGCAGAATAAGTTCGGCATCTACACCAAGGTGCCGAACTATGTCGACTGGGTTTGGTCCGTGATTAACTGCGATGGAAATTGTCGAACGTAAAAGGACGTTAAAGGAGAAAGGATACAAATGCAAAATTACTACAACTTCTTGTGAAGTTTCTTCTCTTGGGAAAATTAACTTATTTGCACGACAGAAAAGAACGGTGGATCAACGATTTCTGCGTGCCTCAGCGCAAAACAATTGGTCTTTGATAATTATTTATTTGCGAATAAGCCAGATTACTGTGTATAGTTTATTTACTGTCTAAACAAATAAAGTGATAATTATAAATTTACAAAATTGTGGAAACGTAATACAATCCTAGCAATAAATAAGGTATGTATCTTGAGAAATCTTTTCAACTTTATAACAATATGGGTTAGTCGGAAATTGTTGAATTTAGAAAACATTTCTATCTATTAGAGGGATTAAGTTTATTGAAAGAAATGTGTGTATGCAACCCTTTTTTATAAAATCACTATTTAAAACTGTGGAACATGGTTACAGAAATATCATCGATGTAGGATCCTCTCTAAATCAAAACTCAAAACACATAATTACTAAAACATTTAAATATTTGAACTCGGTGCTTATTTTAGGTAATCTAATCTTTTAAGTGTTTTTTTTAAATGTTCCTGTTCAATGAACATGGAATTTCTATAAAAGAATACATTTAAGATCTTTTATAATTTAATATTTCGGCAATATAAACACTGTGAAACCTGTTGCTATTCTCGGAGCGAGAGAAAAGAGGCAAGACACATAGCAGAAAGAGATACAGTCACTAGCAAAATTGAGCATACAACCGAACGAGCGCTGGTTTTTCTTCCATAACTCGCTCAAATATTGGCCTTATTTAATTTTTTAAACGTAGTTTAATAGCAAATTGATCAGACAAAAGAAATACTTAATTTTTTTTTACGTTTCTTATCTGTATTATTCATAATAAAATAATAAGTGAAAAAATCCATTTTCACCAACGCAAAATTGAGCATACACCTTCGTCTTTACTAAGTATAACCTGACTTCGGGAACTTTAACATGTATCCAACGATGTTTATTTAGTAGTTTGGCCATTTAAGAGCCTGGACAGTCTATAAATTGAGCACTCTGACAAGTTTTTTTGAGCCAAGTGGGACCTACACGGCCATTGCAACTTGTTACATTATGAACATGTTTTGCCACGTAAAGTTGTTGCGGGGTCCAGAACTAGCGGTCAAACGGTCACAATTTACAATACTGACGTAGGTGAACAATTGAAAAATAAAGAGACACTTAAAAACCTTTTCAACAGAGGACGAGAACAACAGTCAACGAACAAGGAATAGTTCGTATACTGAGAATAAATTATTATAAAGCATTCCAAAACAGGTCGAGAAATCATTTGACACTCTTGAAAGGTAAGTCAGTGCTAACATCAACTGTACAACTGCTCACAAGAACACTTTGCGTGGTCAAATTACTTAAAAAGCCTATCTTTCAAAAAGTGAACATGATGAAGGAACTGTGCTTTGGAAATGGTGCATATTGTGACGTCACAAGAGTAAAAAACTAACGTTGTGTTCTTCAAAAAGTCTCAAACTAATCTATTCGAGTCTTAAAATAGCTAAATGATGTGGTAGCAACCTGTTTCGATGCCAGAGATTCAATATTTGTCCATAACAGTTAAACCCACAGAAGGCAGCGTTGTACTATAAAGTTCAATGGCAGTTGGAAGAGCTTAAACTATGTAGTTTAGCGAAATTATCATGGAAAAAAGGGGTTATTTGAACAATTCGAAACAAGACCAATAACCTATCGTTAAAAAATCATCTTACTTTGTCACTACTTCCTCCAGTAGGACAACGATACAAACCTCACTTGGTACGTCATGCTGTACTGATGTCGTATAATGCGCATAAGTCACTTTAAACACTTCCATAGATCAATAGAACTCATTCACATGGCCCATTTAGGGTGCTGATCAAAGTACCAGCCGAAAAACAGCGATTGACCAATGCCAAGGTACAAAAGAGAACCGAAAATCGTGATGCAGGGTACATGGAGTAGTATACCGTCGTTGGTGGCCAAAAATTAGTGGAATCGTTGCAGAAATGGTTGCAGACAGTACTGGATACCCAGAGTAGTCATACAACATACTAACTAATTGGTTTCTTTTGAATTGACCGCAATTTAGGCCTTAGATTATGATGTACACAGATCTGTATGCTCAATTTTGCGATGGTAAAAATGGACTTTTTTCACTTATTATTTTCTTATGAAAAATACAGATAAGCTACGTGAAAACAAAGTAAGTATTTCTTTTGTCTGATCAATTTGCTATCAAACTACGTTTAAAAAATTAAATAAGGCCAATATTTGAGCGAGTTATGGAAGAAAAACCAGCGCTCGTTCGGTTGTATGCTCAATTTTGCTAGTGACTGTAGATGTTTCAACTCAAACTAGTTTCAAAATTGATTTCAAACGCTGCAGTATAAACGAATGTAGGGGAGTTTTTTGCTGTCAAGCTAGTGATGGTAAAATCAAATCCCCACAGGAATTCGAATCTTTCAATTCAAATCCATTATGATATCCGGATCCCTGAATCCAAATCCCAATACGTCAAACAGTCGTGACGGTCAAAAAAACAAAGGCGGTCTGGAAATCAGTTATCCTAATCCTAATCTTATTCCTAAGATCACTTCTGATAACTCGCTTTTGGCGTAGTTAAAACTTGCCACACATTTTCGATGTGAGGTACACCGCTGTAGGTAATCTGTTGATCGTACAAGTTATATCATAGTGTATGGAAACGACTTGTTTCTCAAGGGGACGGGAACTATGCCCAATCCATTCTATCCATCTTTCAATTCGGGGAAACTGAAATCAATCACTAATCCAACCCAAACCAAACTAAAAAACCGATCGTTACGTGACTAATTCGGCTCTCCTCAATCGAGTCCTAAACAAATCAAATTTAAATTGTTTAAATCAAATAAAATAACAACTGTTTTTAATCCCAAACAAAACAAATCTGATTATAATCCGTCAAATGGGATTCGAATCATTAGAATCCCTCTAGGGATCAAATCTTCAAATCTTTCGAACTCCGATTCTGCCAACACTAGTCAAAACAAAAACAAGAAGTAAACAGTCTGCCATCAAAACTCTGTGAAAAACTGACACGTTTTAAGTTAGTGAAAGGAGAAATGTAGTGTAGAAATCAGGGCTTTTTTGATGTCTTGATCGTTTCCCATCCGATTATCTGTAGTCAGTGTGTTGTGAACTGTTTCCAACACTTTTCCTGTGTGCCTGCTAAGCTTCTTCATCCCATTATGGGTCGTTCGGTTTTGTGCGAATCTTTCGTGGAGGAGTACCTTCGCAACCTGAGCCGCAAGGCTGGGATATGCGTTGGGTTGCTTGTGGGACAACCGTCATCGGGCGGCAAGGACTACGTCGTGCATGCCAATCGCATTAAACACAGCGACGGTCAGGTGGACGAGGTGGTGGATCTGCTAGATGTGGAACTGGAGCAAATCTCGCAGCATGCGCTCGTGGAGACCAGGATGCTGCCCGGCGGAATGTACGTGCTTGGCATCTTCGTCATCCACACGAAGAATGTATTTGAGGACCAAGCCTTGCTGAACCGGATCAAGCTCATTCTGATGAACATGAAGGCCACCTTCGATGCGAACCCGCTGCTCATGGGTAGCTGTGATGAGCTAGAGAAAGGCGAGAAATTGGTATTGCACTATTCGTCCACCGGAAAACATCATAGCTGTAAAACGGTTTCATTGGCAACCAGCAATCCGACCGTACGGCCTTGCGATTGGAAGTTTGCCGATAGCCCAACGAATTGGCATTCGTTACGTACACACTTTGAAATCGAGGACGTGTGGAAATTGAACCGAAAGAATGGTACAGATCAGTACGACACGGAAGCGAATCTAACGGAGTGTGCCAAGCAGTTGAACGACCAGCTTGTTGATGCCAAAATTCTGTTCGATGGTGCTCCAAAGCTCTCGGAAGACACCGTCGAAGGGACACTGACGCTGAAGAACGAAAAATCATTCCTAGTGCACATTTATCAACCATCGGTAAGACGCAGCTTGAGTACGCCGTATTTTCCAAAGTTTTAATAAAAATGTACTGCTATTTATTTCAGCCTACTGAGTTTTCGGACGAAAAGACCACTATCGAACGCTACAATGGAGCACTGAAGTTCGATGGCATTATCAGCTCCGAAGTGTACGTCCAGTCCCGGTGTACGTTTGGCGAAGTGGAACGTTTCATCAAAACGGACATCGTGCGTTCGCTAATGTCTCGCATTCAAATCCACTGCGATGCGCTGGTTCAAGCGGACAACACCCCGCTGGACAAGCTCACACTGAACGAATTGCCACGTCGCATTTATTTCCCACTTCGCACCAAGGGAACGGGATCGTTCCCGGTACAGTTTAGTGACTACCTGTTCCCCGAGGAAGGCAAAGAGTCCGCTCCATCGCAGATCGGCAATGTGCTCGATATATCGTTGACGGCGAGGGACATTGACGCAACGGTGGAACTCGTTCCCGCCGTAAAGGAGGACGAAAGGCACAGCGCGGATGAATGTGGCGCAGGGACGGCTGACGACGAGCTAGATGGCAAGCTGAACGTCCCGGTGGTCGGTGGGATCGTCGCGGTCGTGGTGTTGTTGGTCGCTTTATTGGTGTACTATTTGTTAATGTAAAACGGGCAGTAAATTTACTCGAGAGAGCTGTATTTTTGGCTGATAAAAAAATGTGTTGTTTGATGATGCACTGAGAAAAATTAACAGGATGTTTGAAAACGTTTAACTTCCTTTAGCCATGACACTGTTCGCATGCGAATATGTGTAGTACATGGCTTGACAGCTAGAGGGCAGTAGTTGCTTCATCGATACTGGTAGAAAAATCGATGAAAACATTTACGATTTCAAACCGTTTTTAACTGAATTATCCTACATTAAACAACATATCATGCATGTTCTTAAATAATAGTTAAATATTTAAGAATCGATAAATGCAATTAAAAATCTTTCAACTGAAAATATTGGCATTTTTGGTTACTTTAACCAAGGAGCTGCAACTATTGGAATGCCGAATCCATGATGATGCATTTTCTTGTGACTTTCCGCCGGTTGATAGTAATTGAAGCAGAAAAAAACCTTCGCAGAGGGTACACTTTTCCATTTGCATATGCCAAAGGAAATCATTAGAAAAGACATTAATTTCGACTACATAGCAGGTGCGTTTGATGAAGATCGATTAGATACAGATTACAGAGTCCGGCAAAGAGCGAACATTCGAGAGCAAACATTTCATTAACCCAGCCGGGACGTCGTACCGGTGGCCTTCGTGGTGGCCGTGATTTTGATTGCTACATTCCGCACGTGTTATCAGGAATGATTGGGACGCAATTGAAATGCAATGAAAACACATTTCAAATGGATCCTCCAAAGAGGATCGCTAGTTGCGTGGGACGTGATTCAAAGCACGTACTATTGAAGCAGTTGTTAAATAGAGATATTTTTGGCCACCGTTTGTTTACCACTTCCTCGTTTCGCAATCGATGCTCGAGAGGACGTTAACCGAATGTCGCGTGTTTCCCGCCGGTGTCAATGTCGGTTACGTGTTGTCGGCTTCTTGGCCAATGGTTCAACGGCGCCTGCCACCATCACCTTACCTTGCCAAGTGTTTCATCAGCATGCTTTGAGGATGTGGTCAAGTGAACTTTCGCCACATTGTAGAGTGTGGTCCTTCCTAGTCCGATCCCATCGTGCTCTTCATGTGTCCAGAGTTTTCTTCGCGCATCCCAAACCCCATCCCTTCGTCCATCATGCAACGAGAAAGTAGGTGATCACCATGTTAGCGTTGATTTCAGGGTCGCAGAGGAGTTGTTACGACGGTGTAAACTGAGCTCGCGTAACACTGGAGCATGATTGCATCGGTTGGTTCCACTGATTTTTGTTGTTTCCAATTGTTGTGGTTTGTA
>KE525170.1:31986-44361 GCA_000441895.2 Anopheles sinensis | reverse complement strand
AAAACATTTGAACAACCACCAGATCATCCCCTCATTTCAATACGGCTTCCAACCTGGACTTTCCACTTCTCACCAAATTCAAAGACTTTGCAAAAACATAAAAAATGACAGAATTAACAAGAAATCAACAGGCATGGTCTTACTCGATCTAGAAAAAGCCTTTGACACAGTTTGGCATCAGGGTCTAATATTTAAACTCATTTCCTTTAACTTTCCCCCAAACGACATACTCATGATATATTCTTTCCTTTCCAATCGCTCATGCTCTGTACATATCTCACCCACGTCCTCTGAGGCCTTCAAACCCCTTGCTGGTCTCCCACAAGGCAGTGTTCTCTCTCCTACACTTTTTAACATTTTCACAGCAGATCTTCCAAAAATGAAATCTGTAAAGGTACGCCTTCGCGGACGACTTTGCCATCAGCTCGTCAGGAATATCCCCGAATTCAATAATTGAAAATCTGAACTATGGCATGCTTAAATACAGCAATTATTGCAAAGACTGGAAGCTAAAAATCAACAACGCCAAAACAGAAGCTATCTTTTTCTCTCGCTGCACCAGCCTCCGGAAACTCCCCAATCGCAATCTGACTATCAATAATGTTGACATTAGTTGGAGCAATGAGGTAAAATATCTAGGTGTCACACTAGACAGAAGACTTACCTTCAGTAAGCACGTCGATACTAAACTGATAAGCGGAGAAAAACTAATGAAATCCCTGTATTGTTTCTTAAACCGAAAATCAAAACTAATACTTAAAAATAAGCTCCTAATCTACACCTCGATTATCAGGCCAGTATTGGTCTATGCATGTCCAGTTTGGTCGAGTTGTGCAGCAGTCCATCTAGCTAAGCTTCAGAGGTTTCAAAACAAGACTCTTAAAAGAATTTTAAATCTGCCCCCGTGGCACAGTACGAACGATATACATAGAAAGACGAAAATACAAAAGAATGTCACAGCATATAGAAAACATCTCTGTAAAACACAACAATCGTTTAATGCTTAGGCACCGCGATCGGCGGTAGCCCCTCTTTGTTCAATTAGTTATTCTTAGTTTTAGTTGTAGAGGTTATTCGTACATAAAATTAGGTAGGAAATAAGGTAGCTAGTATATATAAATTCAAAAAATAATAAGCAGAGGGTTTTTTCACATTTTTCCCTGTATCAAATTTTCGCGGCCATCAACACAAAACAAATCTAAATCGCAAATTGCAGCAGTAATATTACATGTATAGAGTAGTGGTAAAAACCGAAACCTATGTAAATCCAATGTTAATAGTATCCCATTATTGTCCCTGATAAGAAATAAACTAACTGTAAACTGTAAACTGAATGGTATCGGAGTCAGTTACCTTAACTTTATTCTGTCCAGTTTCATTACATTTTCAAAAATTTAATTATTTTGAATTCGAAGGAAATCGAACCTTGAAAGTATAGACTATACTAGACAACTACTATATTAGAAACTCTTAGGCAAACTGTTTTATTATTATGAAATAGTAAAAATATGGCACTTAAAACAAAATAATTTACCATATTTGTGTGTGCATAACAACCTCTTTTCGTACAAAATCAAATCTGAAGGATTGAATTTACGCGTGTAGTAAACATAAGTCAAAAAGAACCTAGAACAAGCCATTATTAACCTTGCTGATAGTTAACACATTATTTATGCAAACAGTAACAAAGAAGTTACAAGGCTAATGACGATAATTTTGATCATGCTTTAAGACATCGGTGATAATGGATTGTAAAGAAGTTATGAATTGAAACGATTTCAAATTTTTTAGATGGTTTAAAATATAAAATGACAACTTCCTCTCAAGAAATATAGGCTTATAAATGCGGGATATTATTCCTCGATTTTATTAAGCTCTCCAATGTGCCTGTACAAATGAGATAATTGGAAAAGTTTTCAGTCTGTTTTCTTCTACTTCATTAAGTCTCCAATAAGAAATCTGATTTAAAAAAACCGTTAGTTCTAACTGTATGATGTACTTCAAACAATGTTGATTCCTTGATGGTAAATCGCCTTAGGACAGCATGAATATTCATGCAAATTTTCCTAACCTTTCTCAAGACAAAAAAGAACAAACTCTCACGTCAACCACAACCATCATCTACAGGTGTTTCCTTATGCGAGGAGAAAAACGGCTCCCTTTTTTTCGAATGTGACGAAAAAATTGGCGTTTTTGTCGGGGCGTCCTAGCACCAACACCCAAGATCCGTTATCTCACCACACTTCAGCAACAATGGCTAATGATGCTTGAGGTAGATCTACGGATCTTGCTCGGTGTTGTATTCGACACCATCACCACACCACAGTCGGGCCAATATTCTACCGACCCGCACACGCCTCCACCATCATGCGGGCCACCTTAAATGAGGCTTACCATCGAGAAGCCCTCGCACCACATCACTTCAAGCGCATCCTCAAGGTTATTGTTGTCAGGTGCTAGAACCGAATCGAGATGAGACCGACTGCCACTTCAGCCGATTCTCGATACCGACCGCGTTGATGTCGGTGTCAATCAACGGTTGGTGGCTGTGGTTTCCTTCCTTCCCCCCCGATGCGCGATGGTGGCGCAAGGCTAGGAGGATGGTTGGTGTGTCTTGGCTTCTGGGTTGGTAGAGAAGTGCTGTTCGAACCGGAACAAATAAACAAACAAAGAACTTTGCATCGTCGGTACGATACGTAGGCCCTTCGTCAAAAAGGGGGTTCGTCTCTTGGCAGGATGGAGCGGGGCAGCTCTTGAGAACAGACCGGGTTTGAACCCATTTTCGTGCGCCGTGAACATCCGACGAATGCGGAACGACTCGTCTAGGGCATCGTAAAGGGCTTTTCATTTTCATCTAGTTGTCAAAACTAACGACATCAAAGGTCCATCAAAAGAAACTCTGAAACAATCAGCACCCGGCGCGGCGGAATCAAAATTAAATAAATGATCTCATTCCGCGCCGGAGGGCTCTCGAATCGTTCATCGAAGCCTCGCACACACACACACGCGCACGTACGTGCCCTGCCTGTAGGTCATACAGCGGGCTCCGAGGATTCCCTCGCAACGTGGACGACTCGATAACGAGCACTTCAATTCCCGGATGCGAAACGACCTCTTGCCAGGTTCAACGAAACTGTGTCTCGTGACGAAGGACTACCCGCTGAGTTTCAGACGTGATGTTACTCAGTATATGGTGTCTAATCCACCGTCGGAAATGTTTGGGAGCTGGGATTGTCATAAAATTTAGGAGTTTTACGTTCAGTACAAACATCGAACAGGAAGCACCACGACTGGTTTGAAATATACCTAAAAGTAAAAAGACACATACAAGTGTTAATTGATTTATAATTTTCGACAAACTGCAACACATTTCCGATGAACAAAAACATCATGGAAATAAAGCAACACGATGATCTAGGCACGTTACACAAATGTTTGGAAACAATTTAAAGATCGTTTTGCCAACACGAAGAGCAGAAGAAACTCTCGTAATGTATAATTTTCTATGGAATTTTTTCCCCACTTTTTTATTCACTACTTTTTATGTAGCTTAACTGCAGCTAAGGGTGACTTTATTGTATTTTACGTGCGAATGAAATATCTATAATCATTACATAACCATCCGATCTTTTTACTCTTCAACGAACTTAGACCCACAACGGGCACATTAATCCATTAGAGGGCAGATGAGCAATTTTCTTACTCTTTTTGGTGGAATGTGCCTCCGAAACCGACCGCACTTGGACGGTAAAGGTCAGCAGAAGTAATCATCAAGAATGCTTCTAAATTTAGCGAAAAATCCGACTCGAATCGGCGGTGTGAAGCGTGCGCTCGGTGGTCGGTGAACCTTTGCCCGGTACCCCCCGATCCACCGAAGCGTTTTACGGGATTGATTCCGGCAACAAACAAATGGACCCAGCGGAGAGAAAGAAGTAAAGAAAATTCGCCCCGTCACGTGACGCTGCGTGTAGGTCCAGGATTCGTGATTTGTCCATCACGGGTCGGTCGCCTATCTTGATTATCGGGGCACGGCAAATAATTCCGGGGTGATGTAGATAGAGCATTTACGGAACTATAATTAAAGAATCCAGAAATTTAATGATTTGTGTGTGTGTGTGTATACTAGACAGAATGTGGTGGGCCTGGTTAGCGTTCGGCCATCAGCCATCACACAGCTCATCGGAAATGTTGATTTTAATGGTAAAATAATATCTCATGGGCAATTTATTCTGTTTTCTTACTATTTATCCATTTCATGGTCATTCTACTAAACGCTGGTTTATTTGACAAAAAAAAGAATTTTGGTAATGTTCAACTTCCAAATCATGAGGATTCAAAATGTTTATTCTTCTGAATCATTTATTGATTAGAAACATTCTTTATACTGTATGGTTTGAGATAAATAAATAAAGTAACTAGCCTGAACTGAAAAACTATTCCAAAAAGACTATTTAAACATTTGAATAGTTGGAATTTAGCAAAATAGTGTAATTTGTACTGTTTACACAAATAATGTTTTTATTCTATCGTTTAAGTTATAAATGATCAATAATAATTTTTAAGCAACATTTTTAGCAAACTAATTAAGATAGATAAATACAATGAAAAATTAACAAACTTGATCATGAAGAAGCGCATTTTTTAACGACACCTGAGTTAACAAGGATTGTAAGAGAAACTTTAAGGATAGAGAAAGGATTACGCAGGTGGAATTCTACGAAAAAAGGATCCCCTTTTCGGGGGACATCATTCTCACATGAAAGCAGCATCAAATGAGTTGAAAGTGAGCAGCGAGAAGTGATTCGCTTTGGACTATGAGAAGAACCACTTCTCACGCTGAACATAAGACGAACAGCTGACTGTGTGATCATAAGCTTGAGAGAAGAAAAACGCGGGCTCCGGGCAAGATTTGCACTCGCTTCGCTCCCAATCGCCTCTCTCGATCGACGTGTTGATCATGCTCGCAGCATCCAGCACACAAGTTAGCACTTGGCGTGGCGCGAAGAACGTGCCCTAGTGAGCGGAATGGATTTGGGCCACAGAAAACCGGGCCTCAAACAAAACCCGCGAGACTCTCGCTCGATCTCGCGCGGAGAGTGTGTGTGCAAAATTTATGTAACTCCCATATAACTCTGCCGCCAGCATCGCTCGGACCGTCAGTTTAAGCACAGCCTTTGCGGAGTGTGCGACACGGAACCAGGCAGGTTAGCAGCAGCCAGCAGCCAGCAGCCAGCAACGTGACAGTGAAACCTTGCAGTGGGGTGAGTCGCAGCGGCCAAACACGCAAAGCGAGAAGCGATTGTGCCGTGTCTGCGGGAGTCTGCGCCTTGTTGTGCCACCGTGTCTCCCCAATCGGTCGTTCAGTCGGTCGTGGTGGGCGCGTTTTCCTCCGGCAGCAAACGGCTCGACACCGGTTTCGGTTGCGCAAGCTCGAAAAACTCCGTGCACCGTAGTACTGCATTTTGAAGTTCACTTTCAACCGATCGTCTGAAGGGAAGATTTCGTCTAGGACGAACCTGCGAGACATTCCTAAACGAGTCGCTGGCGAGAAGTGCACTACTAGGAAGCTTCATTCGGTTCATTTTAAGTCCGACTTAACCGGTGCAGTTGATTGTGTGCGGCGAGCAATATCATTATCACCTGCAAGTGTGGTTCCCTTCTTCAGGCTGCAGTCGTTCATTGCGCAACTCCAAGCTCTCCGCTTTCAAGGACTCGCTTATGAAATTGCGAAAGTGATGTAAGTGTCCGCCAGCTTCACCCTTTGGAAATGAGTGGGTGAGTCAAGGGACGAGAACAAAGGGACTTTCTTCAGCCTTTCCTCCTTCGGTGGGTGGAGTACGCGTGCCGGTTCGCGCAAGCCATCAAACCGCATCACCAAGCGAATGATTCATTGCTGTTCTGTGACCACTAAAACGGAAAGGTAAAAGAAAAAGGGTGAACGATAGAGCTGTGGAGCGAAAAACAAGATCGAGCCGGACGTGTCTCAGGCAAAGACGGGCGGACGGAGAGAGAGAGACGTTTGGCACGATAAATGTCAATCAATTCCATATGTGCAACAAACCCATTTCACCGAGTCTCTGTGAAAAGTATCGGCATCGTCGTCGTGCGTGCGTGCGTTAAGTAACTGTTTCCCGTGCGAAGATCGTGCTCTCGGGAAACAAGCGGGACGTAAAAAGATTGGCAAATGTTTTAAAACACTCTCTACGCGCGAAAGGCAAAAGGCACGAACCAGACGAACAATAGTGCTGTGCAGCATATGCCACCTCGGCGAAGAAAGGCCCAAAGCATTCAAGATTGATTGCCGGTTTCATCAGGAAAGCGGGTTGATTTTTATAGCTTTATTTTTCATCACGCAGCAGTGTGTAAGAGTGTGTGCAAAAAAAAGGAGAGCCTATGAAGAACTGCCTGTTGCCCATAAGCTTTCACCTGAAGCCCCAAATTCGTGCCGTGTTCTAGTGTTTAGTGAAATCGTTCGAAAGCGTGAGTGATTTTCGCTGGAGGAAATTTCTTCGGCAAAGCGTCCCCCTAAGGATCTCAAACGTCACAACACGGGGGAAGAAAAACGACCGAGTTTGAGTTATTCTTCCTTGTTCCTGCCCAAACGACCGAAGCAAAACGAGCCGTCAAACATGAGCTTTAACACCTTTATGCAGGTAAATATCGGTGTGATGTAAGAAGGGTTCAATTAGGGCACATTACCGTTCCGTCACGAACGGCCCCGAAGGGGAAAAGCCTTCCTTGTGTTGAGGCGGTAACACCTTTCCTCGCGGCGCTGACCTTTCGATGTTTTTCCATCGACCGAGAGAAGTTTGACGAATAAACAGTTCCGTTAACCAAAACGCTAGATATAACTATCCATTACTCGTGACGAATCCGCGAATGATGCGTGGTTAATCGCGAAAAGTGTCTCGTAACTGAGAGCATTTGGGGGAAAAATAAATGTTTGTTGAATAAATGAAGATTTATTTTACAATTATCATTAGACAGATTGTTTAACAAACGGATAGCAAGGTGTTATCAGCGCGCGCGGCCTCAAAACATAGTTTGTGTATTGTTTTCTTGCACGAAAGATCTCCTCGCGATGCAAACACAATAGTTGGTAAACATGAAATCTAGCACAATCGGCAACATCATATGCTATCACCATCGTCACAAGAAACTTCACCAACACAACGGAGGGGATGGATGTGCATCTCGATGCGTTTTTAACCCAAAAACAAAAAGAAGGGTGTGTGAAAATCTATTCAAACCACTTGGATACCACCACCATGCCATTCGTTGCTCTCGCAAAGCAATAAACTATCTTCATATATGCTTCGGCGCTTCGTGCAGCTGTGATAGCGACCCCAAAGCCGGCGTCGGTTCGGTTTTGCAGTTTGTATGTTTTTTTGTTTTGCCTAGCGTTGTTGTTTTTACCTTTCGCAAACTCTACCCACCAGCAAAAAAGGGAGGAAAGGAGAAAAAACGTTGTGCAAATTTGCATACGCGAACACACACGAGGAGCGCATCATCATCAGCATCATGATCATCATCGTCACACGTACGCGCTTTTCTGCGTGCCTCCACCCGTTTCGCCGTTCCTTTCCCGTCTTATCGAGGCGCTGGCCGAAGCAAAACATCACTATGAGAGGGAAAAAAAGCAGGGTTGAATGGATTCTGTTTGATGTAATGTTGCCAATAACTGTGAGATGTGGTGTCGCTGTGTTGCCAAACTGTTGCTCACGAGTTGAAGGAAAAGCTTGTGCATTGAGTTCCCTTGGAATTGGGAAATTGCGAGGTTCGGCACAAAATAGAGGGACGCTTTTTCAAAGCGTGGAATAAAGTGGGTTTGCCAAGTTGAAGGCATGCTGTACAATAGAATTATATAAAACCACTGAAAGAAGTGATCATTTGCACACGATCATAATTTTGCAGGTTAGTTATGGTAGTTTTTCAACGAATTATTATCCTTTGAGAAGCTTGAAAAAAAGGGTGTTTTTGCATTGCTATCAATTTTTCAAAATAGATGATGTTAAACCCAAATCGGATGATTGAACATCAATCCGTGAGGGACATAAACAAAACATCAACAAACATGAACAAAGACGCTCGCTGATTGATGCCGTAACACAACCGTTAAGGGTGTTGCATAATTGACCTTTGGAAATTGTCGAGACGAATTCGCATTTCCTGCGGAATATGTCATCGACAAAAAGGTAAAATCAACCCCAAAATGAGTCACGACGGAAAGAAAGGAGTTAAAATGGGCGTGTACGGAGGAAGTATGCCTCTTTTTTGTTGCTCTTGTTGCTTGTATTTGTTTTGCATAGATAATCCGGAAGTTCTTACCATCCAGGGGCGATGTTGAATAATTTCCTCGGACATCTTTGTACAGCCTGTTTCCGATTTCACACTCACTTGTTTTCTCCACTTTCCGATCGCGTTCGTCTCCAATATGGCAATGGAAAAATGTAAATCCCCCTCCCCGGTTCGAGCTGTGGTGCAAAAATATAGCCGACCTTCTTACAGTCAGCCCCGCGCGGAGGTCATCCGCGTTTTTCCAGTAAACGCTCCAATTTTGCGCTCGCCATTGGGTCGAGCCTTCCGAGCGCAAAAAAAAAACGAGAAAACATCGCTTAACATTTAAATCAGCTGGTCGAAGGAACGTGGCCACGAACACGTATACTCGCCGGAGTGAGTGATTGTGATGCTGAGACGATGACGCTGGTGATGGTCGGCCGATCATCGGTTTTGCCTTCGTTTCGCGGCGAAGATGTTGATGATCGATCATTACCGATGCATGAGCGTAATTTGCATCTTCCGCTCGTACGGATGGTTCAATGTTGGTCGCTTCCACGACACTGGGGATGTTTTCCTCCCGTCCCCATCTCAACCTTATGCAGCTAGCTAGCACTCCCTAAGAACTTTACTCGAACTAGAATTCGCTGTGTTGTTTAAGATATAATACGAAAAAAAACACCATTAATCAGTTTTACATATCCGCTCGCTAAAAGGGACAAGTTCTAGAGGATGTTTTTCCTACCCCTGCAACCTCGCAGTTAACGTGACACACATTGTGAGCTCCCCGCTGTCGAGTGTTATTTAAGATTGAAATCAAACCACTGCCGGTACGTTGCGCCAGTTGCTAAAGGTTTGTTTTCATTTGCAGAAAATAAATGAATGATTGCCTATCACGCGATCACAGGCAGGCCAGTTGGCAGCGGCGATCGTTATCGATTAATTTCAAAACCGAGACATCCTCCCCGTTTTTTCATTCCCGACGGACGGGAGTGTACGATACATAAAATCCAATTAAAATTGATTTGAATCTAACGTCGGACGATGGCATCGTGTAATAAAATCATTACTGGGGTTTAATTAGAGGAGTCAAACTTAAGTAATATTTATGATGCAAAGGACCTTCAAAAGGAAGGCTACTTACAATTTAAAGAAAAAACAAATCTTAAACTGATTAAGAACACGAACGCATCGCAAGTTAATTTTTTCATCGGGTTTGGAACAAAAGACTTAAGCGACGAACCCGAAAAAAAACGTACGTCCACTGGTTGGCATCGTTCTTTTTCTAAGCGCCCGATGTTAGCGACTACGACGTCGGACAATTTGTCAACCGTAGTCGTTGCCCACATTGGCACACATGCCACGCAATTGGTGGCCACTGGATTCTCCCACCGGGCTGTTTCAGTTGCCCTTAAAACGGTTTAATTAACCTGTCCGCGCCGGGCAGCGCCCTGACCATTAGATAGGTGATTGCAAAACCTCCCTCCACGCGGCTCAAAGGGAGGTGACGATATCTTTCTTCACTCTGCCGCTCTGGTCGCGCTTTCTTGCGGCATTCCAACGGCCGATAACGATCGGCACTTTCGGTGTGCCGTGAGGGTATTTTGTCCTCGTTCCTACCCCTCTTTGCTACGGCGATGGATGGGACACGCGCGATATCACACGCAAACGCACGCCGTTTGGCACGCCAGGCCAAGCTGCCCTTTAGAAAATTCCTTCAAGAAGTCTCTGGTAGGGTAGGAACACAGTTTGCAAGTCAATCGTTGTAGTTCCACACGCCTTGTTTATCTGCCTGCGCCTTTTCAAGCTGCACCCTTCTAGTCGTGTCGTGAGGAAATACAACACACGTGCGTGAGAAGAAGCTTTTCTGCTTCTGCTCGAGTTCAATCGCCGGTGCAACATCAAACAACCCGATCGGTTAGTAGGTCAACACCGCCAGTCACCCACTTGGCTCGCGATAATAGTGAAATTTCTCCGCCTTTTCTGATTTCTAATCCACTTATGACGTGAGTGACCCTCTCTCCGCCGCCAGTTGTTGGCTTTTGCATGGGTTAATTTCCTGGATCGCCCGAACAACGACAGCGTTACCACAACCAGCTTTGGTCGGGTTTTGAACGTGATTTAGATCTTAGCTGTTGTTGCGGTTTGAAGCCAAGCGGGGGAACTCTTAGATGAGGTGATTGATAGAAAATGAATGACAATCTATTCCGCCTTCTTGCGAGCCGGGCACATGGAAAGGACTTTTTCACCCTCGAACCGCACCAGGCGTAAGTAACTGCTCACCTAACCCGGGTTTTGCCAACGAGACCCTGTTATGCAACGTGACACATTTAATAACACACATACACAGTCGGTGACAGATTCCCGCTTTCTCGGTGCATTATGTTTCTGCATGCGGTCATGTACGAGCTCCAGTTTTTGTCGCCCTCTCTCATGTCTTATCTATTTACACACAATCAATCAATCAAACGCTGGAGACCCGAGGCTGATCTCTGTAGTTCAAAGCGTCGTTGAGAGACAGGAAATGCCTGTCGCAGCATTACAAACGCATTTGCATTATCATTTCTTAGAGATATTGAGTAAATAACACATTTTACATCGATATTTAAAAGGTAAATTGAATAGTTTAAATATTTGTTGAACAAATTAAATGAACCATTTAAACTATGTTTTGGTAAATTAAGTTATAAAACTGTACATGGAATATTCCAAGTTCAACTAAATATGGAAATCTTATTTGTTTTACAATTTTCGTAATTTACCAGCAAGTTTTTTGTTAGTTCTAGTTAATAACATTCAATTCCAATACTTTTCATGATAATTTTCATAGCAATATTTTCAATGCCTTTTCCAAAGATTCCATTTTTTGGTTTAAGGTTTTAGTTCGTGGCATTTTACGACGCTTGTAATTTGATGCTTTATTTTTTACTTTACTTTTTTACTTTCCACCTCCTAGTGTTCTACGGCAGTATCATTTTTCTGTTTCAATTTAATTTTCCGGGTTTGAAAAAAGGTTATATATATTAAGGCGTAAAACAAACAGTATTCGGGACGTCTTTTTTTTGTTTTTTTTTAATGATGTTTTTAAAAAATTGTGTACCGAATCATGATGGGAGATGAAACAAACGATTGGGGTAAAGAAGACACTCTATAGTCGAAGCAAGTTAAGGCCTTATCTGCATAAAAAAGAGACTTCCATGATAGAACTGGAAAGTGCTAAACATAAATACCTCGGATGACAGAAAGCTCTACAAAGAAAATCATATCTGCCGAGTTGAACAGACAAACCTCGTTGGTAAAGCAAAAAATTATCTTTTCACAAAAAAAAACTCTGTGAACTTATGCCTCAACCATGCCCATACATATCGACATCGAAATGGAGCTTATTATCGAAAAAGATAAGAAACGTTAATATCCCATACATTAAAAAGCTTAAGTGTCTGAAATCCCATTGACCATTAGTGTGTCATTTCTAGTCAAAACAATGTCCCCGGCCAATGTCCAATTTCTTTAAATATTTTTTCTAAAGAAGGCAAGAAAATGTGATGACTAGAAGCAACATAAAACTCACCTAACGGTACAGCATAGTTGCACGTAAATTAATAATGCTTTCTACATATTTTCACACACATACAACGTGATGCATATCAATTAGTTTGATAACCAGAAAACGTTACTACACCAGATGGAAGATTTATCCGCCCAGAATCCGCGTGTCATGCGCGTGTGCAGTTCGCGTGACCTCTTCACCTACTATACACCGGGGATAAGGCTTCTCCCGCATTCGAAGCATGCCTTCAAACCGCCTGACTCAGCCGGATTGAGTGAGTAGGGAAACCACAAGATCCGGTACGGGCCGGACGAACGACGGCGTTCGTGCAAAAAACGCGCAATGTTCTGAAAATACAGTGACCGGCAGGGAAAAGTGGACACCTCGAATTTTTTGATTTTCGCTCAATATTTTTTCTTAATGAAAGTAAATACACTGAATATATTTTCGTATCTTCTTTTACATATTCTTAATGAGAATAATGAATTAATTAGTTAAAAAACGCTTCACAATTTTGAGAAAAAATATAAAACATACATTTAAAAACT
>KE525169.1:22412-35662 GCA_000441895.2 Anopheles sinensis | reverse complement strand
CTCCGGACAACCGCGGAACGCCGGGATCGAAAAATTCACCGGTGAAAGATTTTGCATACATTTTGTCGCCGCTGTTTTGAAAATTAGTCCTACCCGCCGTTCGAGTTCCGGTCGAGACAGATGTGCGAATTTCCCAACCCAAGGGGAGCGAGTGCCATACTGGGTGGGGGGGTCAATCCCTGCAAAGTCGGTCCACTCTATCGTTGGCACCGTTTTGATTTGTTCGACGGTTGGTTCAATTAATGAATAATCTTTTTTCGCCTTGGAGGAAACTGGCCGTTAGTTTGAATTTCAGTTCCTGTGACACTTCCCGGGGATTCCCTGATCGGGTGTGTGTGTGTTCGTTGTTGGTGATGTTTTACAACAGCATAACCACCCGGCGACATGCATAGTCATTCGGCAGCGGGAGTGTGGATTTTTAAACATCTGTCCGGATTCCCGCGGCTCGATCCTAGCTCATGCGTCGTTCTGTGTGTCCTTTGCTGCCCTTGGGATCGCATGTAAAGTGGATCGACTACGGTTTGCTTGCATGTTTGTTTGTTTGCTTGGTTGTGCGGTCGTCGAGTCGAGTCATCCTCGAAATGGCGAACCCACCATTTCCTCCCAGCGGGAAATAAACGCTACAAGTGCGTCGGTTATATGGCAGTTGACCGACGTGTTAGAGAAAAAATATTGTCCTTCTATTCACTAGTTAAGCTCCTCGATACTTGCAGTGTATGAGCTGTCAGTTTCTCTGTTGCGTTAGAATCTGTTCCGTGTACGGAAAGTGAGCTTTATTTATTCAAAAGAAACTTTCAGTGTAACTTTGTACTTATTTTTGAATGCATAGGAAAATTTTCCCGGTGTATTGTTATTAAAAAGTTTCCCATCTTTCGGTTTCCTCAATCCATCAAACACTTAACCTTCTGCCGGACAGGAGGGATACTCTTAGAAAACTTGACCATCTCACGATGTGAACCAAATTGCCCTGACTAATATTCTCTCCCATGAACTTTTGTTTACTTTCAGGTAAGTGCGACCGGATAAGAAACTTGAAGACAACCGAGAGACGACTGGCCTTGTTTGCCTGCTCGCTTGCTGGTCAACACTTTCGGAAACTAGATAGTTTTGGGCAGAAGAGCAAGGCACTAGAGACATACGCAACGGCATACCGGTGTATCTGTGTGTGTGTGTAAATGTGCGCATTTCTTCACTCGGTGGTAGGAACAGCTTTGCCAATCCCCGTACCATTCCGCACACAACATCTTCTACTCTTTCTACTTTTTCTACAAGTGCCACAACTATTACTATGTTACCAAATACTGTACATTTTCTATTCTTCAAATTTAAGTGTGTGTTTTTAGCTTTTCTCCTCCGTGTACCGATCGGTTTTTACTTTTTCAGCTCGTCCTTCTGTATCTGTCGCCCATCTTTTTCAGCTCCTAGTAGCCTTCCTATTACTAGAGTTTTCACGCTGCTAAAGTAGTCTTTCTGATATCTATCTATGTAGATTTTTAAGTTTTCTTTTTTGCTGTTTGTAATCGAAGAGTTAACCTACGGTGTAACACGACGCTAGCGAATTGTCGAAAGTTTACGCCGATACAAAATGACCCAGTCTGAGAGTTTTCGACCAGAGTTGATTTCCGAGGCTTATGTTTCTTGTATTGATCTTGCTATTCATCAAGTATAGGTTTGCAAATTCTGTATAAATACATTCGTGAGCCATTGTAAATATTAAAAATTTCGATTTAAAAAGAGGGGATTTGTAAAAAAAGATACACGTCAATGCAGAATACAGAACCTCACGTTTTAAGAATAACTTTACGGATCACCAGGCGCCTCCATTAGGAAATCAAATGGAAATTTAATTGTGTAATTAATGGTAGTGCATCGTTCTGATTGAAATTACTGATATTTTGTCAGGTGTGAGAGTTTTATGAAAAATTGGATAAGAAATACTCTGCAAAAGTCCTTTTGTGATCGTTAGGGTAGTGTTTAAGGCATTAGTCAACCGATGTGGAGTACGTTAAAGGCATGAAGCATATTGCTCCATGGATTGATAGGCGTCACGACGACCACAAACTGCATCGACTGGACGCGCCGGATTGAAAATAGATTCGCTGAAGGTGACTCCAATCGCGCACCAAATCTAACCACCTCGGCGTGCTCGGAAAACTGAGCGAGGCACACTCTGCGGGGTACGCTTTTAATGAGCCACCGCTTTTACCCGTCTCCAAATCGCTTTGATAATTTGCACCGTCATCCCGGGGAGAGGGAGGGTTATGGGTACTCGATGGTACGACGTTCGAACTACCGTTCCTTGCCTGATGGAAGCCGCTCGGATCCACACACCGGAAGCGGAAATGGATCCATCCTCGTGGTTCGAAACACAATATACGGGGGCCCGATGCCAATTGCAAATGGGACGACACCAGGGTACAGCCGGATTTCAGACTGTGACTGTTGCGGTTTAGCGTCACCCTCGGATAATGGGACCGCCATGGTTTCGCCGATTGAATTCGAGTTGAACCACCCGGAGGGTTTTGCGACGCGCACAAGCAGAGCAGTAGAGTCTGTTTTGTAAGCCGATGCTAAAATTACACCGTCAGCCGGATGAGATGGATAAAAACGAGACCCCCGTGGCAAGAGGGACTATTCCTACCGATGTTCCTGCGGGTTCGATCCGAGTCCTTCGGGGAGGAATTGTTGTGGCGCGGTGAGCCTCCATGGAAATCGCTTCTATTCATCGCCGAATGCGTTCAGTGAAACGATTGGAAATTGTCGCAACAAAGAAAGCTGCTGCGCCGTGTCGGAGGGAACATTTTCTTCCCTTACTCTCTGCAATTTCGGGATCCGTTTTTCACCCAGAGGTGCTGTCTACTGTTCCCGATTATTGCTGGTAGTGCGGGTGGAATTTTCTTTCTGAGTGAGAGAGAGAGCGCCCTATAGTGATAAGTAGGGATAATATTGGTACTGTTTAGAGGTTGCCATCCGGATGATCGGCTACTTTTGACGGCGTGTGTGTGTCGTTTGGTTTTCCGACCGGATTGTGCGTGGATGCATTTCGGCGGGAGAGGTCTACGATCACCGGTAACGGTTGGTTCTGCGGAATCCATTGCCATCGATTTTAGTACCCGGTGTACCCTTCGTTCGGAGAGTTAGAGATGGTGGATAATTGCGGTGCGGGTTGGATTTTGATATCATTATCCTGAGTTTGTAACGCATCATCGGCACCGAATGGAATGAAACCCTGTGTGCCCTGTTGATGGCTGTTCATTTGGGGAGGTTCGAACGGTTCCCTTCTCCTCCCACGCTTTACGAACACTAACCTTTGACCGCGTAATCCTTGTGAAAACCCCCATCGCGTTAACGTTGCCTAATGGTGATCAAACAATTTTTGCACAATCGAAGTCGGGACCATCTATAGAACATGCTGTGGAGCCGGCGTTACCAACCTTGTGACACAAAGTACGCAGCGACAAAAGGTACCCGCCAATGTGAGCCTAAATCCTGCGCCCATCCTCTCTGTTGGATGCCCGCACTCCAATGGTGATCAAATGAAATGCGAATTTAGCATATGCTATTGATTGTGAAGGCTCGCACAAAGCATCACCACACACACTGGACAAAGCGAAAAGGACGCGACGGCGGTGTATTTACTGAGCCGAGGGGAACATGCATGACGATTTTCCAGCTAATTTGGAAATAATTATCCTCCGCTTAGCAAGGCACGGGTTGGTGCGGACGAAAATTCTTCTTGTGAAAGCGCATTCCACATCCATTCGACTGGAGAACGAAAGCCTGAAAAGTAGCCACCGTTTACCGACAGAAAGGGTTCAGATATGTTCGGTCAGGTCCTGATGTTGTCCTGGTGGATGTGAGTACACCGGGCTAATGGTGCTCATTGACGCTGAAAATTACCGCACTCATCGCCTGTTATGTTCGCGATTTGTCGTCCAGCAGTAGTGAACCTCCAGAGTAGTGGGGACTGTTTTCGTTCCTACCTTCCTCTCTCTCTGATGTCTACTGGCATATCATTGGTTTAATAAACCAACAGCAGCCAATCGCACCGTGGATTAACGATAGGATGATAATTATCTACCCCGGTTGGAATGAAAGATGGAATGCACAACATTGAAATATGGGCATACTATTATTTTAAATGCTTATTACCTTCACCGGACCGAGTAATGTGAAATTTGTAATTTTACAAATCAATCTTTGCCGACATGGTTGCACCAAACACATTGTGTATGTGTGGATCCAAACGAGAGATAGGCTTCAAATAGACTCAATGTGCTGTCACTGCTTGTTAGCATTGTTGGGTTATATTTTATTATCCACCATTGCTTTCATATGAAATTAAATAAACCAGCTTTCATTGCCATTCTTTTGGAAAACATTTGTCAGCTAAATTATGTTTCGATTCATAGGTATGATGTATTCGATTGAAATTGATTCCCTATCGTATTTATTTCACCACTCGATTTTGTGCCATTCGAGAGTAATTAGTTTTTTAAATCTGTCTCTTAGTTGTGAAACTACAAGGTTTAACTCCTCTGTTTTCCGTTTCTGTTGAACAAAACTCTCTTGTAAGTATAGTAAGTAAAAACTAGTTGAACCTATATTTTTTTCTAATGCTTTCTCACTATTTTTAGTCATCTCTCTTTCTTTTAGTCTATCTCTCTTTCTCTCTTCCTCTGTATTTTCTCTGTGCGTGCAATCTTTCTATTCCCGTATATTCTCCAGTGTATGCTGACTTCGTTTTGTTTTAGCTACTCCTCTTCCCTACCAAGCTGTGGAATTCTCTAGCGTGTTTGTGCTTCATCTTCAAGACGCCTCAGTACACCTCACTCTGCCAACACTCTGGCGTCCATCACCTCCACCTAAAACACCACTCAAGAAAAAAACCCCAAAACAAAAAGTGTAACCTCCCGCGCTTGCTGACAGTGTTTTTACCCCTTTTTCTCTCTGTCTCGTTTTAGCGGGGCCTTAATCTGTTCGAGGTAAGAAACATTCAATGACGCAACTCATCTCCGTCCCTGTAACCTGGGCTCGAATTAAGCGTTTTCGTCGCATTTATTTGACGCCTAGCTGCTCCGAATAAGTAGTTTAGACAATGTTTATATTTTGTTTTTCGAATGAGAGTTGTTTGACTTCTTCATAAGCTGACCGAACGCGGCGACAAGAATCAATCGCTTTACGCATGAAGTGGCCAGATTCACGCCATGCAAATTTGTCCGTCTGCTTACCATTTTCGCGTTTCCTCTGATTGACCGCGGATCTGCGACCCACGATTCTGACCAAAATCTGAATAGAATCTTCGGGAAAGTCCAATATTGAAATAGGGGGAATTCCAGAACGCCTTCAACGGCTGGTCATAATTTGCACGTGGCTACACAAAGAAGTTGGTTATGTTGCTTCTCCTCAAACTTTCTTCAGAGTTTCGTTCACTGCGTCATGGTTTATTTATGAACAACTGCAATTTCTTTAATTTTCGTAAAGAATATCAATTGATTTTTTGTGTTACGTTTTTGAAGCATTTTGTGTAGAATTAAATGAAATGGATAAAATATTTTTAACATCGTTGTGAACTGAAATCTTATTTTTATTTAGTATTTAGAACAATGATTCTTTTGCATGATGCAAATGTTTGACAATGAGTTGACTTTCGTTTCAATTATTTAACGTTGCTTTTAAATTATTAAATATTGTTGGTGAACAGGACGACAAATGAAATTTCTCGTTCGTAATTACGCTTTGTACACTTCTCGTAAGCATTTTCTTCCGGTCTTATTTTCCACGATGTCTGGAGTAAACCGAGCATCATCTGATAGCGCACGGAGTGCATTTCCATCTCAATTAGAATGAGATATTACAATCTGTCCGTCAATCGGAGGGCTGTCAGGAAGGCGAGTGTTTCTTGGTCATCTGAAAGCAAGCACGCGGTCACAACTAATTCATAGTGGTCCTTTATTATTGCGCTAGCTGTTTTAATGTGGAATAAGTATCACACTTAAGTTTAATAAGTTTTTACACTAGTAATGATATGTCTTGATTAATATTAATTTTAAAAGTCAAGTTTAATACACTAGTTTTAAAGCTCCCATTTTCAATATGAAGTTGATGTTAAGGTATTCCAATCGCGCATTTTCCGTCCTTAGTGATACAGTTGTATCCTACATTCTGCTTTCGATTAGAAATGTTACGTTTAGCTAACCACCACGAGAAGGTGGTTCAGCTCAGCTAGTGGTGGTGAAGGGTGGTTGCTGGTGGAAAATTAAAAGACTGTCATCCTTCATTTTACTTTCTCCCCTGACGTGCGCCGATTGGGGTCCTCACGCCCGGGGACGAACGCCGCCCAGCATGGTGCTTCATTATTCTTCTCGCGCGCAGCTGTGGAAAAGTCTCCGGGTTCTTTCCGGCCGGGCGCCCCACCCGAAGTGGACAAGTGGGAAAAACTTTTGATTAATGAAACGTGTAATGATAGTGCTCCGGCAAAAGCGCTAGTCAAAACGCGGTCGTAAGAGCTGCCACAAGTTTCAGTTGCACCGACGGACGCTGGTCTGCTTTGGCGGTGGACATTTACACCAGTGGATAAGGAGAAAAGTGATGCACCTGTACACGGGGGTTTTCTACCGTTAGTTGACAAAAGAGGTTACCAAGTGTTTAAAATTAAAATGCCAACGGAATCATTGGTTAAGATCCTTTGAAGGAGACGGAATCGAAAGGCGTAAAATAATTTCCCAATTATTTTCAATTTGATTCCCAAAAGGATTGCTTTAACCATTGGTTTAAAAAGCAAGACACGCAAAGTAGATCTCGCATACAAAAAACCCGCCTCAGTGTAGAACTGCGCACCGAAGGATCCAATATCTTTTCAACTTTTTCCGTACTCCCTAGAGCATCAATCCTTCCTTCGGTGCCGTGGCAGAAAATCCTCTTATAATAACAAAACAAATTAGCTTCTTACCTACTGCGCTTACGGTGCGGCTTAGTTTGGCTGCCGAGGAAAATGTGTGCGCCCAATCTCGAGTGGCAGCGTCGGTCGGGAAAATGGTAGAATAGATTCACTCTGCGTCTGCCGAAAGATTCTTCTCCGCTCGGGATTTCGGGCTTCGATCGCACAGGCCCTCCTCGATTTGTTGAACCCTTTTACGCCTCTTTTCCGTGAGTAGTTCGCCGTTTGCCGATGAACCCTTTTTGTAGGATGAATGAAAATTTTCCTCCCTCAGTTCCCATCAAGCTAGAATCAATATGCTTTGCCAGTTCGGGTGCGATTGGATCGCAGAGAGATTGTGTTCTGGCAAACAGGAGATAGGAGAGGTACTAGGAGCATGACGGAAGGACATGTGGATTCGAATCGTCTTACTCACATTTAAATTTTCGCTACGCCTTTTAGTACCGAAGCCAGAAATCAGACGCCATAGTATAAGGCACTGAAGTAGTCACACAGCGGCAACCATTTCGACATTTATTTCCGCTTCCTTTTTCCATCATAAGCTACCACCACCATCGCACTCCTAATTTTGCCCCAATCGGAAAAGTCATTCAGCCACATTTATCCCATTACTCGTTCGGGGTAGGCTTTCGTTGGTTCGAATCTGGATGTTTCCTCCTTCCTTTTGTCACTAGACCTTGATGCGGAGTCGGGGGGAGCACGTGTGTGTGTAAATAAGTTGGTTAAAAATTTCCCACCATTGAATATTTTACACTAAGCCTTTCGTAACACCCTCCCCTTACCATTTGCGAAAGGGGTGGTTAAGTCGTGCGAGCAATTCAAGCGTTTTCTTATGGATGAGATAAAGCGAAGAAGTATCTTCGAATGGAAATTGATGCGTGTTAACATTCATAACTAGTGTGGACTTTGTATTCATATTTCGTCTAGGAGTGAGCGCTGAATCAGCGATATTAGTGAATAGGCAAAGAGACATTGTTGAACTAAGGAGATCTCTTGTGTGAAATGAAGGAAACACGCTTGAAATGATTAGCGAAAATGCTGTATGGTGTTGTGTGCTTGCTACTGTTACATGATCATGACTAGAAAAGCAAGTCATTGTGTTGTAGCTGTATAAGGAACAAAATACAACATGGGCAAGTACTTGCAAATTTCTTCTCCTAAAGAAAGCAAGGACATTTTGCGAAATGATGAAAAATCAGTTCAAAAGTAAAATTTTAAAATTTTAAAACAATATAAAATTCATTTTCACAGAGCATTTTTAAATCTTACCGTTCGTCGTCGATTGTGCAACCTGGGTGAATAAATATTCGACCCCTCCACTTCTATTTTCCTATGTTCTCGAACAACGTGTTGTGACGTGTGATGACTGTATCTGGATCCGGAAATGGAATGACAATAACATTTATGCGCTGCCCGATTGCATCAAAGCGTGAAATTTACGACTTTCGCCGATCCGATCCATGATCCGCCCCTCCGTTTGGAAGACAATTGTGTAAATATTACAAAATCAATCCATTTTCCATCGATCGTATCTCTAAACCCCAACCTGTGTCGTTCCGTCCTTGCCTTCCGCCCTCCACTCTCCTGGATGTGTCTGTTTGTCCAAGCAGACGCGGATAAACCCTTTGCCGGGTGGGAATACCGTCGGCTTTTCTTTCGCTCGGGCAGATTTTCTTCGCCCGTAGGAAAGCTCTTATCCCTTCAGTATTTTTGCTTCAGCTTGAGGAGCTGCCTGGTGTGTTTGTATGGAAGAAGGCTATCATTCATATCTTTCCGGACGTGTTCGCTTGGTTCGTAGGATAAGAGGAAAAGGCTGTACAGCCGTATGAGTTAAGACATCGATTTACCGCTTCCTTTCCTTGCCGTCTGCGTTGTCCGTCCTTCACCAGTGCAAACTGTGGGAGGAATTGGCTAGCATTCGTTTCGATGTGGAGCACAAAAGGCAATATCACAATTCAAACATTTGTTCTTCCAGGCAAACCAGCGTTGGGGAAATCCATTTGTAATGTACGAAACTTTTCCTACACGTGCCCTGGAAGAGTTTGATTGAAGCGATGGTTTAAGGAAGGGATATCTTTGCCCCATTGGAGGAGTGGTTGTCCATTCGGCATCGTTACCTGAGTTAAACAATTCTTCTGTGCAAAATTTACAAACCTCTAGCTGGGAACGACATTCAACTGGCCTTAATTGTCTTGACCAGATGCAAGATCTGCTGTCGATGAGACGCTATATACGGAGGCTGGAACAAATATAATTACCTTATGCTGAGTACTAGTGAGTTTGCTCATTAATTTAAGTGTTTGAGAATGATTTCTAACTCTTGTGTACAGTTCTGTTTTATGGAAAATTCCATGACACGAAGCTCGATGGGGGGACAAGTGAGGGAAAATCAATTGCCAACATCAATCGAGAAATGTATCACAACGAGGAAAATTTTGTACTGAAAGTATTCCAAGGGGATGCAATGCGAGAGTATGTGATTCTAAGAGATGTATTTTCAAGACAAAGAAAGTGAGGGGAAAGCAAGATCCGTATGAAGTGCTAGCACAAGAGCTATCGACGTTTTGGCTTCCCCTAGTTCAAGCCATCTTCCCCGAGGGATTTGCCATGGTGATACATGCACGCACGCACGCAAAGTTCCCTTGCAAATGGGACCATTCGGTGGAACACTTGTTTTTCCTTATGTTTATTTTATTACCGTTTCCCTTAACGGCCATTTGCCTTATCGGATGGATCAATTTACTCACTGCAATTTCCGAGCACTCTTTTCCTTCGGTTCTTCCTTCGAGATGACTCTTGGGTTTATCCCTCCAGCATCTGGGAGAGGGAGAAAAAAAGTCACTCAAATTTGACTGAGCAGAGGTTGAATTTGGCACATTGTTTGTTGTCGCCAACAAATCGTTGGGTGAATTTCGATCCGATGTAGCTTCATGTTTGAACTTTTGGCATTAGTGGGTTAAAGTACCCATCAACATCGGCACACACCGTGTACACACGGGAAGATGGAAGTATTTCCGGGCCATTTTCACGAACACACCATCATCCTCTAATGTGGTGACGTGTGATGCGCGGGGCATTTTGGTTAAATTTTCCAGCTCGCTGTTGTTTAGCTTACCTCGAATCAACAAACAAATCCTACGAAGTAGAAGAACTCCACTCGATGATGGGGGAGAGGTTCCATGTTTACCCGTTCGGGGGGGCTTTTCCCTTTGCTGTAGGCCCACGCCGGCGAGTATCGATGATGGAAAGTATCCTCCGGAAAACGCGGAAAAGCTTTTACACTTGACGAAATACGCACTCGTGTGCCTGCGAGCTTCCTGCCGCGCATGAGGGCCTCCTATTTTGCGGCCAATTCGAGCTGCTGGATGTTTGGCGGCCCTGGTGCTGCTTATCCCGCCGCTGCTCTTGAGTTGCGGGAAAGGCTTGACGAAAGATTCCACCAAATCTCGGTCTGTCGTGGAGTGGTGAGTTGGTGGGAAAACTTGCTACGACTTTGCTGTCGACGGCCGATGAGTGTGAGCTTTGAACGGGGTTTTCCAGCGGGTATGAGAAAACAATTCACGATTGTGTGATAACAAGAGAAATGAATTTGAATGGCGGCTTTTCAAAGCAACTAACCGATGGGTGTTCGGCGGGGGGATGAGGCCGGAGGGAGAGAGTCCGACCGGTTGTTGGTTGGTGATTCGCGTGGAGTGCCATCTTCTCGCCATTTCAAGGCGCACCACACACGTGCCAACCGGTGGAAAATGCCGGTGAGTTGTGTGATTGTCCTCGGAACGACTGGGAGAAGGTTCGTGACTGTGTTTGGAAGCGAAGGTAGACACAAAAAAGGGGGAAAAGCGCGGAGGAGAAGCTCTAAATGTTTCGTAAGTAAGGAACAAATGAACCGACATGGATTAGCTCTTCGGCGTGCGTGCGTATGATGCTACTTCACTGCTTCATCCGTTTTATCAAAAGAGCAAAGTAGCACAATAAAAGATAATACGCCACTAAACCTTCAATAGACCTTTTACACGTGCGCGGAAAACGCTTCGGATGTGTGGGATTGCAATCAGATGCAAAGAACATGGCCGTTAAAGGTTTAGAAGATTTGATTTTTCATTTTGGTATGATTTGGATTTTTTTTACAAGACGGCGTTCCACACCTTGCTTGAATAAGAGCTTTAACAAATCGAGAGTTAGACACTGAAGTCTATAATCCACTAACAAAAAGAACATTTCTTACGACTTTTCATGCAAAATCAAAAATGGCTTGCATTTTTCTTTTTGATTCAGTTTTTTGTTTTGTATTCAGAACAAGTTTAACAACGTTATCAAATAAATTGAATGCGTTGTGGCTAAAACAGTAAACCAACATCGTTTAAAGGTTTGCCTGCACTTCCAGACTTTATCGGGAAGTAAAGATGTTTAATTTTGTAAGACGCTTAATGTCTGTCCATTAAACTCGACCAATAAGGATTGTTAAGTATTTTGTCACTTATACAATAAAAATTATTTCCTTCGATTATCTTGCAGACTTTTTTTTCGCTCAAATTGTACATATGTTAAGCAATCGTTTTACATCGATGAATCGAGATGTTTAACCAACTCAAGTAATGTGCAGTTTGATGTAATTTTTTTTTGCTTCGTTTCTGTTGTTCATCGAACAGAAGGTGATCAGATTGAGGAATTAAGCAGGGTTCTTATTGTCATACAATTTTTAACGGGTAGGGAACCTTCAAATGTGGTGACAAAACTCATAAATCTTGCATATGCAATACACCTCTGCTTCGAGAGCGGCAACATATGAAACATCAAACGATATTCATACCAAAAAGAAACAAATGGAACTTGCTTCGGGAGAGCAAGCAGAAACAGACAATAAAGAAAGGTTAAAAATAGCGATGCGATCGATGTTCCCGCCCGTATGGTGGGGAAGGACTTTACATGAATCTGTCGTTTTGTTCCGACTCGTTGAGCGCAAAGCACCTCAGGGGTAAACAAAAAAATCAGAACTATCTCAGACCAGGAGTTGGAACGGTTTTCACAACTCCTTTGTTCCGCCACGCTGTCGTGTTTATCCCTGACTAAATTCGCGAATGCTGCCGGAGGATTTAAACGCGGATTGTAAAACCGTGCGCGACCCCGGAAAGCCACGTGCCCAGAAGAACCCCGAGAAAGAAAGTCAGCGAGAGCGTGGTTTGGGTTTATCGCGACAGAATATGATCCGTTCCGGCGGGCTCGTCTCTCCGGTCGGTGATAAAAATGGGGGAAAATAAAAAGAATGGTACCTTAAAAATGGTACTGACCGTCGCTTTCGCTCGATCCCAAGCCTTCCCTTGTTCTGGTATGTACGCCAACCATCACCACATGTGTGGGACTATGGAAGGGTAGTCGCTTTTATCATTGTTTGCCCGGTCCGAATCCAAAGCCTCACCGGAAACCGATTCTGGAGTCTACTAGTAGGTAGACATACACGCACACAGGCACACGGACGTGAGCCAACATCCGGGGATCAGAGAGGATGCGCGTCCGTTGCGAACGGAGTTGTCGAGGATTTAATGTGTCATTGTGACTTTGTTTGCCCAAATCCTGCTAAAGCTGGGCGCGACCGTGTGTGTGTTTTTTACACATGTAACGTAAGCACGACAGCAGGACACCTTGTTTTTTTTTGTTGTTTTGTGCCGATGTTGTTCTCTTCCGGCCAGCTGTTCACTGTTACAGCATCCGGGCACGGAAGGGTGGAGTAATTCCTCACTCCGCGCTTTTATTTCCTCTTTCTCTGCTTGTGGACTTTTTCCACCTCTTTTCCCTAATTCGCTTTCATCGTCGCCTGGGGTCAGTCGGACACACGGTTTAGTCGGTTGGTGGGGTTGGGGGAAATTTCCCATTTTTTCCGACCACCTTTCGCCCGTAGCAAACTCTTTCAACGGTTCGCATGTATTTGACCTTTTTTTGTTTTTCATCATCTACTTAGCGAAAGCTTGCCGAAGGACATTTCGGGAAGAAAAAAATCGAGTTAAAGTATTCAGTGGTCCACAGAAGAAAAAAAAGAAGGCTGTCCAAGTGGGGGTGGGGGAAAAAGATAAAAGAAGAAACGTTTTTCTTTGAAAGCAACGCGAATCGGCCGGTATGAAGGAAAGAAGCCTGCACTGTCGAAGCGCTTCGGGCGATCAGCCGGAACCGTGCAAATGCCATATCCTTAGCGAGAGCCGGTTATGGACTGTCAAGGGACTGCTGTCCACTAAGAAGTAACGTTGGATTTTTTTAAGCGGTTTTTTCCTTTGGAGGTTTGTGTCAAAGGAACGCTTTGCTCGTGTCGAGTGTAACA
>KE525168.1:262180-274735 GCA_000441895.2 Anopheles sinensis | reverse complement strand
CACCACTATGTATGAACTGTATGCAACTTACCGGTCGTCATCGTGCCTGAGATAATCTTCGGATCTTTCTGTAGATCGCCGAGAGCAGCAATAGGAATTCCCCAGTTGGCTACCGGACCCCAGAAATGTGTGCTCATCAAATAATCACGGAACTCCTTGCTCTTCAGATTGTTCAAAAACTTTCGTCCCAATGCTGCCATTCTGTCTACTCACGGTGTTGGTTCTGGACAACAAAAACGATACAAGAATTAGATATACGTTCAGGACTTTTTGAACAAGTAAAGGAAAACACTCCTTGACATTAATGAAAGCATCTGTTGCGTAATAATCAAACCGTATGCGAGATTGATTGCATGCTCACCTTCGAAGTGACGACAACGATTCAAGGTCTCAAGGGTTGCGAATCCTCTTCTGCTGCTATCGTGTCCGCGCCGGAACTATTTTTATCTATAAGCACCGCAAACAATATTTGCCTTGAGCACACACTGCCTCCACCGGAGGTTAAATAATAAAGCCAAATATCAACAACTCATTAAGAGAACGAACACGACGAAATTTACAGTTGAATTTCCGACGAACACACGATGTGTTTATTTATATTTTTCTTTATTTTTTTAAGTTAACTGTCAAATTATGACAGCCGACTGTCGTATGTACGCAGCCAATTTCGTAGGTGATGTGGCGCTGCGTTCATAAATTGCTGGAAATATGTCACTGAAACATTTCACAATTGAATAAATCGTTTCAAATCAATTGAAACAGCACGTAGCATCGTATTTGAATCACTTAAGAGTTTTGAATTGAGAAACGGCATTTTGAATAATGTTTTCATATATTTTCATAGTGCAAAATTGGTAAACAGCACATTACTAAACTGTTTTGGATAACTGAAATCAAATTGTTAGTTAGAAATCATGCATGATGGCACTGCGCAACTCATTGCATTATGCATGCGAAATCCTAATCAGCAGGAGCAATTACACCACTTCACTGCATTATTAGTGCAATTTAAATACTTGTCAACACACTTCCCATCCCCATCTCGAATCGATCGACTCACAAACGGCGTCTTAAAATGGTTCCTCTAATTCGGTAACATGACCATTCCAACGGGAAGTGTCGAATAAAAGGGTTTCCAAAAGCTGGAGCTACTAGCGAGCAGCAAGATGACACCTCACTATCTGGATAAACTCGTATCCTTGCCAGTGTCTTCCAGGGCAGGCCCACCTTATTGCGCTTCCTCCATTGTAGCTTCTCGCAGCATCATAAGAATCAAGCTACCGAACTACCGATCGAGGCTGGTTAAGGGATTCAAGTCCGGCAGCAACATTGACCTGAGGCCAGACCAGCGAACCATCGTCGAAAGCGAGCAGAAGAGTGGACAGATTTGTTTTGTTCAATCGCGTAAGACTAAATACAAATAGGAAATGAATAAATTTTGCCCTTCTTTTGCACATTTTCTTATGCACCTCGTCGCCTTGCTTTTCCTCCCGTTCGCGCCGGCGACATCGTACGTTCTCGGTTCGTCCTTCGTCGTCCTGCTCGGCGCAATCCTTTAGGAACGCTGTGTTTTTTCTTCTCCCAAATAAATTGCTGCGCTTCATGATCATACGCCGCTGCTGCTCTCTTGCGGCGCATTTCCTTTCGTGCGAGGACTTTTTTTCCTTCGCTTATGATTTATGGCTCCTTTGCGGCTGCCAGTGCGCTGAGTTGCATGAGAAAATGGATTTTTTATGATTGTTTCCTCCTCGCTCGCTCCGACCGGGATGTGCTCTATTTGTCGGACGGACAATACGTACAACCCGATACCCTTTCAGCACCAAATTTCGGGCTACTACACCGGGGAACCGGGTTTTGAAAGATGAGCCCCCGTCGCATCAACCATGCCGGACCATACCGGACTGACCATCGACTCCCGGATCGGTCACACGGAACGTCCACGGTGCACAAAAGACTAACGAGACAGTCCTCCAGAACAGAGAAGACTCCAAGTACTTCCGGCGTGCTTGAGGGCAGTGAATCTGCTAAAGAGGGATGTGAACTGCCAAGCTGGCTTTCCGTGGGCCCCGGAATCCAGAATGAAATGGGTCGATTGGGTTGTGGTGTGTGTGTGTATTTTTTTCTTCTCCCATTCATATACCTTAACCTAACCTAGTGATTGTTATGGAAAACAAGTTTTCGTATGGTTTTTTTTCACTTCCCCCTGGGATTTTCATCCGAATTCGGTACACTTGTACGCTGTGGGTAACACTTTGACCGAGACCGTACCCAGGGCGTACTTAATCCGGCGCCTGCTAAACATTATTACGGCCGACTGTCGACCCGGCCACCCCGAGGACCTTTCGGTTAATTAAGGTTAACTCGTTTTAAATGGTTCGAGGTTTCAGTTGAATGTGGCACTTTCGGCACCATTCCGTGACAAACGATTCTGGGGTCAAATGGCAGGGCACACCTTTCGATGAAAGGACGATGCATTTTGGAAATGTATCTGGGGTAAAAGGATTTTTTCTTGCCACATCCATATCGGACATGAAAGGTTCAAGTGGTTGACTTGTGGTCTTTAGGTTAAAAATCTTGAAATAGATACAGATACCTGCCGTTTGGGCAAAACGATTTGGAAAAACGAACCTTTTCTGGCAGAAGCTCCACCATCTAGGGTTAGGAAATCCATTAAAGACGTATTAGTCGCGCCGTCGTTGCTATTAACCGAAATCGACATCTGCCATCCCCTGAAGTTGTCTGTATAAAGGAGCTAAAAGGACTTCGAAAGGAGACACTCACGACGTCCGGGGCAAATCTTTTAAAGATTATAATCTTACTCGTTGATATAGTATAATGAGTAATATTACTCATTATAGTTCTGTCCACCGTTATCTCTCAGAGTCTACTATCCAAACCGTTTGTGATAACTTAGTCCCCCTTGATCTCTTATGCTTCCAAATCGTAGCAACCATTGCGAAAGGTCTTTATGCACCAAACTCGGGCTAAACGTGGCGAAAAGGACATCGTAGTGGTTGCTTTGCTTTTCCGAAAAATGCTTTCACATATCCTTCGCGCACTCTCACACGGTTTCAGGCATTCCCTCGGGCGGAAGGAGCCACCGGAAAAAAGGAGCGCAACCGACGACTTCGCGGTTTCAGGAAAAGAGCACAAGGATAAACAGCCTGGATAAACGGCGAACCTGGGCTAAAACAAACACCGCGGATTCCTCCAGAACCCTGGACTGACCACGGGCAGAAGAGGGCACAACTGCACGCTCTACTGGTTCTTTGTGTTGTTTTATGATGTGCAGTGTTGTGCGCTGTTGTTTTTTTATTATTTTTATTTCGCTTTTGTTGGGCCCTGTTTTAGCTGCTTTATTTTATTTTTCCCCAACAAACAAGGACGTTTCCTTCGACGCAACGGTTCAGACGGCATTTAATGGACACTCGGCTGGCGCAAGGATATCGGAGGATTCTGCTTGATCCTCATCTTTTCCCTTCCCGGCCTGCTGCCTTCACCCTTTCCCTTAAGGATGGTAAGTTGTGGGAAAAATGTGTGTCTTCCTGCACATCCCGCACGGCACAGGCACCCCTTTTCCTACCCCTTTTAGCCCGGGCCTGGGCCAAGCACTTCTTCTGGTCAGCCGTCAGCCGTGTTGTGAAAAGCGAAACGGAAAGTAGAATGCCGCGGCCAAAGGCCGGTGCCGGAGGGTCGTTCTACGGGAAGCGACCAGCGACTATCTGTCTGCGCTGCTCCGCCCAGATTCTTCACCGATGCAGATTTTCACGCTTCGCCGGCGCGGTAACACATTCGACAGGAAACAATTTCGGTGCGCCGCGTTGCGAACGGCCACGGGATCGCATTCTAGAAGAAAAAAATCCTATATTCACCCCGAACATGCCAGGGCTGCGCGAGATAGAGCAAGAGAGTTCGCGCAAGCATGAGCATATTTAGCATAAAACGATGATAGCTTGGTGTTGGGCTTTTTGCTATCTCTTCTCCACCGCCGGCCACACACTCGAACACGTTCCAACCCTATGTGCAATCCTTGCCGCCCCTGGCCATGTATCTTGTCCTTTGGTCAGCGGATCGTAGGCAAAAAAATGCAAACGCTAGGAGCATTTCTTCCCTTTTCTTCCCGAGCAGCGTTTAAAGGTGGCAGATTCCAACTCACGGGGCCTGCAAGGAACGAATTTCCTCACCTCATTTCCCTACCAGAGACACACACACCGTACACCGAGCGCATCATTCTTCAGTACATTTCCGACCGAACCCCAACTGGAAGCAGCTTCCTTTTCACCCCTTTTTGTGCTGGAAAGTGCGGCCTCTCCTCGGCATTATCTTGTCTCTCGTGCGGCCATTCGAGGACGAGATCGCTGGGGCGCTGTATATTAATGTTTTTGTTATTAAAATATTATAATGTGCACCCTGCGTGTGCGTGTGTGTGTGTGTGCGTGCCCGGCTCATCCCTTTAAATAGGCTGCTGTCCAGTTAACCTTCTCGCCGAAAAGACTAGGCCCCGGGGAAAAAGGGTGGAAGAAAACAACAAAGATGTCTTTTGGCATAAGGAACGGTTGAACGAAAAAAACCCAACGACAACCTTAGTTTTTGTTCGAGCACTTTTCCAAATCACAGGAAAGAGAGTGTAGGGTCTTGGCCGAAAGGAGCCTATTACACAACTTCCCTTTATTTATTTTTTGTCAAAACACCCCGGAACTAAACCCTTACACCGCCAGCTTCTAGCGATCGACACTTGGACTCTAACTAGAGAGTCAACATAAAAAAAGGAGCATCAACGCAGTTCGGAAGCCAAGGGCAAAAACTATGTCCACACGGTTAAATCTCGGCTGCGGCCGCCAATACCGACCTTTTCCTATCATGTGTTTTTTTTAAACTCTCCCCCTGTCCGGTCAAGAAAGGACACCATCGATCACCTGGTTCTTCCCTGAAGCTATTTTCCAGGAGGTTAGCCAGAAGGTTGTGTTGATCCAAGAGGTTACGATTTCGGTGTGCTTGTGGCACTGTTCGGTCGGACCTTTTTTCTGTTCAGTTTTGGTGCTTCGAACCGCGACAAATTAGCCCTCTGGAGGATTAGGATCTTTCCCTTTTTAATGCATAAGGAAACTGCGGACTTAAGCCATATGTTTATCGAAGACTGGTTTAAAGATGCCTAAGTTGAACTGAAAACCAACGATGACCGTGTCCATCGTCTACGGAAGCAAATGTCGTACAGCAATTTAAATGCCAAAAGAAAAAATCCTCTGATTATAATCCTCTTGAATAAAAATATTAAACCGATCAAATTCTTCTAGAGATTCAATTTATTTCTTAAAAAATGGTCATTTAACGCGCACCTACGTCAGTTTGGTGAAAATACAAAACAAAACTATCGCGCTTAAACAATATAGACATCTGCCTTTTTGTAAAAATGCTACTAGCTATAGGCACAACAACTAGCTCTTTTTCGAGTTGATATTTTGCTCCTTAAATGATTACGGTATTTAAAAAAAACGTGGAAATGTTTCTTGGACGGCAACGTTTCCTTCGGCAGGATGTCTGATTCAATACTACTCTACACTTATTGGTACAAGCGGGTTCAATACTTCCTTACTTAACCTCTACGTTTGTGCTTGTGATTGCTTTGTCGGAATGTACGATGAGATTCCCCAAATGGACGGTTAGTTTCCTTGTCTTTTGTCTGATAAAATGTGGTAAAAAAAACATAAAATCTAAATCCAACTACTCCACCCCTTAGCATTGATTTCGGTGCAGCAGCATCCACCCGACGAGCGCCAGGACGGCCAGTATGGTGAACTGCACCTGCAGCGAGGCGGCCCCGGCCAGACGGCACTTGAACGTGTCGAAGCGCGACTCCTTGTCGTTCACGATGTTCTCGAACTCGGCCTCGACCAGCTGCCCATCGTAGTAGGTGATCAGATCCTCGTACGGATACTCGAAGCCCTGCAGGCACTCGCATTTGTAGCCACCGGTTTCGTACCCACGGCCCAGGATCGGCACACACTAGGAAAGCGAAAGAAAAGGGGGAACGGGAAATACGATCTCGTTATTAGAACTATTCGCACACCGCACACGCACGCCAACGGTTTTTTTCCCCCCGATGGGCACAACTCTAGGTCAATGTCCTTTGGACAGTCGACGGTTTGAACGACGAACAAAAGGCCTCATCAACAAATGGGGTTGGCAGCTCCCGGATGCAGTTTCCAGGCTCCTCGGTTGCATTTTTATGCCAACGTTTTTTGAAAGGAAATAAGGTTCGTTAAAGTAATCCGCACCGGCGTGGCGTGGTGATTCAGAATCTCGTCCAGCCAGAACCCAAGCCCAAGCCAAGCCACCGCAGAGGCCAACAACAAAAGGAAATCTTCGCGACACGCTCGTCGATGGTCGATGCAGGCGTGCGAACGCGGTATGGAAACGAATGCGCATTGCATCCCATCCGTTGGGCGAGTTCTTTCCCGCCGTTGCTTGGCCTTTTTCGCAAAATGAAGAAGGAAATCATAGCGAAAACCGTAGCGTACCGGTACCGGGCAACGAGAGAACTAAAATGCAGAAAAATAAACAGGGAAAGGGAACACTTACGTATGAGGATTTCTCGTCGCATTTGTGAGTGTTTTTGAATGCATTCGGCTCGTAATAATTATCCGGACATTGGTTGATATCCAGCTGTAGCATGTTCATTGAAACTGCAACGACTCCCCTGTGGTTGGACGAAGGAAAACAGGAAGAAAAGGAAGAGAAAAAACAACAAACACACACACAGAAGAGCAGGGAATTAGTTTTCTATAGAAAGGCACAGGCTAGCCATCAGAAATTCGGCTTGAATCCTCCACCAGACGGAGGTAGAAGTAAAAAAATGCATTTCCGGCCTTTCGGTCCGCCGGTTCGGGTTTTTCGGCTTACTTGAACTCGAGCTTCGCCTTCAGGCTGTCCCAGCCGAAGAACGGCACCGCGTACGTTATGAGCCACTTCTTCACGTAGCCCTTGCAGTCGAACTCGGGCGTCGTCCAGTACCCGTGGTCCATGGTGGCCGCGTGGTAGAAGTTCGGATAGTGCTCGTACCGCTGATCGTACTCGCCCGTCTCGTTGTGGCGCAGCCGAATCTTCAGGTAGTACTTTTCGAGCGAATCAAAGTTCGACGCCCACCGTTGCTTCAGCAGACGGAAGAACGGTTTGTCGATGTACTCTTCGCCGGTTTTGTTGAAGCGGGCCAAATCTTCCAGGTTGAATTTGCGCGTGTTCAGCTCGCGCTTGTAAGCGTACGGCGCGAAAAGCGTACGGTTGGTAAACTTCCTCCGATCCCAAAAGGTCGCTGCGGACCAGATACGGGTGTTGCCGAGCACCAGGGCCAACGTTTCACCCATCATTTGATCCTCGGTGAGCGGTTTATCGGCGACCCGTTTGCCCGAGTACACCTCGGACGGGTCGGAGATTTGCAGGAACGCGCTGATAAAGTTCGCCAAGCGGATCGCCATTTTGGCCTCGTTCTCGAACTGCTTCTGCGCTTCGTAGGCAAACTCGCCGGTCAGTACCAGATCCTGCGGGTGGAAATTCTTGCACGTACGCCCATTTACCCCCAAGATGAACTTGAGCACCTCATTGATGTTGAGCTTTTCCGAATGTAACGAACTCGGTCCGGTCGTGTAGTTTTTGTACTCATAGTACCGGTTCAGGTACTGCTCTCGAATGTACTCGGGTAGCCGGAACCACTTGATCGGTACCTTCTGTACCCCTGTTGTTGAAATTAAATAAATAAATAAAACATTACCCATTTTTGTTTTCTTCACCCGGAAAGTTCCATCGATTCTACTTACATCCAATTTTCATACAATCAAACCCGTTGTAATACTGCTCATCGGATGCACGCTCGAGTATTTCGCCTAGGTACGGTCTCCGTACGACACCCGGTAATCGGAAACCCGGCTTACAGCGGCACTGATAGCCACCCCTCCGGAATCCCCAACCGTCTATAGGTTCGCATTCGGTCGTTTCCTTTTTACAGCGCGCAGTGTCGGCAAACACGTTCGGACCCTTATTACCTTCGCCCTTGGGACACTGATTAATGTCGATTCGCTCAAAGTCCATCTCCAGCACGGAAACTGCTGTATATCTGGAATATTACGAAGGTAGCCACCGGTCCAGTTAAAGTATATCTCCCCTTTTTTATAACATATATTTGTGTTACTTACGTTGGATATTCAATATGCCGGAACTGGGTGTGGCGGGGGTAGATGTCAGCGATCGGTGTTACGGCCGACACGAGCCACTTGTTTGACCGACGGCAATCGAAGTACGGTTTGGTAAACTTCACCGGACCCGGATTTTCGTCCGCCCCCGGCGGCCCGTGGAAGGTGAACGTTTCGTTCGTATTGTTGGCGTACCGTATTTCCACCTGATACGTCGTCTTCGTGTCGTGCCGTTTGTCCACATTGTCCGGCAGCCAGTGATTGTACCACTCATTGATGTGGTAATTCTTTATCGTATAATCGTGCAACGCCGAGTTCGGCGGAAAGGCACCCAAATCCTTCACGAAGAACGTGTTCAGGGTGGAAATTTTCTGCAGATGAATCGGATCGTTGAAATCATCCTCCCGATACGTGCGCGGTGCGAAACGGGGGAACGTTTTGTTGAAGAACCCACGGTACGAGGACGAGTACGAGGAGTTCGGCGCAAAGTAGATGGCGGAGGCGTTAATGTGCCGATTGGACGACACGTCGGCCACGGTCGAGAGGAAGTAGTACATCATGCCGGGATCGTACGTATCGTTGATCGCCGGACGGATGAAGCGACTCTGCAGGATGTAGCTCCAGAAGAAGGCACGGCTCAGCGCCATATTGTGCAGGTGCAGCAGCGCGGTACGATTCGGGAAGACGGGATTAATGTTTACATCCTTGATGTCCGGCAGGTGGGACACACTTTCCTCGGGCAGCGTGAGGTCCCGGGGCGGCAGAATCGGACAGTTGTCGCCGGTTACCTTATCGAAGCGAATCTTTATCTCATCGAACGCATCCTTCGGCTGCCATTCGTACTGGGCCAACACGCCCATCAGGGTGACAAGCGCAAATATGCCGTAGCTACGCCACAGCAACCCCATTTTCGAGCTGCGTCTTCACACGGGATCGTATCACACTTTGCAGTACTCCAATAAGGCACGGATTGTGAGGTAAAACTATGTTTAAAATACTGTAACTTTACGAACGATACATTACACCTGACTGACGCACCCTCGAAGCTAACGCCCACAAAACAAGCATTTGACAGACCAGTGCTCCGTTTATACTGGCGCGTTCAAGCTCAGTTGCGCACAAGATGGTTATAATATAAAGGTGGGTACATCTAGAAAATCAACCACTTTGGTTTCATTAAATTGTAGTGAAAGAAAAATTGTTATGAGTCGTACGAATTACTGCTACTTTCGGTAGGGACAAGGTTTTCTTATCTAAAAGCATGATGGTAAAAAATCGAATAAAAAATGGCTACCATAAAATATCATACACCTGGTGCAGCTTTGTTGTGAAGACATAACACACACTTAATGTGATAAAATGTGTAGTTAATAATTACTTACACTACTTTTCTGTGATATCTTGACCCTCGGTTATGCGAAGAATTAAGAAAATAATCAGTAGAAACGATTATTTTTTGATAATTCGCATTCAATATGGCCACCATGAACTCACCTGTCTTATAGGCATTTTGGTTTTATAGTAGTTTGAAATCGATTTTTTCAAACTACTTCCGAGTGAAACGGTCGACTTTTAGGAATACAACAAAAAATGTAACAAAATTATTGTAATGCCTAATATTTTCAAAGGTACCAAGTAACCATGTGGCCGTGGTTGCATGAGAAAAAATCTACATAATAGTTCGCAGCATAGTATTGCTAGTTATCACAGATCTTGCTCCGCTATAGACCTCTGACTGATAAACAATATCCAGCCGTATGTTAGGCTAGGAACACATTTCAACGCATGATCTACTAATCAAAGTGTCTGGTACGAACAGCATTCCAGTCCCTCTATTTCATCGACATCCAACCTAATGTTGAAGATATTACCCATAGCTGGATTAAGCCTTCAGAATTACAAATTGGTAGATGTTGATTTTAATGTCCAAAAAATAACAGTGTTATCGAAATTATGTTTACTCTTTGCAATTTTAAGTCATACAAAATTAGAAATTAAATTCATATCGAGTTCGAATGGCTAGCAACCGAAAAACACTGCTCAACCGAAGCAGAACTCATGGACTACAAAAACCACCGTTACCTTACCGGTAGGCGAACTTGCGTATAACTTTACGCTTCACTTGTTTGTTTATTCAATGCACAGCGTGCACCAGTCACACCTCGCAGTGTCTAATTGGGTGAAAACGGGTCAATGCACCTTCGACGAACCAAATTGGCACTGCAAATGCACGTCAAACGCAGCGTCCCAGGGCGTCGGAAACGAATATAAATCAGTTCATCGACCCTATTTAGTGGTGAGGTCATAATTGCTTGGTAAAAGTACAGCACGTTAGTAACAAATTTTTTTACGTGCAAAAAACTACCTATCCTTTTTTTCTGGCAAGCGCAATTTCATTTCTTTCATTCGACAGCAAAAGGCTGTTATTTTATGGTTCTATCATAAGTTAAACAATTCTTATAGTAGACAATGTATTGAACATGTTTGTGGTTTAGCATAATTATCAGGCAGTTAACCTCGTAAATAAAAATTTCAAATTCAGATTTTCTTAAGTACACAATATGGTTTACTCAAATTATCTTATCGAAAACGCTTCAGGGCGAATCCGAAACTGCGCCGGTAAAATACTCGTCATCTTCGGCGCACACATGGCTCGCAGGAGTTTTTGCGCAGCCAACAAACAAGTAATGAAATCTTTCCCTCATCGGGGCTGTGTTTGATTATTCCCATCGAAACTGAAACCAAACGCTGCTGCATGCAAAAAAAAACGAGCACAAGATTCACCACAGCGCAGCAGAGTGCAATGCACTTTTTATCTTTATTTTCGGCAACAGCTGCTGCTTCTTGCCCCCATGCGAGCCAATCGTGTTGCAGAAGAAGCAGCAGCAGCAGCATGGGATCGCGAGAAGGTGATGCTTTTTCTTACTTTTTGCTAGGGCGCGGGAGGCAAGTGCAACGACAAACCGGGCGGCGGGTGGTGCGGCAGCACAAACAAATTCGTCAAACGGGAGAAAAACCGGGCCCCGACCGGCGGGGAGCATCCGAGGAAGGACGAAGCGCAATGCGCTTCAATCAGTTTTGCAACAGTTGTGTTCGGTCACGAAAATATAAATAAAGTAAAACCAAACGAAGATCGCACAAGAAAAAAAAGTAACCAAAAGCAAAACAGGCGAAAGATAGATGCTTCGCCGGGGGCAGACGCAGCATACGTTGCGATTTGGCAGAAGTGAATGCACTCTGCTCGGATTCGTAAGAAAACGAACGATCTTCGAACCGCCTTGGCGGGCAGCATCTCTTCCATTCTTTCACCATTTTCTCTGCCCATCCCGTGGTCGTAAAACCCGTGGGAGCATCGCTGCTGCTGGACGCAAGGATGAATGTGTTCCTTAGGTCCTTTTTTTTAACTGATTGTTTTTCGTTCTGCTCTTGGAAATTATGCAAATCACCTTTGCAACTTTGGTCAAATGTGAACGCTCCCTACGCGGTACACGTCCAAAAGGCGACGATCGAGAGTTTGAATGCAAATTCGTTAGGTGCTGGCCAGCGATGTCACCGAAGATGTTTGATTGCCAACACTCGGATGCATTTTGTGGCTCGGTAGTTTTCAGCATCAATTTCCACTATTCTTTATGGCATTTTCATTCACGAAAAAGTTTGTAAAAAGTACATTTTGAAGTATTTAGTTGTAACACATTGGTCCACATATCTTTTTTAGATATTGTCTAAATCGAACTTAACTTGAAGTACAGCAATATTCTTATACAAAATCGTTGAAATGCTGTTGACCAAAAGCTCGTGTCCTAACAGTTTGCAGTTTATACTTGGCCAAGCCACCATTTCAATTAAAACCAGCACTAGAATATATCTAGTGATTTATAGCTTTAGCAAAGAGCCAATTTTCAAGACATAAATTTTTATCTAAAGCATCTTTTTTTATCTTAAGCAAAAATTTTTAATGTAATCTATTTCAAATAGTACATTATATCGCTACGTTATGAATGAAAAATCAGGATTAAGCATAATCAGACGGAAGAACAGACATAAAACTAAGTAAATACCTAATTATTCTGAACCTTCTGCAGGGATCGTGTTAAGCTGAGAGGAATTAGACACTGGAATGTTGCATATACAAGAAGACAGAATCCTAGTAATTTATTTGGTTTCCAAGGTGAGTCTTTTTTTACGCTAAAGCTTATCAACAATAATTGTGTATTAAAAACTGTCGCGAACTGGAACGATCATGGGCGCAAAGGAATATTGAAAACCTTTAGCTCTAATCTTGTTTTGTTTAGCTGCTGTTTAGCATTTAATCGCTCCCCATGATTCATGCATTCGACAGCAATTCGCGTGGAATTTCAAAATCATTCTGCAG
>KE525168.1:212697-257030 GCA_000441895.2 Anopheles sinensis | reverse complement strand
TACTCAAGCAACCGCCAAGCATTTGCGTTAGGCGTTAGGAATGTTTTCGACGAGATTCGCGTTTGGTAAGAAGTATTATTATATGGTTTTCCTACCGGCCACCATTTTCGGCCATTTTCTTCTTTCGATTCGCTTAGTTTTTCACCGATCACTCGCTATCTCTCTTCCAACCATCCAGTCTCTAACGGTGGAACCAATTTTCCGTTTCTTTCCTTGTTTCGGTTTTCTTTCTATTTTTTGCTGGTGCGAGTGTTTGCTTTGGCTTGAAATTTTGCCAATAAAGAAGTCATTAAACTTTGCCCGTTGCTGCCCATGCGGTTTGTTGCTTCCTTATCCTGCCGATGCACTGCCACACGCTGGATGCATCTCTGGACCTGACCGGGGTTGTGTGGCCAAAGAAGCAAATTTCAAACGCAACACTCGTTTGGGAAACTCTTAGCAGTACGTGGTACGGATGGGCTGGGTTTTAGATGTTGTCCCTCTGTAATCTTTCCGTCTCCATGGAATGGTGAATGTGATAAATAAATACACCGTTTCTTTCAGAGCAGCGATTACGCGAAGCCATGATTACCTTTCCAGAGGTGGTTCTGGACATTCAATGAAAACTAATTTTCTAACGCTAACAAATAATTTATTTAGCCTTCCAAATATCCAGCAATGTAGTAACATAGCGGAAAATGTCTAAATAAACTACCATAAGATATTAAAAAAAAAAACAAAAACACTTAGGCAGACAAAAATTTTCCTCCGAGACGTTATCTATTTGCATTTGGGCATATTTTCTAATGATTCTAGAAATCATAACCAACAATAAACATCCAAATGGACCAGAAATGAATTTTAAAGCTTTCCTGCTGCATTTCTCTATTACAACGTTTCTTTAAATACATATTGATATGTAAAATATTATCTGACGAGATGTACCATGCATTACTAAATATTGGTTAGGATTTTTTATGCTATTTTTAACGATTTTATATCTGTAACATTGTGGCAGAAATAAATTTTGATATGTTAAGCAGCGTTGGGTTAACCTCTTTGTCAAAAACCGATCGGAAATGTAGCTCATGAATAGGACATGCAGTAGTGCAATGACGCTCCACAAAACGCGATGCACCGCGTGGCAAACGGGAAGCAGTTGCACAATTTTGAAGACGCTTCATTTTTGGCGCGCATTTTCCACATCGTCCTTCGACGCTTCCAAAACGGCGTCGCTTTCTCTGGCCGGGCGTTTCTTCGAGGGAGCACAAAGCGGCTCGTCTCGCATTATTGTGCCCCGTGCCCGCTTCTCCATCGACGGGGAAAAGGGCACCTGATTTTTTGCCCCCATCTGCAGCATTACCGCCGAGCTGCCCCGTTCAATTGAAACCCTCCCTCCTACCAGAGTTTGCAATTGCACGTTTGGTTGTTGGCTCGATTCAGCTGGTACCAACTGCCGGTAGCAACCCCGCGGGGAGGTGAAGCTCCACCAACAGTTAGGGCATGGTTCCATGTGGAAAATGTTAATTAACTTCCGCACACCTTTGCCCGCGAGGCCAAATGCTCCGAGGCCATCTTTTGGAGCCCAAGGTGGTTGTGCAAAACGTTCGCGCTGCTGACGAACGAGATGAACGATGACTTTGCCATTGAGAGAAAAATGAGGTACGTTGGGGCAAGGAAGAGGGGGGGCGGAGCGGTTAAGAACAAGTGCAAACGAAAGATAAAGGATGGATGAAGGAGCAAGAATCAGGAGTTGATCGGAGAAAGGCGCATCGGCGATCGGCCAGAGAACGATAGAGAGCGAGAGCAAACCAGCAAATGCAACAGCATAGGACCGGGAAAATAAAAAGAAGAAAAATAAAACCAACAAACATCACCCCACATGAGATGAGAAACCTTTCGGCTGCAGTTCGTTGAACTTTCGAGATCACAATCCTCCAGAGTCCGCGCGCTTGTCGTGCAGGATTGCAGTGTGTGGTTATGTTGCTGGTTACTTTGCCTCCTTTTGTTGTTTATTTTTCTACATTTTTGTTCGTTAAACATCAATGCTCCATTCGATCGGGATGGATTTGGTGCAAGATGCAGCCGACGCGCGAAATAGTGCGTACGCTAAGGCGAAGCGAACAAAACAATAAAAGTAGTATGAAACAACAGGGTTCTTCTGAATTTACGTTGTTCGCCAAATGCGAAGGGTGGAACGAATGCATTTGAATGCAGTAAGAGTGACTAGTTACCGTTATGCGTACCATCAGTTCTGGACCTTAGTTTAAATTGTTATGTGAAACTAGACTTCTAAAATCCTCATAACTTCTACTTTGTTTATTTTTTAGTATTTCAAACTTTAATGAAATGAACGAGCGTTTAGGTTATTTCGTCTTTGCTTTTACTTCGTTTCATTAAATAGCATATGTCAAAGATAGTATTTGTCACCATTTTTAAATAATAATAATTTGTATCTAGATTTAAAAATGATTTTATAAAACGGTTAAGCAAAACGATTTTCGTAAGAATTTTTTAAATTAAAACTCATTATGACAAAGTGATTAACAAAAATCGTTAGGTTCTACTAACAATAGGTTTATTTTTGCGTGAACCAGGACAGCTGTAGAAAACAATGAACATGGATTAACAAATGTTTTCCCAAAGATCGTTTCCCACCGCGTTACAACTGGCAACCGGAAGCACGTATGGCGATGGCGCTGCTCCAAAGGACATTGATCCCGGATCATCGGCCTATGCCGTTTGCCAATCGTGCGTGATGCTGGGCAGAGCCGAATGCAATTCATCCCGAGGTACTCGAGCCCATTGACAGTTCGGGTGAAGAAAGTTCAACCGTTCTTTTGCGATCGACTCGTAGGACGGGGGAGTGTTTGATGTATGCGTCCAGGATCGGCATCCATCTTCTAGGCCGATTATGCAGTTCCAAGGGGGGAGAGAAGGGGCTCGGCGCGCGTGAACGCAGTTGCGTAAATATGCATAAATGTGCAACTGCATCTGCTGCTGCTTTGCGTGTATGTATTTTTTTTTTTTTGTTATGCCTTCCCACTTTGTGTGCAACCCCATTCAGCAAAGGTGTCAGCCCGGTGCAACCGATACCTTCCGGCCCCAGAACCATCCCGCCAGCGGAACCGGAAGCGTGTGTATGTTTCCCAACGCACGGAAAACCGGCGCGTCCAGTTAGCGGTGGCCAGGATCCTGGTGCTGCTTTTATTCTACTCGGATTTTTATTTTCCTCCGCCTTGTGTCGTCCAAAACCGGCCCCGAACGGACCGGCCCCGGTTGCATCCCAGCTCCGGAAGCGACTCGTTTCGCGTCCGATGTCTTCCTTTATGACAGCCGCTGTCATCGGCGGTTGGGACTGCGACGACTCGGCGGGGAAGGTGTACAATAAACAACCGACCCTAAGATGCTTATCGTGGAAATGCAATTGCAGTTGGACTTCCTTTACCAGGTTCCTACCACCGTGTGGATCTGTTTTAATTTTCACCCTTTTTTCCATCCACCCCAGGAGCGCATCCTGTATGTTTGCGTGTGTATGTGCGTATGTACTTTTGATGCAATTTACCTCGTGCACACTGCAGTCTTCGGTCCCTCATACATGGCCTGACGGCTGGAGTAACACGGGGACAGACGGGAGGGAGAGGCAGAAGGGTGGACTGTAAGCATAAATAAAAGACGATGTCGATTCGAACCGATCCCGAGTGCACGAGTGGGCACTTGGATATAAAAAGGAGCAAAAAAGGGAACCGGACAGGAAGTGCAGGCTTGCTGCTCTGGGTTCGAAGTTCGCACGCCGGACGATGGCTCGGTTGCATCCTTTTGGACCGAGGTTTTTCCGTAGGTTATTTTTTCGTTTTTCAAAAACATTCTGCACCCGTGTTTCCCACACCAGCGCACACCCTGGAGGGGAGCTGCCGGATGGAGGGAATCAAAACGAACGAATGTGGAAAGAGTGGAAAATGGTTCCAAACATTGCAAAATGAAATTATATGAAAAGAAAAAATGCACCACCGTTCTGAGAGTGCAATGTGAAACGATCCGAAAGCCGTAGGCAGAACGGAATAGGAAGAGAAATATTTAGGCAGCATCCGAAAGCAGAATGCAATGACTACAGCAGATGTGAGATCTGGCGAAGTACAGCAACTGAAAGGAAAATAAAAGTACCCACGTGCACTGCTGGAAGACGATTGGAGTTCGGGCATAATTTTTATGGGAGACGTAAGAAAATAAACATAGCAAAAATCGAGTTATGTAAAAAATACTTATGCTTGCTTGAAATCCTTTAACTATTTATAATATTGATATGCATTTACGTTACAAAACAGATTGGAAGATCTTTTCAAGGCAATCCTGAATTCACACCATTATAACAATGACACATAAAATGGACAAATGTCTCAGCAGATTGAAAGAACTTGACAACCATTTAGCCGAATTTGGGGCAAGTTTTTCAGTCAAAACTTAATTAAATGTCCAAGTGAGTTTACAGATAAGTGCATCGCTCTTTCTAGATATAGTGTACCGAATATCTTGTAGAATAGTCCACTTTAAATATTTACACCAAATTAAATAAACCCATCAAAACACAAAATCTGGAAAATATGTGTCACTTTGCAAAGTTGAGTAAAAAAGAAAGTGGAAAATCTGAATTTGAAAAAAAGTTAACTTTTGGAAAAAATGCCATCACTGTTTGGGGCAAGAGTGCCACCCCTATATTCACTATTATTCTTCAGATTAAAACCGCCAAAAACTTTACAATTCTTGTTGAGTTCACAGTAAAGCAGGATGGTTCGTTAATACTAGCGGATTTCGTCCGAAAGATTTTTTTCCTGCGGCCAGAATGCCAAAACCGTGAAAACGCTCGCCAAATAACTGAAACTCAAGGAGACAACACTCGTCTCCAGTATGGTAAATCCAGTTTGGGTCGTTATGAGACTATAAAATGTATTTTCATGCTCTATTTTATTATCCTTGACATATACTAGCACCACATATGGTAAGATTTTTAATTCTTCCATTAAACCCTTCAATTAAGCTAGGTGGCCGTCTTGCCCCATAGGGGTGGCATTTTTGCCCCGAAGCACAAAAAATAAGTGGTTTTACAAAAAAATTTAAAACAATTATAGAATAGTTTTTTTTGCGTTTATGTTTCTGAAACTGAACGACAAGAGAAAAAATAAGTGTGAAAATGTATTAAAAATAAAGCCGGCGTTCAGCAAATAGATTCTAGTAAGTTATAGAACGAATCGCTTAAGGTGGCATATAACAAATATAAAAGCTACGTAGCATTAGCAATAACCATTTCTGTTATATTTTCGAGGTCATAGACGAGAACTTCATCGATATGAACAAAATCCCAAAACTTTCCTTAAAGATTTATTTTTTCTGAGTATCATAACGTAATTCATAAATCATGCATGACGTGTCATCTAATGTTCCCGGGTGATGTAATAATCAGAAGTGTGACTGTTCCCCCATCGGATGCGTAAGCGATTCCATTGCAAGCACATACGCTCGAGGGACTCTACCATGGTCTCTATCCAGCTCGTTTCACCCTTAGTCTCCCGGATTTATATATGGGTCTACCTTTAATATCATTACCAATAAAAAAAACCTCTGGCAGGACCCCGAGGCCATAGAACAGTTTTATAATTTCCAAAAAACTAAACATCGCGTTTCTAACCTGGTCCTGTTTGCCCTGACCCACTCAAGGGTCAGGTTGATCTTCCCGAGCAGGCTAGTTGGTGGCAATCGGCACCTTGCAAAACACCAAAGTTGCGTAGTGAGCAACTTGTTCTATTCCAAATTCCTAAAACTCACATGAGGGGTCACATTTTGTGCTGGTCAGTACACCAAAACGGACTCGTGGGCCAGAAACAGCTTCCTCAGAATTGTCTAGGACTATCAACTGCAACCGGCATCCTTAAAGACAGCCTGACTTGATCAGTTTCAGCAAAGAAAAAATTAAAAAAGGAACATACACACGTAAGGCCAAGCAATCTCAGCCCTCCGTATCCACAGTGATCTCTGGCCCCGCAAAGACAGCATTCGAACGAAAAAAAAACATCCCATCACACCGCCAGACAAACCACTCCATCCCATTCAACCATTGGTAGGCCAGAGACCAGATCAGACATGCGATCCATACGACCAGCCCTTTTGTCCGGCGCGAGACCCTTTTGCCCGACCGTCACGTGCAGAGTTGTCGTGCCAGGGTCGAGTCGGGCATTGTTCGCTCGAGACAATGGGTCCAGTGCTGCGTCTTAAAGGCCCATATCGCCTTTCAACCCCTTCGGGCGCACCGGCCTTTGCGCCTGGACCTAAACTTCCCCTGCCCCCCTGAAGGACATTCCCAGGACCAGCCGGCAATGGACAGTGGTCACCGTGGACCGGTGGTTCTTTACTCGTGCCTGGGTGGACGCGAGGTAACAGGAAGAAAATCCTTCAGCAGACAGGCGAAGGTCTGGTACTTGTCGGGAATGTCCTTTCCTGTTCCGTCCTTTCCCGCTGTAGGCAAGTGGATAAATGGAAATGGTATGTTTCGGGGGATTTGTTTTCCCATTTATGATTATCCTTTTCCGAGATGGTTGAGGGAGTGAAGTACGAGATTTTGTGTAGAACTCAAGGATTTCAAAAGTAAGACATCCTTCAGATGGTCCATTTAGTAGTTTTTGGAGATGTCCAAAATCTTGACATTAATTATTAATGGGTTCTGACCAGAATTGATTCAGATTTTAATTGCTCATCCAACATGTTACTGTCCTTTTTCTATTAAATTTGGATAAAGGGATTTGATTGCCAAAAAGCGTCCTTCTCCCAGCCATCCTGGGAACATTCTCGTGTTACAGGCGGAAACTCCGTCCCCCCGAAGTGAAACGGGACCCCGAGAGAAACCGAATGGAGCAAGTCCTCGTTCACCGGAAGGAAAGAAAATGAAACATCCCGGCCAGCATCACGCCAGCCAGGAACTCGTACGAAACGCCAAGAAACTCGCGACCGAAAGGAAGGCAACCGTGTTTGACCGTTGGCACGACAGGAAGTGGCCAGCAAATGTGCGATCGGCGACTGCGAGAAAGACGACACCCGTGCCAGGCCGCCTGGGCACCCTTCTGCCTCCGCGGGAAAACGTTGCCCGAACCGGCCGGGAAAATAGGGGGCTTTCCCTGCGGGGCCTTGCGCAGATGCGAGAAGCGCAAATCGATTAATCATAGCCCAAAAGGCTGCCACCGGAGAGTGCGAATGCATTATTTATTTTATCCGAACCGGGCCTCCGGTGGATCGTCTTCCAACGCTCATCGGCGTTTCCTATCCCCTCTCCCTCCCCTCGCTTCCCTTTTCCACTCGGCCATTTGCCACATCCTTTCGAGGAGAGAGGCTGGTTGGGCTTTCTTGTTCATTCTTTAGCAACGGTGTTTTATTTTCGTTCGTGGCTCAGCAGTGGCCAGTGTCATCGGAATAATAAACATATAGGTGCAACATTATACGCTTACGGACGGAATGATTATGATGATCCATCCTTTGGAGCGCGCATGGTAGTGTGAGTGTGTTCGTCCGTTTCCTTTCCTTTTCAAATTTCTTCGATCGCTGGAAAGTTGCTTGACTTTCGCTCCAAAACTCAACAGTTTTCTCCCTCAAAGGATATTTTAAAAACACACATACACACACTTAAAACGTGCAGGATGCCCTTAATGACGATGATGATGGCTTGGTCAAAGACCAAGAACGCCGTACAAGATGATCGTCATCTTCCACCAGGTCCAGGGCAGCATCTCGCTCGATGTCATCTCATTATTCCGGGTGAGATTCGGTGGGAATAAAAACAGGAATTGCGTTTGCCGTATCCTTCTCTTCTCCACGTCCCTCCGGTTCCGTCCCCCCCTACCTGGTAGGCTATTCGAGGGTCTTTTTTTATCTCCCTGTCCCGTTCGCTCCCCTTCGGCGTGCCCTTCGATGCCGCTCCGACACCAGGTTGACCAGTTGAGGTTCCGCGTGGATTTAATAAGTACAACTTCTTGCTCCTCCAAGAACCGAGAACCATTCGCGGTCTCGCTCGGTACAGTGGTGACACTTCGCTCCGTCTCACTTCCCCCTTCCACGGGTTCTTCAGGCGCGCATCATGTGTCTTTTGGGCGCGCGCTTCCCCCTTTCCCTTCTGGTGGCTGCGCTGGACCGGACCGGTAACCTGAAAGTAATGTCCAGCCCGAAAAACCCGCTCCCGTGGAACGTTGGTCGACGAGCGACGACGACGACGACAGTCGCAAGATATCGGCACAGCGGGGACATTGAGAAATCGGGAAAAGATGGCCAACAGGCGAGCGAAAGAAGAGTCGGTTCAACGCCGCAAGTTGAATATAAGGAACCGTCGCGAAAAATCGCTTACGAGCGTTTTACGGTTTTTGAAGCGCATAAATCTTGCATCTCTCTTCGACCCTTCCATTGGGAAGGAGAAAAAAGGGATTTCTAGCATCAGATCGCGTTGCTTTAAATTCTGCGTTTCTCTCAATGTCAAATGCGAGTTACAAATCCTTTTTTATTTCGAGGCAAAGTCCTTTTTTCTGCGTCCTTTTTATGTCGGTCAAGTCCATCGAACCTTAGCTGCGCTTAGAAACGGAAGTCAGTTTAAGTACGGGGACACATTTTTTCCTTTTATTCATGAACAAAATCTAAAGTGTACAACTAAAAAAACTGTCCTTTCGCGTTGGCACGCCTGTGAAGGTGAACGGATCGCGAACCGGATGCTGGGCACCAGGACAAATGTCATCCTTATGCGGGGTTTTGCCTTCCGAACCCTTTTCGGTTCAGAGTTCTTTTCACGTCCGTTTTCGTTCCCTTTTATCGGCACTTATTTTGCATTCGCTCTGTCTAATAATTTAAAGTACCAGAGAGAAGCTTAAACGATCATACAAAACGATATCATTCGCCGTTTAAGTTTAAGTTTAAAAAAATCTCAATTAAAATAAAACTCATAACCAATGTGTACTAAATGTGTGCTAAAATGCCCCCTGTTTGGCAAAATCGAACCTACTGGATGTTTTTACCAAATCCTTTCTTTTCTCATATATGAACCTCACTTTGCAATCCTTCGAGATCGTTCGCAGTGGGTTCGGTCTGCAAAATTCAAAAGAACATGCCGTCCGGTATTAAATATCCTCTCCCGCCAGTCAGTCCATTGCGCAACTGGCACCGCATGCGCATTGCAGTTGCATCCTTCGGGCGCTTGTGGAGCGCCATATTTTTCACCGTATGCATAGCGTTTGAGTTTTGAAAATCTTCCAACCTGGTACGCTGCATCGGACAAAGAAGAGGGTAACGAACGAACGAAAAAAAAAACCCAACACGGCTTCATTCCTCCATCTGTTGCCTCAATTCATTGGCGCATTGGCCACGTCGTCGACAAACGCCGTCGGTTCCTGTACCAAAAGTAAGACATTTCATCTGATCTGGCCAGGCGTCATCGAATACGTTTCACCGCCAAACTGGTTCGGTCGCAAGCCTATGGACGGAGGGAGCGGCCAAGGGGGTAAAAGGAGGGGAGGTTTCTAAGGAATAAACTCGAACAAAGAGCAACTCGACCGGAGCACAGAGCGTTTTGATTTACTTAGGCCATGACACGGGCGAAGAGTAGCAGATTGTGGTCCTCGCCGAGCTCCTTTACGTAGTGGTGTGATGCGCAGGACATAATCGTTCGGGTGGCATCGGTACCTTGGACCACCACCATTACAATGCAATGCAATTGACCAAAAACGCTCGCCGTAATTCGAGACGGAACGATCGGTGCAGCGAGATTGCACTCGGCGTTCGGGAAAACGGGAACGAACTCGGCACGGGAACTGAGAGGTCCACCATTGGAACCAAAAATCTTACGTCGTTGCTGTACCTTCATATGCGTCCTGGGGGTCCTAAATCTAATCTCGCTGGAAACGTTTAAAAAAATACACATCTACCAGCATTTTGATTCGAGGAAAATAAAACTGGAAATAATACACTTGTCTTCCGGGCCGCAACCCGTTCGATTTAGAACCTTTCATTTGCAAAACCCCTCCAGGATCCAGTTTGGCACCGGGCATGCACAGAAACGTACGGGTTTAGTTTTTTTATCGCACGCTTGAGTAACCGCACGAAAGGAAGAACGGAAACAAAATGAATTACTGACCCCCGAAACCGTCACCCGTACATGCTCGAGGGTCCTGTGGTCGTGTGTGAGGGTCGAATTATGACACAATGTCCAAGGGCAGGGGGAGGGGTGAGTCTTCGGGAGGGCATAATTCTGGTTAACCAACCTCCGAATGCACATGTCGTTTGGACCCGAAGCTAGCGAAACTTAACCGAATGGAGGAAAATAAACCCCCTGACAACCAACTGACGCGCGCGACGAGGGAGAACAATTAACGCAAAGGGACAGGAGGGTCAACTGAAACCATTTTTTTTTTTGCACAATTACCCGTGTCACCGACCCTTCAATTAGAATAGAAATTTCACCGGGCGAATCTAGTGGTTAAAATGTTTTTTTTAAGTTTTCAAGACCAAGCCAGAAAGTTATCCCACGAGATTGAGTTAAAAAAAAACCTGGTTAGTTATAATAAAAAAACAAATAATGAATGCTATCTGTACATTGTATAAAACGTTCTTGAATGTTTCTCAAGGGTGAAATTTTTATCCCAACAAAAACTAGATCTTGAAATCGTGTCTAAAGAATTAAACTAAACTTGAAAAAAGAATCATAATGCTAAAGACGCTTGCTTTCTGAATTTATTTTTCAATTTACCGAAAGGGGACACAGTGGGAAGGGAAGTACAGAGGATTTGCGAACATGAGTGCAACCGATGCAATTGCACCGATGCAGCGATGCATTCATGTGTGAGTGTATGTGAACTTGATACGATCGTACGATCAACCTCAACTTCTAAGCCTAAACGTTCGGGGATTCGCTCACTTGCGTAATGATGAAGGTAATGGTGACGGTGTTGGTGCATTGTCGATTAAGCAAATGCGCTCCGACGGGATGCACTTTGAGTGCATCTGAATTGAACAAATGAGAAGATAGAGGCAATGGAAGGGTAAACGTTTGTTGGAAGAGAAACGATAAAAAATTGAAGACTTAATTACTTTTAATCGCTCGAGCCAACAATCGTTTATTATTTTCCTAACGAGCACGTAATGCAACTGCATGCAGCACGGAACGCGCCCGAATCATGAGAGATGATGCGCCTCCATTTTCGTCGCCTTCCAGATGTGCTGCCGGTTTCGTAATCCATCTCCATCCATCCGCCGTTCCTTCGGACTGCTTCCTACGCGCTAAAACTGCATAAAACTGCATTCGCGGGTTCAATCTTCCCGAGGGTTTCTTTTCGCTTTTTTTGTTGTGTATCCCGGCACCCATACTAGTGCAGGCCGGTGCCGGCCGCAGTCAGATACCTCAATTCAATCTGGTCCGATTTCAGACCCCCCACACGCCCCTTCCCACCCTCCTCGCCGTGCCATTCCGCGGATGCACTTTTGCATTGCGTTACGATGTAAGCGTAATCGAATAAGCATCGCCGACGTCGCACGTGTGTAGTGGTACCTTCCGGGGTTGGCCACTGCACACGGCCATGTGTGTGCATCGTGCTGTCCATTCCCTTTTCGGTGTGGATTAATAAAACTAATGCAGCAACTAATAAATGAGGCAAAAATGGCGATACCGTACGAGAAAATGAAAAGCTCCTCGCGACGGAGCGAACGAAAAAGGCCCCCGGGACGCCTGGTGGCCAACACAGGCCCAGCTGCACCGGTGTGATAGTGGCCACGGCCACCGGCACGACGGTATTAGTGATGGCCAATGGCGTAAACTGCATACAGCACGGCGTGCAGTTGATAAAGATGAGATTCTTATGCGAAGGGAGGGTGGACGGTGGGGGGTAGGGAGCTACCCGAAGGAGCGACGGGGGGGATGAATAGATGCAACACCGCGCACTTATACTGCACTCCCATTCGCACACACATTCGCGATCTCTCTCTCCTCTTGCATCGCCATTTCCGATCCGATCGCCTCATTCGCTCCTTCTTCGTGCGAAACCCCATTCCTTCGGCCAACATCATCCCCTTGCATCGCGATGGATGCTCGTGTATATGTGTATGTGTTTGTGCATCGCTAGATCGCACACCACCAAACACCGAGCGTCAGGCGGCTCGAGGCGCAGCGCGTTTTGTGCACGCGAAAAACCCCGAAGGAGCGGCCAACCAACACCGGCGTACCGGCGCACCAACACCACAACGGCGGCCGAGCGCTAGCCGAATGTGTCGGAATGGGGTTGCGGCGAAAAAACCCACCGGTCTGGACGAGGCGCTTTCGCATACACCGGTGCACTAGTGAAGTTAAACGCGGACGATCAAGAACGTCGAGAAATCGAGTCGTGGTCGTCGTCGCCGTCGCGTTGCATCCGCATATAGTCTCTCGCTCCCTGTACCAAGATCTTTATTTTTTAAAAACTTTTTCGGTTTTTTTTCTACCACCCCGCGAGTTTGTTTTTGCCAAAGTGTGATGAGCAGTGCCCGCGAAAGGTGACACGATTCGTCTGGAGCATGTGACGGACACGGGCGACACGAAGAACAAATTACCCACCGGTATTTTTTTGTAAATCGCCGCTGAGGATAGATTCGGCCACACAGTAGGAGAAAATTTCAAACCTGAAATAGAGAGAAAACAAAAAAAACCAAACCCCAATCCCGGTACAGAAAGTCAACAGTGAAAAAGTGCACCCCAGCGACGAGGAAAAACCCTCCGACACTGTACGTTTCCTCCGGAAAATGTTCAAGTATAAACCAACATGCAAGCAAAAAACACATCCAACAATCGAAAGCATTTAAGCGCTACAGAGAGAGAAACGGCCTAGAAAGGAAGCGATGAGGTGTCTGTGTTGAAACATTATTTTCTTAAACATGTGCTAAATGAAGTTGAGAAGAAGGTGTCTTGAAACTATAAAATCGAAAACATTTCGAAAAAAAGGAGTTAAACACGAATCTTTACACTCGAACACATGCTAGAACCCTAGAAGAACACACACCGCAAGGACCTCAGGCTCGGTGCAGTGAAAAAAGTGTGTGATGTCCTGGTGGACCCTTTCAAATTGAAACAGACGAATTTCCATATTTCAACACCGGCACCGTCGGGATCGGTTCTTTCTCTCGGCTGCTTTTCTCTCGTATCGGCGTGTTTAGTGTTACCCTCCGGTTTCCGTTGACCGGAGATGAATGGACGTAGCGACTTTTCTTTTGAATTTTTAAAATACCATCATACCGGTTTCTGACTGTCGTCCAAGATACAAGTGTGATTCGTGAGCTGTTTAAAAACATCACCTCAAAGTAACTCGTAGCACGAGATTTTTTTTTCGGTTCGTTTGTTCGGAAAACAACTGCAAGTGTTAGGGGAAAATCAAATACGTCTATCAAAGTGAAATAAGAAGTTCGTTTTCCGGCATCATTCTGTGCACAGTTTAACATTTCCAAATCGTTTTCCCTTCGGTGGAATTGGTTGTTGGTTGCATGCTAAGGAGGCGACGAAGATCGTTCGTTCAATTCTGCCGTCGGCCGCGCACACTGCACGAATGCCGTCGAACTCTGAAGTCGAGCAGTTACTATAAACCGAGCGCCTATACGGACGTTAAGTGTATGCGTTCGCATCCCCGGGGAGGGAGCACGGACCGCACGAACAGTGCTCAGCTTCAGTGTTGAAGTGCAACTGCGCCGTTGCACAACTGGTGTTGTTTGAATGCAGTTGGAAATTCTGTGAGCGTGAATGAACAGTGTGAAACCGTTCAAATAAAACGTTATTCGAAAGACTCGGCGTTAGTGTCTAAGCATTTCGCAAATCTGTTTCGTTTAGAATAAAGTTTTTTAAATGGAGTTTTTAGATCTCAAACCAGCATCGTACCTTCATCCTTGATACCCAAAATTTAATTTCCGATCTTAGTTGAGCACACACACACACACAAAACACAAATTCTAACAGCTACTAATCATTTCTCTCCCTCATTTTCCCATTACTCTTATCTCAGTGCGGTGCAATAGAACCACAAAAACACACGTTTCGGCCCAACTACTAACCACTAACCAGCTTACTAACACCAACACACATACATACACACACATCCATATGCAAAACACACCCAAGCAAAGTGTTCGCAAAGGAGAGAAACAGGAAAAGGGCAAACAACAAACCATGCAATAGTTTCAAAAATGTGTTTCGGAACCCAAATCTCGCCGGCCATTGCACCACAGCCGCCGCCCCCATCACCACCGCCACCGCCGTCGTTACCGCCCGTCCGGATCGACGTGATCGCCGACGGCGTCGATGATGCTGGCAAAATTTAGTACACACAGAGTTACAAGCTAAGCTAAAACCCTCCCACTCCCATCGCGCAGTATATCGTAGCAGTAGATCGGACTCGTTGCACCGGAAGGAGTTGGTTGAGTGTGCCCCCGTCGTGCTATATGACACTGTTGAGCACACACATATTCGGCTTCGCGCTCGTCCGTGGAACGCCCCGGGCAGATGCATTCGAGGTCGCGTACGAGTAAAGCCGGGAGTCCGGGTGGAGTGGACAGTAGCGGACGTTTCCGATAATCTAATTTGTCTTCTAAACACCACCAACGGGGAAGCATTGAAAACAAAAAAAACTTCTTATATAATCAACTCGCGTTCTCATAGTAGTGTGTCCTAGCGGAAAGAAAAACAACGACTCGAGCGACGGGCTTTGCTAGTGCATTATCGATTAGGAATATGTGTGTCTACTAGTGTGCTGCAGCGGATCAGTGTGCGAGTGTGTGCCCGTGTGCCCGTATGTGTGTTGGTTAGTGCACGCCGTGGTGCACGCTTCCGGAGGCAGAGGAAAACACCACCGACGAATTTTGTGCGCAAGTGCCTGAATTTGGTGTTCGAGTGAACGGTGTGCAGTTACGGGAAAAGCGACGGAAAAAAACGAGCGAGGAAAATGGTATAACGTGTAACGCTCAACGTTCATCCGCCCGTGTAAGTTCAAGTTTCAAGGTTCGTTTGATAAAACAACCGCACGAGCATCATTTCAGTTAAATGTGAAAAGTTAATCAACGGTCAAGCAACACGGATTCATTCGGAGGATAATTAACAGCGCGCAAAAGTGCCTATCGTGGTTAAAGAAAACTGTTTTAACATCGGCGTGCCATTGCGAACACACTTCATGTGCCCACTGTGCGTTGTGAGAAACGAGAGTGAAAGCAAACAGCGCGAAAGACAACGAAAAGAAATAGGTTAGGAACGGTCGCGGTGTACTAACCGCGCCTCGCTAAGGTCCTGCGTGTCACGCGCGCACCTGAACCTGATCGCGCCATCTGGTGTCGCCACGGCGCACCATTCGAGCAGTCGGCGGTCGGCGACCACGTGATCGCAACGAAGACCCACCATTTGTTGTGTACCGTTCGGCGCAAAACGGGTGCAGCTTCGCCCCAATGTGTCCGATGTCCGGGTGCTGCCGCTTGTCGTACACCGTAAAAAAGATTGGCATTGGTTTAAAAACTCAAAAGTCTCACCGAAAGATTAAATAAGTCAACACACAGTCAAGAAAGTAGAGAGAAGGAAAAAAACACACAAACATCCTTGGCTCAGCTTCATCCTTGCTGCAAGATAACCGCTAATTTGAACACTCTTCTGGCAAAACCTCATCTACCAGCTTACACACAAACACACAAGTTTCGACAGTAATTAACAATCGCAACCGAATTCATCACCCTTCACACACTATATCTCCACGATATCGTATGCCGTGCAGAAAAAACACTCACAAATTAAACTAACATTCATGCTACTCCGGTGTACTAGGTAACATTAGAGGTAGAACAAATCCGTTCCCAACAAACTCAATCAGACCAAGTGAAGCAATAGAAAAAGCAGCAGCAGCAGAAGAAGTGAGCGAAAAGCAGTGTGCGAAAACCTCGACTCCACTCGACCTCAGCTTTCGGGAAAGGTGCGCGTTTTTTTGCGGTTGTTTGCTGGAAGTTCTACCCATCGCCGGTTAAATTTTTGCTTAAGGTGAGTATCAATTCCGTTAAGTAAAGTTTAGTACATTTACAACTGATTGAAAGGCTGCCAAAGACAATTATCTAAGATAAGAGCAGCAAGGCAAATAATTTGATTTGCTTTAAACAGAATGGAAAATCGTCTACAAGAAATGTCAAACTCGTTCCACGTGACAACTGACTAATGTGGTTCAATATTCCATTTTCTACTGGTTTAAATTGTTCGGTATTGTAATTCAGTGCATTACGAAAAGAACTTCAAAAGCTTGGCTAGCACAATTTTAAAAGACCACTTACACTACAAATCCAATTAGTAGTAAACAAGAAGGACTTTCTCCTCTAGTTAAATCAACTTGATGGATAGTCTTGAATACTACTATCCTCATCTGACCCAAATTAGATACACGGCGTGTCCGTTAAACATGTGAGAATAGCAACCAAACCAGTCGTTGCCGACCAGAGTGTGTGCAGCAGATCGATGATTTCTAGAATGGTTCCCTCGTCTCCATAGACCGGACGAGACGTGAACGTGCAGCTGCAATTGCAACTCTCGCTTACTCGTCTCGGGTGCAGTTGCATGTGCATTTACTTAGCAAACTGGTCGGACGGCTTACACTTCGCGAAGCGAGAAACGAGTTACGTTGGCCTTGAAGGCACGTTTGCGACCAAAGTTTCTGTTGTGCAATGCGAGCCAGTGGTCAGTTTCTTGAACGCTTCTCGCCCCTTTGAAAAAGAAACCACAATTAGTGGAACTGCAAACGGTCCATTTATCAATTAGCGTGAAGTGAACGTTGTCATCGGTTTTCTCGCAATCGCAGGACGACTTTTTGAAAACTTTTACCACAGATTACCGTTATTTGTTTGTATTTATTTTTTATTTTTATTTATTTTCTTATATTTCAACTACACTTTCTCACCAAACATTGGAGTAGCATAGTAATTCTTGCAAATTTGAAACAATCTATTACATGCTACGATAATCCTTGATGAAGATATTATAAGCCGCTCCAAGTCACGCCACCTTATGTCAATAATAAGTTGGCAATACTGTACTTGCACAGTTTGTTTAACGTCGTCGGTGCAATGTGTGCATAACCTCAAACACTTTGTCGAGCTGTCGGAGCTGTTTCATTGGAACAAACAACGCCGAGCACTCGACGGCCTACCAGGCAAGCGACTTCCTCTACAGCCTGTTTAGAACGCTCCACATATCCGCTCGAAGGCCTCCCGAACGATCCGTCTTATCGCCCATGTCACGCTATCAATTCGCTCAGCTTGCCCCCTATTCGTCGCGTGCCCTGTCGACGGTGCCGACTAAAAGTGCAATCGGCCACTTCGCCCTCCTTTTCCGACCACCACTCCAGGCAAAGAGAGCACTCCGGTGCACAGGGCGACTTTATCGGAAGCGATAAAGGCGAAGCGATGGCAGACCAAATGCGAAAGTGGAGCCAATCCGCCGGAGGTTCATCTTCAGACCTTTCGCTTGCTCGCCTCCGCCTTCCGTGGACGTGGACGTGGTTGATGGCGAGTGCATCGCCCAGCGTGGCCGTTGTCATCTGTTGCTGGAGCATGACATCATCCGTCGCGCGCGGCCACCCGGCTTTTGCTGTTTGCATTGACCCGCGCCGTATCTCGCTGCGCTGGAGAAGAACACTCGTGTAAGTCGATATGGCACATACACATGCGTTGCAGGCGCGTCCCACAAACTGCAGTCCTCAAACATGGCTTTATGCAATCGCGTCTCAAAGGCAACAGATGGAGGCGCTGGAAGAACGAAGCAAACGGCACCTCAAGGCGTAAGCACCTAGAAAAAGGAGGAGGCAACAAGAAGCTAACCAGAAAACATGACAATCGGGCGTGTGAAGTGGTGCACTCGAGAGAGTGTTCCGCTGCCTTGAGGACACTGTTGTGTGACAGTTTAACACCACATTCGCAGTCCCCATCCCATCGCCTTGCGTGGGGAGAGCCTTCTTCTGGTGGGACAGCTTGCCTTAGCCTATCGTTTGCCTTGTGCCACTCCACTGTGCAGGGTGTGGCATAAATCTAGTTAAAGGCTAAACGTCGCTACCCTTTCCGCTTGCCGCAAAACAAACATTTCTCCTTGCTTGACCCTCTCTCGGCGCGACTCGAGCGATCGGCAGAAGGGTCCAGTAGCTGCAATTTAGAACAAGAGAAAAAAATGTTCCTCACTCAAACAAACACACATCTCGACATTAATGTGACGTGGCGTGGAAATGCAGTAGACGAAGAAAAAACGTATTCCATATCAAAACCCCTTATTTTTATTTAGAACCGTTTTTTTTTTTAACCGATACTTCATTCAAATCGCAAACACCTTTTATTCCGCGTGTGCATTCCCATACACCCCACCAGGGGTCATCGAGCGTGCGGTGAGGGATTTTCCGCTTCACCTAGGGGAGAGGGATGAAAATCTGTGTGTTACTTACGTTACGGTGAAAAAAAAACACAGGAATCGTTTAAAACGACTGCCGGAATGCGACAGCCTCCTCGGACGGTAAACCAGCGCCATCATTTATACACACACAAAAACACCATCATAATCGTCCTAGGCATGCAGCACATATTATATTGTACTCCCAGGAGTTCGCGTCCTATGTGCTTTATGAGTGTGCGGTATCATATTCCATGTACATATTTTTTTATGTGCTCGGTCGGGGTATGCAATCGACACCCGTCCGTTTAGCCGGTTGCGATCGCGGTATAACGTGTGTGTTTAGACTGCTACTTCTCGCTCTGTCTACTTTCGGTGTATTTTTCTCATTCTCTCTTTCTTCCCCCGGGTTGGAGTTTTATTGGGCGACGTGTGCAAAAAACCACCGCGGGGTGAAGATGGTGCAGCGTTCCATTACACCGATGCACTTTTTTGCAATTGCACACCGCTCACACCAATACCACGCAAAGGGGTGCGTATGGTACACTAAGAAAATTGAATCGCCGGTACCAAAAAGCGGTGTTATTTCAATTGCATCAGATTATGATGAAATTTACTCTTCACAACCCATGTGTGGGTAAGTGTCTGGGTGTGTGGGGATGCATCTAATCTTGGCAATAAAAGTCAGTCAATTTCAAGCGTTCCATTTTTACCGCTTATCTCGATTGATTTAATAAACGATTTTTAACCTTTTTTTTTCTTCCATCATTTCATTTTCTATCAATATTTTGTGATTAAAAATAAAACACCAGTTTTTATTTGAATCGCACGACTGCAACCGGTTCGAGGGCCATTACGTCACCGCGTGTGACATTAAACGTCAGATCAACGAAATTGTGGAAATATTTGTTTCAAAATAATTTCTCCTTCGAAATGTTTATTTTAAACTTTTATCGAAAATGAGAAAAATTTTAAATTATAATATCGAAGTTAAAAAAATATGTTTCCACCAATTCGCTCCATTCGGTGAAAAGAGACTTCAACGCCCGATGGAGACGCCTGGTGGTCGACAGATACTGAAATACTGAGCAACGATAATTATGTTGCAAATTTTTATTTAACAAGAACATTCCAACGTTCAGATCAAAAACCCGGTTCAGTTCGCGAACCGGTTCGCGATTTCGCGAATTACGCGGCATGACATCGCGCAAATTGCGCTCACTGCGGTGGCACTCAGCGATTGTTGGCACTCAGTTAGGGGTTTTCTGTTTAGTTAGGAGGCTGTGACGGGCTGGGTGGGGGGATTTGAACGTCAGCGAAAAAATTCGCACATCTCTCGTTCGTGTGCGGCAACCAGCACAATTCGCAGCATGTTCCGGCGGCGCGCATTCGACCTACACCGGCATATTTTGGGGGACCTTTGTGTTGTGTGCTGTTGTGCCCTATCGTGACTCGGAGGTGATTTGATCGAATGGAAGAAATAAATGGTAGTTCTGTGGTTTCGATAGGTGAGAAAATGCCTCCCCGAAGCAGAACAGAACCGCACAAAAAGCCGATGGATTGTTCGCTGAGGAGCATTTGCAGTTCGAATACATCCTTGGCGGTGTGTGTGTTGCGTGAGTTCCGCGTGCCGGCTGTTCTTTGCGATTGCGATTCATAAGAAAACGAAAAGAAAAGCATCAGCGCATCACACGACGCGTCATATTTGCGTTCACATAAATTGCAAGATTCAGCAGCACCATCACCAACACCATTAAAGGGATCCCATTCTGCCGTATGCAATCTCATGCGCCTTGCTCTTTGGCTCCCCCCTCCCCCTGATCTGACAGACGTTTTTGGGTATGTGGTAGTGGTGTGCAGTTTACAATCTAACCTGCGTCTCTGTGTGTGTTTGTGCTTCTTGTGCGGCTTGCAGACAAGAAGTTCCTTCACACAATCGAATCTCATTCTCATTGCGCACAGAGGTAGCCGAATCTGGTTGGGGCAGGCAGACACAGCCGCAACCGGAAAACCGGCATTTTCTTCCCAACACATTCACGGTCCTTGGGCCCACAGTTTTCCCTTAACCCCGCACGGAAAGGGCTTTCCACCGGACCGGAGTGACGCGACCGGAGCCAGACGATTTTTACCCGTCACACAACGAGGCGTCGCATAACGTGTTGGTAGCATTCCAGACGATATCTCGACTGTGGGGGGTAAAGAAAAACTAACCCCCTAGACTTTATTTGTGCGTGCCTTTATGAGAGTGTGTGTGTCGGTAGGGCGTGCATTTATTTTTTGCCCTTCTTTCCTCCCTCGGTTGTGTGTTGCTATGGGCCTAGGGGCCTCGTGATTTTGCCCCTTTAAGTGTGCGTTTCCGCCACCTTCCACCCTCTCCATACACACCCTCTCTATGTGCGCTAGTTCGGCACAACTTTAAGGACACCGGCGTTGGCGGATGTGTTATTATTGGGCAAGGATCGGTGTGTTTCTTTCCATTTGTGACATTTACCTGATGGGGTTTTCCAAGCACTCCCAGCGTAATGCCAATGACACTGCTGGTGCTGTTGGTGGTGGTGGTGGTGATGGTGATGGTGGCGATTGGGGCCGTACTTTGGGGGTGTTGGCGATGCCCAATCCAATCACAAACACACTGCCGTCCCACACAACACTGTATGATGCTTCCAATGTTGGTTATGTCGTGTACGGGTTTTCTTTTTTATTTTGTCTGCTACAATTACCCCTTACCAACATATGATGGGCCACACCGTGAGTACGTGAGATACCTCGCGATGGCATCGCGATTTGTCATAATCTTCACACAACACGGACGTGTCCGCGCTGGCTTCGAACTGGTTTCGGGTGTGTGTTTTTATCAACGGTTTCCGTGCAATTTTCCTTTCGCAAGTTTTCGCCACCAAAACCCCGTAGGGGTTGGCTCTCGCACCAACATGCGCACACACACACACACAAACGCACACCGCTAGAAACGCCAGAGGCCGCTGTACTTACCTTGTTCTTTCACCCCTTTCCGGCCAAAGGCATAGGGCGAGACGTTGCTTTGGAACACATCCCGTTCCTTCGGTCATCATAACCTTTTACATCGTGTGTCGTATGCTTGTGTCTCCCCTCGATTCAATTCATCTTCTCAGACCCCGTTGTTCTGCGGCTCCTCTTCGTCTCCTTGCCGTTTCCATTTCCTTCGCTTGCTTTGTGCAAAAATCAAAATTCGCACACCGTCGTCTGGCCGCCGCCGGCAGCAACCCTTTTTCCTGTGGGGTCGAGCGTCTTCACCGAGCCTGCGTGTGTGTGTGTGTGTGCGTGTTGGTGAGTTTGTGACGCGCATTCCTTGCTCGGTTGTCTTGCGTTCGTTGCGATTTTTTTAGGTTCAATTTTTTCTAACTTCTCCGTTTTCGTAAAAGATTTTTTGTTGAATCGTTGCAAAAATCAAAGCAAAGGGAAGGCAACGGGCCTGGGGTGGGTTAGAAAGAGAAGGAGAGTATAATAACGCACACACACACACAGCATCGGCGATGACGGGGATGTACTGGGAAAAGGGATGATGTGCGAAGAAAAGGCTCGCGAAACGATTGGAGCGAGCGAAAGTTCGGTGCGAAGAGAAAGGGAGAAAGGACATACGATAAGCAAGCGAGATGGGTGAGCGAGATGGAGTTTTCTTTCTCTGTTTCCTCCCCCCTTGCCTCCCCTTTTTGCCATCAACTTTTCCTCCTCGTTCTTGGACCGATTTGTCCCTTTATGTATGTTCGAGGAGGAAATTCTACTCAGGAGTTGCTGTTGCTGCTGCTTCTTTGGTCCATACCGAGTGTCTGTGTGTGTGTGTGGGTCAGCAGTCATTGTGCTGGCATGCCGGGGCATGCGATCCCTCCTTCCCCAGGGCCGGAAGTTACAGCAGCAGAAGAGACACGGGACGGTTCTTCCCGTGGTGGGATGCACTGCATCAGAGTAGGCCATCGCCGTAGTGTGCGTGCAGGAAGGAGACGGCACGACCGAAGGTGGGAAAGAGAACACACCAGCGGCTGGTCCACCAGTGTGTGTCCGCCAGAGGCCGCCGGTCACAGAGAGCGCTAAGAGACGACACAGTCGTCAGGTACATTCGGTCCGCAGCACCCGACGAGCAGTTCCACGTTTCGTTGACGCTGCTGGCTTCAGCTTTCGAGCTTTTCTCGGTACGTGCCGGATGTCCGTGGGTCGAGTGTGTGTTGTTGTGTGTGTGCTTGTGTGCATGTGTCCTTACCACACAGAGTGCAGAGGGTCCTTTAACGCCCGGAAAAACAAACAAGAAAAAACGCTGTGGGTCAGTGCTATCGCTTGCAAGAAGCCGAACCACCGTTCACGGGGTGGGAATTTAAAGTCACCCGTGTCAGCGCAACAATACACATTCGAAACAATGTCCATTCGCGGTCGTTGGACCAGTTGAAGCGATTTCCTTAGTTTCCTGCATTCGGCCAACAACGTGTCCTTATGAATGCTGTGACAGCGATGCGTTTAGTGTGTATGTTAGTGTCTCCAAACCTCGGCCAACATCGGCTGATGATGTCTTCTAACCCGGCGGTGAAATCTTCCCAGTGATGTCAACCGTGGCGTCCGAAGAAAACCGTCTTGTGGGGGTTTCCGATTTTTCCTTGCGTAATCGAGAAAGTGAACTGATCTAGTTTGCCAGTGTGTGATCATCCGTTATTGTCCTGCTGGTGGATCACTAATGGACTATAGGACCCCTACCAGGTCCCGCCTTACTTTCCTCCTTCCCTGGTGCGTCTTCCTTTGGATAATAGAGAGAGAGTAAGGGGAGAGCTGTGAGAAGTTAGTGAGAAAACACAAAACGGGGCCATCGGGGAGTGGGAGAAGTGTGCCGTGTGTGTGTGTGGGAGCAGCACAACTCTCCACAACTTACCCACCCACCCCCAAATGAAAGGAGGTGATCCTCGTGCCGCCATTCCTTCGAGGGGTGGCTTCGGATCTTCGTCGATCCGGCGATGGTGGATTAAATTTTCCTGCTTCTCGGTGTGATCTGATCGCTTTGTCTTTGATCGCGCGCGTGCGTGCGTGCGTGTGTGTGCGTATGTGTGACGGAGAGAATACTCTACTCGAGGTAGTGCGCGGAAGGTAGTAGAGAAGCACCCCTCCATATTGTGTGTGTGTATGCTTGTGTCAAAGGATCTAAGCATAATACAACGTGATCAATCGGATAAATTAGTCCTTCATTTTGTGACGACATTTGATCTTCAATGTTTGCATTGAGAGGAGAGACAAAGAACGTCAGCGGCTGTCGGGGTCGACGACGAAGTGAAAGTTCCTCCCGGCTGGAGCAGGGAGAGGAAAGTTTTCACTTCCACCGCCGCGTCGCCATCAAACACATTCGGCCATACATCCGTAGAGGAATTCCAGGCCGGCGAAGATCTGCCCGAATTCTGCCACTGCCGGAGAGATCGGGCGGCCACGGACACCAGTCGTGGTGGTAGTAGTAGTAGTAGAAGTAGTAATAGTAGTTGTAACAGTAGTGGTGGGTTTCGGGGGGTTCGAACGTGCCGTGGCCGCGTGCGGAGTTCACTGCTCGAAATCGCTGCTGGCTGTGTGACGTGGTTTGTGAACGCCATCGAGCGGGTGCCATTTTTTCCCCCCACTTTTCCCGATCGGCTTTTCGAGCACGTGTTATCTCGGAGCAGGACCGGCACGCGAAAGCCTTCCGGCGGAAGCCTTCGGTCGCGCCGTGGTGGTGAAGCTTTTCTTTGGGCGAATTTACGTTGTGCTGTGTTTTTCAACTTGTGCCTTGTGTTGTCTCCTAATACTTCCATCCTCCCAGCGCAGTTTAGAAAACGGCGGCTCGGCTTTCGGGCGGTGCTGTGCGTGTGTAGTGTGGTGAGCGCGGGCGTGTATTGGTACCGCCGATGTGACAGATTCGGCAGAGTCGGTTCAATTTCGTGCAATATAGTGGCAAACACGGTCGGGATATCAGCGCACAGCAGCGTGTTGCGACGGTTTCCGGTGGCACGCGGAAAAGCGGACACTTTCCGGCGAGCAGTTTTCAACTCCCCGTTTCCACGGGGGCCATTGCGCTGGTAAGTGTATGGGGTAAAGGGCTGCCATCGTGCTCGAAGGGGTACTACATTCCCGAGCCATCAGTTCATTTGCAAGCTTTAAAATGTCAATCGCGTGCGTCTCGGCTCTTGTTTGTGTGTGTGTGTACAATATTTCCTATTACCTCTTCAGTTGAAAAAGGGAAGGAGTTTGAAGTTTTAAATAATACCTGAACCGATGGAGATGGTGAATTTTCAAGTCAAGCATAGTTTTCCACTGATGCATGGGTCTATTTTCCTCCCCCTTGCGAAAACCCTACCCAAAGATAGCTTCTTCTCATCCCCCGGCCCCTGACTAGTTTGACATCTAACGTCAACGCGAAAGATGATCGCCTTGTACAGTAGTAGACGGTGGAAGTGCTCGAACGAAACTGCTCGAAAAGGCCACATTTGGGCCGCCCAAGGGCTAATGGCCACCGGAATTTTCTTATTCTGTGATGAAAATTCAATCGAACGATCCTCTTCTCATGGCGCGATCGCACTCCACTCTGGCATCTCGTCGTACGCTCGGCCGGACGAAACTTCACCTGAACGGGCGCTGTCGAGCAGTACGGCTGCGGCCGCCATTTTGTTACCCGAGCGCCTGCCGTATTGATATTTGCACGGTTTTCTTGCCTTTCCCGCCCGTTTTTGGTATTCTTTATGTGCTCGTGTGCCCTCGCTCTTTCGCGCTTTATCTTCGCCTCGGTTCGCCGCTCCTTCTCCGGCGAACCTCTTTTGCCTTCACAGCGCCATTTTTTATTCCTTCTCCCGCTTGCACACGTCCAACCCGTAATCCGTATCGATGGAAGCTCTCCACGCTCGATTGTTGTCTTCTTTTCCGCACCCCGGCGTGTGTGTCTTTCATTGCATCTTTATCTGCTTTTTGAAGGAACTGATTTTTCTTTTTGGCTTTTGATCATCCCTCGATTCCTTCTTTGATCTCCATTACCTCGTTTCGACCTCGACTAACGTCGTTAGGTGGCCCCAATCCTAATTCCAACCATGCCGGTTCCAAAACGCCCCAATTGTTGTCTTGCAAGACGGATGCGGAAACTATCGAACGCAAAAATAGCTTAAGAAGAGCTTAAAGAACGATCTCTTCGTCTACACCCGCAGATGGTTATGATGAATGCTTATGCTGGAACCCGTCATACTTTTATGCTGCTGGTGTGTGCGTTGTCCCCTTCTTTTATGTACTACGCGCACGAGCATGATCGGGTAATGGCGGAGTATGTACATACATACACCGGGCCGAAAGTGCATCTCACATGCACACACCATTGCAATTGCGCCGGGCGAGCGCAATGGAACTGGCGCCATTACTCTTGCACCGTCACTCCCGTGTTTCCTCTCCCCTTGTGTCCCCCGGAGGGTTGGTTGGTACGACAACGCCGTACTCACACACACCCGACGGTTTCCTTTCCGTTCGAAGAGTTGTTTGTTTTCTTGCTGCGTCTCGCTGCAGCTGCAGCAAAGAAGTACGCAGCCACGAGCCGTCGGCGTAAAGCTTAAACGCTGTGCTGGGCCCAACATTGGTGACAGCGCGCCTCCTCCCGGCTGTCATTTGCCGGACGTGGTGTTAGTTTTCGTGCGCCCGGATTCACTTCCACAGCGCGCGCCCCAACTTTTCCGTTTGCCTTTTCGAGCAGTTCCACACACGTTCGGAAGGCTGCTAGAAATGCGGGCGGCCATCGCGATTTGCGGTGCGTAGATGTCCCTCCCTCGGGTGTCGACGTAGATCCTGCTGCTGCTTGTGTGTGTGTGTCCCAAAGAGATCAGTATCCCCGAGGCGTGCGTGTCTGAAAAGAGGGGGTCTCTTCCGATGTTGGTTTGCGCGCGCTCATTATCGAAAAGGCTGGAAGGTTGGAAGATACACCTCGCACACTAGCGCACGAGGGGTGGCCACCGATCTTCTCGACTATCCATCCGCGAACTCGCACGGGCAGATGTCGGACGTTTCTTCTTGAGCCCGAGGCCGAGCGAGCACGTGTTTTTCGGGCGAAGCAGCAAACCCGGATATCCGTCCGAAATCCAGTGCAGACGCGGGTGGTTGGCCTCAGTTGGTATCCCACAGGACTGTTTCCTTGTCAGTTTATGTTCGTGCAGGGCTGGTGAAAGACCGTTCCGTGTCCTTGCTCCAAAACAACGGCGAAAGGTGAGCCGGAAGTTGGCCTAAAAGTGAAGAGTTGAAGTGTTATGCTTTGATTGGTTTAGTTTTGTATGAAATGTTGTTAAAATTATGTGTGGTGGAAAAAGTTGAACATTAAAATCACCAAACACAAACAATTTAAAAATAATTACTCATTTAAGGAAATCCAGAAGAAAATTTTGAAATTATTTCAAGAAGCAAAATTCAGAAATAGTAGTGCAAGCAAAAGATCAGTTTACGAAATTCACCTGAAAAATAGAAATGGCCACTGCCTCGTTCTAACTACGCGAACCTGCTGCTGTGAAACCACATTTTCGCATATTAATTAAGCCGGACACCAATATCTGCCGAGTGCTAGCGCACCCTGAGTGCGACTGTAGACAAGAAAAAACCTAGCATTCACGCAATCCTGTTGTACCTTTTGGGTCTCAGAAGGAAAATGAGAATAGAATCAGGGGTTTCTAAGAAGAATTGTACTGGTTTGAACCTTCCGCTGTTACTGGCCTCTTGTTTTTTGTATAACTCATGCAGGCCTCTGTTTGTGAAAACTACCCACAGTTTGGAGAAAAATTCAAACAAGTTCTTGTGTATGGTTGTTTTTTAGTAGCGTCAAGGATCAACTCTTTCAACACCTGTATTCAACCGAATTAAAAGGGGAAACTATTAAAAGGGTGTGGCATGTTGTTTTTTTCCTTTGAGTTGACAATAAAATCCAACCCAGACGCGAAGTCTATGAATAGTGCCGTGCTCTCCTTTCGGTAACTTTTGCGTTCAGAAGCTGGTTTTCTTTTTAATTTGCGAGCTTCATCCAAACCGGAAGTGTTTCATTTGCCGGCAAAGTTTGTTCGATTCCTGCGCTTCCCGGTGTACGGCAAAGGTACAGGTTCTGAACATTGAAATTGCTTCTGCCCTGCCAAACGGTGATTTATCGACCCGAACCCACGAGCACACCAGAGTCGAAAACCCGGACTCGAGACGGCGGAAGAACTTTCTTTCGCTTGGTGGCGTCTTCGGCGTTCGGCGTGCGGGAGAAGTGGAAAATCTATCCGCACTGAAAAACACCATAAATTGGGCGACGGAAAACCAGGAACATCAAGGTACCCCTCCTGTCCAGACAGCCGAGCGGGTACGGTGGAAAATGTGCCAAAATTAAGCGCGTATGAAAGAGAGCAACCGAACATAGTCAAAACCCCCGTCCGATTCTCGTCCCTCGTCCTTGGTCCTGACGTTACCCGGACGGGCAATTTCGGTGGAAAAACAACCCACCGACGGGTTTGGGGCAGACAGCACCAAGGGGGAAGAGAGAGATAGAGAGAGAAAGAGAGAGAGTTGGATGCGGAAGCATTCCCACTTTGATTGCAATTTCCGTACCGTCGTCCGCCAGACTGCTGCTGCATCCCCGCAAAGGGTGGTCGGAAAAACTCACCCCCAACATTGCAACGTCCTTGCCGTTCGTCGGCGGGCAAAGATTTTGCCTTTGTGTGGGTGGCGTGCCACATGCCAAAAAACCTGCTGATGGTATTGGTGGCCGTCTAAAAATATCGATTTTGTCTGTGCTTTTTTGGCAGTGGATTTCCATGAAAAACTGCTTCGCCCGGTGAGGCGGGCTGGTGGGAGAAAAGGAAAGGGAGGGGGCCGGGTCAGACATGACAGCGCAAGGCTCGTCTAGCCGTTGGGGTTGGTCATAGCCTGCGCCGAGGACAAAGAGCACCCGAAGCCCACGAACCCGAGCGAGACGGCATACTCGGGCGCATGTGGAAAACATCCTTCCTCGTCTCGTCGAGTTAGTATTTTTTATGTTATGCTTCTGTGTCGAACGACAAGGGTACACTACGACAAACATCTCCATGGTTACCCAATGGCTGCCGATGGCTGTTCTGCTCTCACTCGGAGCCCGCGCCAACACCACGGAAAACTCTACCGGGGAAAACCTGCCTGTGCGTCGCGCTGTACGCAAGGAAAGCCTCAGCACTGCAGACAGTGTTTATCGATGTGTGAGTGAGTGGTGTCTGAGTCGGGAAATTTATCCCGTTCCCGAATGCGCTTCTTTGTTTTCCTTCCGGCGGTCGGGTTTTTCCGACCACCGGTCCGGGAGAACTGTCTGGTGCCGGCTGGAGCGCATGTGTTTCAAACGTTCCACTTGTGTGCGTGTGATACCTGCACCAGGAAGAGAAATGTCATGGAAAAGAAATGTTTCTCCCCGTCTGCCGCATTTCCCGGATGCAGACTATGTGCTTTTGGTTGTGCGAGGCCCTGGCTGGGAAGGGAACGTGCCGCTAATACATAAGGGGAAGCTTCAAGAAACTGCACACACAAACACACACCACTACCAAACGGGAGTGATTTATCCCTGGCATGTCCTGTGGAATGAGTCGAGCTTTTCCCGCTGCTGTTCTCTTCCGGGGTTTGTTTTTCTTTTCCCACTGCTCCCGACGTGCTACGAAGAAAATCGATTTATATACAGCTGAGCAAAGTGTCCGCCGGGAGTGCACCGGGCATTCCAGCCCTCTCTCTTTCCCCCCCTTCTGCGCCCTCCGTCCATCGTCGCTTTCAACTGCCGGCGGCGACAACCATTTTCATCCACTTCCTCCCTTTTCTATTTCGGGGGCGAACAGACGAAAACTTTGCCTTCTCCAAGTGTGCGGCGTGTGTGTGGGTTGTCTTTGCCTCCTGCCACCTTTCTGTCCTTGCCCTAACCCACCGTCCCATCCCAATGGCGGGTCTAAGATNTGTAATTAAACGTTTCGCAGCGAATTCAATTATAAACCAAGCGAAGCGGCGAAAATCCTTGTGCTGCATGGGCTGCACGGGAAGCGAAACACTATCCACGAAGGCACAGGAGGATGCCGTCGTCGGGTGCCTTGGCAACAGGCATCCTTCAGAAAGTGGTGGAAACGAAAAATCAAATAATTTAGTTGTCGTCCATCATCGTAGTAAACATCGTCCGTGAAGAATGTTAGCAGTTTTCGAAACGTGCGGTGCGTGAACGGATGGTTTTCGGTGTGCGGAAAATTCACTGTGTGTATGTGTGTTCCGAGCTTTTTCCTGGGTTAAAAAAACAGCAAATTTGCCAACGAAAGGCAACGAAACAGATTCCTAGCTTCGACCGGAAAGTGCTCACATTCATAAGCGAAGCCGGAAGCCGATAGTACCGGATGAAGGAGTTGTGCAGTACGGGGAACGGAAATCGAAGGTGTCTTTTGAAATCTTCTGACAAAGGGCTTGGGAAAGAAGAAAAAGAAGTGGCAGCAAGAAACGGCCCTGAGACGCTGCAAGAGAACGTACCGGAGGACGCACTGCGAAGCAACGGAATTGGAAAACAAACAATGAGAAAGCGTATGGAAAGGCTGCGGAAAAATAGTAAGATTGTTCCGTTTTCCTTTTCCCGTTTCTAACTATATTGCTTTCCATTTGGTATTGACCCATTCGGGGGGTTTTAAACGGTTCCAATTAGACATCACGCTGGTGGAACACCATTTGCTCACATATGGTTCGGGTTGAAATTGATCCATCTAGTTATCCTTGAGATCAAATTATTGAAAGTTTCAATTGACGTCAACCAGTTCAAAATTTTGTTGGTAATGTGTCTGTGGTCATTTTCATATTAATTTATCAAATGTCGGACATAAATTACGCCCTTCTTTGCATTTCTAAATTGCCACCCCCGGAAAAAGACTTTTCCATGCTCGATCGGCCAACGTGGGCGCCTTTTGTTAGGGGTGTCTGCAAAAAGTGCCAAACTTTCGAACCGTAAAGAACAGTTAGTTTCATTCGCATCTTCCGTGAACAGTTACGATCTGCGTGAGGAGAAACAAAGAGAAGGGGGAAAGGGGGGAAAGCGTGCGGTGCAGAATGAGATAGATCAACGTTTCTGAAGGAGCTCGGCTTGTGGTGGCGCGTGTTGCGTCACGCAAAATCGCGCGTCCAGCGAAGGTGAATAACCTTCGAAACACACTCACATTTTTGCACGCCCCGAGAAACCGTTGTTGTGTTGGCGTTTGTGCGTTGCTGTAGTAAAGGATCGGGTCGGAGGCGGGGAATGGTGCGAGCCGCACGTGGCGTGGTGTGGATGCCCTGTTTTTCCTTTTTTACTCTTTCTCGAAGCGGAAAGCCTTCCTCGAATTCATCTCGTTTCCTTGTGGTCGGGGGAAGGGGGTTGTAGTAGTCAGCTGCAGCAACAGTGTTTGAGTGAGAAAAAGAAACGAACTCACAACCGTCCAAAAATCCTAAAAAAATGATAAGAATTAGCAAACGTACACAAAGAAAAATTTTATGTAAAAAAATTGAAAGCAAAGCGAGAGGGAAAAGGAACATGATGAGAGAGAGGAAGAGCGAACAAAAAGATAGAAAGAGAGACGAACGCCGGAGGGAAAAGGAAGATAGATTCGCAATTATCAGTTCGCGAATTTTTTCGCGAATCTTGCGCGAATGATCTGCTTGCGGCGGTTTTGTGCGCCGAGCCCGCTTACACATCAATGGCGAGCGATTTCTTCTTTCTCAGTGTGTGATTATGTGTGAGTGTGTGTGTGTGTGTAAGTGTAGGAAAGGTGATGGGCCGGTCAGAAGATTTGCTGGTGTGTAATTTGTTTGAGTTTGCTCGCGTTTGATGAAATTTGGAACAGCGGTTTCATGTTGGTTTTCTATATTTTCGATCAATGGAGAGAAAATAATAATCTTTTTAAAGAAAACATACCCCTTAGGATCACAAGGATATTCCTCATTTCTATAATTTTAAACGTTCCTACCTATTGCTGAGATCTGTTTTCCTATCTTTTTAATTCGTTCATGGTTTACGGTTGTATTATTTCTTCGATAAAGTCTTCACAAAGCCCGAGTTAAAGTTGGCTTTCTAACCATAATACAATTTAGTTCATTGATCATTGTTGAACACTTTTGTGATCTACTTTTGGCAACGCAAAAGATACTGCTTTTCCACTTTTCAACAAACTAGTTCAAGAAGTAACTTTCAAGACTCTTCTTGTTTGATCTTTAAGACGAATCTTGAACCGCTACGTAATCAGAGGGGAGGTGATCTTGTTGTCTTGATCCTGCAAAAAGGAAGGCTCCAAAAGGCAGCCAGTCTGTCTGTTGGGCTCGTCGTAAAATCCGGCGAGCGGTGGACGAAATTCGCAAACTCCGCGAACGAGAGAACTCGCCAGTGATGGAATAATGGGCGCGACTCCCCGCGCGAATCCAGCACCACCCTCTTTCCCCCCTCCCAAGACCGCCCGACCATCCACTCATTGTTGTTAGTAGCGGTGCGGAAGTGTGTGCGTGCGTGCGGCGGCTGCGGCAGAGTGCCGAAAGAATGCTGTGTGCTGGTGCGCGCGTGTTTCTTCTTCGCTCGTCGGCGGCAGTCGCACTCGCTACTTCGCCAGATTCGTCTCCACCGGTCCGGGGAGGACTCTCCATAGTTTCGCTTCGGTCGTCGGAAGTCAGTCGAGGCACCAGTAGTGCGTATTTCGACCGGCGTTGGCGTTGGGGCCGCACACCGACTTCGCAAGGAGGCGTCTTCCCGAGGGACGGCGCGGACAGCAGAGTGTGTGCAGGGGTGGAAAACTTTGCTCCCCCGGAAACAGGAAATTTTTCCCTTGTAGTGTCGGACAAAACCGGGCCCAATCCGAGTGTTGGAAGTTGTGTACAAAGAAACGTTGTTGCCGACCCTTGCCCCGTGCCCGTGTTTTCCCGCACCCTTGGGGTGCACGACGGGGTGGAGGGGAAAATCAGTGTTTTCCAGAAGTTGGTTGGTGAAGGCAAGACAGCAGTCAACCAGGTAAACGATAGGAGAGGTGAAATTCGTCGAAAGAAAAAGGTCAGCCAGAAGTTGTGTCCCTTTTGCCAACGCGGGAGTGTTTGTTACCAAGCGTGTTTGCGTTTCTTAAGGACAATCTCGCGTCGGGGGTGGAACAAATCCTCCCAGCAAAACCCACCTCGGGTGGCAACATAGAAGAAAAAAAAACGACGTATCTGAAGGTCATTAGACTTAAGTTTTTTGACCTCTTCTCCACTGATGTGTGTTAGGTAAATCTGCTCTCGGGCTTTGCTGCCCGTGACTATATGTGTGTGTGTTGCTGGTTTGATCTGGCTGATGCTGATGGTGGTTGTGCCGAAAATCCGCTCACTTTTACCCGCACACCAACCCAAAATCCCTAGCCGAGGGTTGTTCGGGGAACTGGGGAGGGGGGGGGGGGATGCTTAAGGTACCCCACCTTGCGCCTTGGCCACGCACACCAAACGGCGCAGTCGAAACGGACTCAGCTTCGAGTGCCACGCTTTTCTGCACACATTCCTTCACACCATTAGATTTTCCACCCCTTGCGAAAAGGACGCGCGTTGGTGGTTGTGCGACTTTCGGGAAGAATGTGAGTGGCTTTTTCATCTGATCACGTTCGCGAATTATGTCCCCCGTTTGCAGAATAAAGCGATCGGATGAATAAAAGAACAAGAAGTCGCCAACCTAAATCTGCGGACGCACAGAAGCTTCTCCCTTCAAACGGGTACCTCACCCATACCTTCAAAGGCATCCAACGGGGAAGGGGGTTGGCAAATGGGGGATGGATGGTGTATTGTGAAACATCGAAATGTTAAAACTGTGTGTGAGTGTGCACAAACTGGGGAGTATCTCTACATGTGTATTAGTTTTTGTTGCTTTGGGGAGAACACTCAGCCCCCATGGTCCATCCCCATTTTTTGGCACTCGTTCTTAATTGGTTCGAATTTTCCATTTTCCAACCGTAAGTCACTTGAACCTTTAAAATAATCCTTCACAAACATCCTGTTCCAAATGTCCTTTGGACATCAAACAGATTTGTTACGCAAAGGGATATCTTGGCACGAGTTTGCTCGAGCAACTCACGCACACAAACAATTCTATCCACAAGCCATCCCTGTTGCTTAGAAAATTTGTTTAAAATGGCACCGTTTTAGGTAAAAATACTCAACATTCTTGAATTATGTTGAGCTTAGTTTCCTCTGGTGCATCCGGTTTTCCTTTTATTTCAATTGGGCTTAAACACATCACAACGCGTTCCCGTTCCTGGAACTCATCTAACACTCATCAAATGATAGATGGAGCAACGAAGGAGGGAGGAGGAGGGGGAAAGTGGGGACGGGGAGGATGTGGCTCACGCCGCACAGAACTCGCTACATTGCAATTGCACACACATACACACACCAGGGTTGATGGGGCCAACTATTTTCCCAACACTTTTCGCGATCGAAGGGTTGATTCTGCAGGAAGATTTTCCATTCCTGATCTCAATTTGCATGAACCATTACTTAATGTGCCACGATCGCCCCCTTTTTTCACGCACTCCACTTTCTTGCACCGACAAAAAGGCCTTCATTTATGATGAGTTCCTCCACTGTTTGACAGAATCCAAATCGGTTGATACCGGCGGTTTGAACGGTTCGCTTTATCCAAACGTAACATCCGTTTTTTGGTCTTGATCGTGGTCCGTTAATCGATTTATGTTTAAACTACACACGATCTTTGGCGATTTAAACATAAAACACATGTTCGCCCTTTAAAACTGAACTTACCACGGATTCCGGGAAGGATTGATTCGAAGCCAGGTTGAAGTTGGAGCTGCCTCCCATTTCCGGGAGGATGTAAAGCGCTCGCGTGTCGTCCTCTGGATGTCTGCAGCTGCCGGATGCGGTTGATGCCATCCTAACATGGCGAGTTCGCGGAAGGCACTGCAACTTCTGGACCCGACAACGCACCACCATCAGCACCATCGTCGTGATCATCGTCGTCGTCGTCGTAGTGCTTGTTGCGGCTGCTGTTTTCACTTTCAATGCGGTTCTCTATCTCGACAGAGAGCGCACAAAAAAAAAGAAGACGCGAAAAAGGTCCACACACCAAGAGAAAAAAAGGACGAAACAAACTCGCGAACGAAAGTGAAGGTCAAACCGTTTTTGAGCCGCCCCGGGAGATAGACCAACATTCGCGAACAACGTCGAGTTCTCAAATACCACCGCAAAGCACCGAAAAACCCCTTTCATGTCGCCATCCGGACGATCCCAGCCCCCCGCCCCGGTGCTGCTCCTTCTTTCACCCTCCCCTGCCAGCCCGCGAGGTCCGCGAAACCACTGCCCCAGAGACCTTGGCCTCAATACACGGTGCGTGTGCTGTGTGTGAGACGCTGTCTTTATTGGCCGCCAAACTTCATTATTTGCGCACGCACACGCGAATTGTTGTGCGAAACGCATGATGCGTTCCGAACGCCGCGAGATGAGAGTGTGTTCGAAAGATCGCCAAAATTTCAAAAAAAAATGGCACGCGAGAGGAAGAGAGAGAAGCCCGAGTTCGCGAAAACAAAAAACAAAAATCGCGAAAACGACCCACGAAGCGAACGGAGAGGGAAAGAAAGAAAGACGCACGCACCGTGGGGTGGTTTTTTTTTCTCCCCCCCAATCACCCTCCTATTTCTAGGTCACCGCAGCGTGGCGCAACATTTCGCGGAGATAATCACTCTCACGCGCGCGCGCTCACTAGCGAACAACTCCCTCCCCCCCCACCACCACCACACGCACGCACGCACCGTCTCCGCGGCGTGACCTACTTTGCCATCGAGACGCGCAAAATTTTGCTTACGCACCCCCTTGGCTTTGAACAACGTGCGCGATAACGCACCCCGGCCGGTCGCCGCCGGGTGATAGAAAAGGAAAGAGCTAAGCAGAGAGCGAGAGAGAGCACGCAACACGCAAAATCGCGTCCCACTGTCGGGGTGCGTTCGCGATTTTAAAATCCTACCAACCGTCGGCGGTGCGTTGCGTGCGCGCGATTGTGGTCCCGCTGTGTGCGTGTGTTTGTGCGTTTCATTGGGGGCCAAAATTCGGCTGAAGTGTTGCAAAAAAGATCCATCGTAAACCGGCGTTTGTGCGAAAAAGCGCGTGCAACAATCGAGGGGTGTCTATGATCGTTCTCTTTCTCTGTTCCGAGTAAGCGATGGAAAAGGAGCGAAAGACAACGCCAAAGTGCGTGAGGAATGAAACGATCGAGGGGTTACGGCGGGGGATCTGCTGAAATAGCGCGAGTTTTTTTTTGCGAATGTGTCCATCATCCCCTTTTAACTCGCGATCGCGAATTTAATCGTGTTCGTGTCGTCTTCTTTCATACTTTCATGTGCTACTGATCTTGCGAACTTCTACGTAACTTCTTACCAAAGAGAACAAGAATACAATTTCTCATTCGAATTCTATATCACACTATATCTGATCTTTCTAATGTTAAGACTATTTAACACGTTGACTGCCATGGCTATCATTTTTGATAGCCAGCTGTCATTAGTTCTTAAAAGTTTTAGCCACATAAACATATGAAAATGCTACATGAAAATAATAATAATATTAAAAACTAACTCTCTGGGAAGGTTAATCTTTGCCTGGTTGTCGAAAACCGACTGTTTAATAAATTTTATAAACAAATTAAATCGACAAAGTTTGTACTAGAAATGTGTGCTAAAACCGCTTGGCAGTCAACGTGTTAAATAAATAATGAAAAACATATGCTATTTGCGAAAGAAAACTCTTCGCTAACAGATTCTAATGGAAATAACTAAAACATTCTCTTTCTTCTTTCCACAGAAATGGCCGAAGGTAATGGTGAGGTGGTAGAGGAGATGGCAAATCAAAAGTCCGGCGAGGGTGGCGACGGCGAACGAACGCAGGACTACTCAAAACTGTTGGAATATGGACTACACAAGATGGTAAGTTCCTAGCCTAGTTCCTCTCCCTCAGGCAGAGTTTTTTGTGGTCCGTGGGTTCGGCTAATGCGCAACTCTAAAATCCTCCTCCCAGGTTGCCGGTCGGTTGGACGACATCTACAAAACCGGCAAGCTGGCCCACTCGGAGCTCGACGAAAGGGCACTCGATGCGCTGAAGGAGTTCCACGTAGAAGGTGCCTTGGACGTACTGGATCAGTTCCTAGACTCGAACCTCGAACATGTGTCGAACAAATCGGCCTTCCTCTGCGGTGTCATGAAAACGTACAGGTAAGGACGCGCGGGGCATGGACGAGCATGTAGGTGAAATGGGATGGCACCTGATGACAACCTCCATTTTGTTGGCAGACAAAAAATTCGGGCAACGCAGCAAGGACAACCGGCACCGGCAGCGACAGTGCAAGCGAAGGGTCCGGACGAGGAGAAGATCAAAGCAATTCTGGAGCGAACGGGATACACACTGGACGTCACTACAGGTACGACCCCCCCGGGGATGCTGTGGGGCGGCAAATCCCCGATCTAACCAACTCCCTTCCCGCCCGCAGGACAACGCAAGTACGGCGGACCACCTCCCAACTGGGAGGGCAACACGCCCGGGAACGGCTGCGAGGTGTTCTGCGGCAAGATACCAAAAGATATGTACGAGGACGAGCTGATCCCGCTGTTCGAGAAGTGCGGCAAGATCTGGGACCTCCGGCTAATGATGGACCCGATGACCGGCACCAACCGGGGCTACGCCTTCGTTACCTTCACCTCACGGGACTCGGCCTCGAACGCCGTTCGGGAGGTAAGTGATTTCCGATTCCGATTCCGCTCCGTACACACGAAAAACACCCGAACTTCTTCCAAACGCCTGGCGCCGGAGCCGACCGAAGCGCGTTCTCTGTGTTAGATTTTACGTTCATTTATCACCCCCTTTTATCACCCGGTTCCCCTAATTCCAGTCCCCGTTTTACACCCTAGGCTACCTACGTTTATCCTCCAACATCCACAATATCCGGCCTCTTTAGGCTTCCTCCACAGTCTTCAATCTGTAGATTTAAAGTAAAAGAGAAGCATTCAAGATTTCAACATTTTCCCACTAACATTCCCAGACACTCCTGTTTTCACGAAAAAGAAAACTTACCACCCGTTTAACTGACCCTTTTCTCCATTTTCCAAGCTCCTTTTCTGGCCCATCCTTGTATTCCTCCCTTCGTAGCTGCCTCTTTTTTCTTAACCTTTATTACAATTAATACGATTTGTTTGCACACAAAAGAAACAAACTATCAACTCTTACTAATACATCCGGAAACCGTAGCTGTACAATTGTAGACTCAACCGTCCTAGTATTTATACGGCCACCAAACGGAATCCAAACTCGCTAAATTAAGAATACACAAAAAAAACAAACACAAAAGCAATAAGCAAACTCCGCGTCATCCGGGAACACATTTGAAATCTGGAAAGGCAAAAACTATCCCCTATAACATGTTGTGCAATGGTGGACCACTGTTTTTTCCCTTTTTTAATATGTTTACAATGATGGTGATTGAGTAGAGGTGATTGGTAAAGTAGTTGTAATTGGTTGTCCGTGCGGGAGATGGGGATCGCAGAACGTAACGACGATGGTCTTTGTTGTGTTTTTCCTAATCTTGTGTCCGTCGTCCGCTTCACACGAAACAATGCAACAATGCAACATTTGGCACTGCGGATCACTCGATTGGTAATGCACCTTGCGAGAAAGGTGGAAAATCAAACACTGTGGTAAAGAAACCCGTGTCTACGACGAACATACGCCCCCCCCTTTCCCATCTAATGTAGGCTTAGGTAGTGTGATAGAAAACTCCATTCATCTCCCGTCCCGAAGAGAGCATTCCCATTAGACTCGACGATCGTTATGTACCTCCATGTTTTGCTACACCCAAAAGTGCATTTTTCTTCATCCAACTTTCATAGCACAGAGCGATGTGGTCTGATCGCATGTAAGCATAACTGTTGTATCCTCTGTTATTCATTTCCGATGAAACGTTTCCGATGAAGGATCAATCTTCGTAAAACAAAAGGCAACAGGCTTCGTACCGTTAGGTTCCCAATGTTTACCGTTTCAAACAGCGGATGCGGTACCCTTTGACGTCGCTGCAACGGTAGTTTGGTGGCGTACGTAAATTAGCTTCAAGATGTGCCTCCATTTAGGGCGAGGGTGAGCGCCCATTCAGTGGGTGAGATGCGCCAGAAAAACCCATTCGCTACCATCTGTGTGTCCAAAAAATGGAAGCACATGGCTGCAGAATGTTTCCCAGTTTATTTTATTCCACCTTTGATCCTTGATGGTAGGATACAGAAGCAGGCAGTAGCACACTTTCTCTTCAGCACGGCTGGCACGTGTTTGCAACTTCACCATCGCCGCAGACGGCGAAGGAGCGATTATATGCGAAATATGATTAATCCCCTGCCCAGAACGGTAGCGAAACGATGGGTCCCTTTATTTTTCCCTTTGTTATTCACGCTTGCCACAGAGCAACGACCGGAAGATATCGATCAGCCACCCGCGCCATATCCATCCATCCATCCCTATATCCTGGTGGCGTGTTTTCGACCGTTTCCGATATCCTTCTGCTTCGCTGCCGGGCTGATGGAATAACGGTATCTTTTCCTGCAACACGCGCTATAATTTGGTTCTCGAGGCCCCACCCGAGCCAGCTGTAGGATGTGCCGGGCTCGTGCTCAAGGCTGCACCACCCCGATGCACTTCCCGAGAATGCAACTTAACGGGATTCGGGCGCGTGCCATACGTTAGCGCTTCAGTTCCGGTTGCGTTCGCAGGAGAAAGGAGCCGACCCGTTCGGTGGTGCGCACTTTCTCCCAATTTCTTTTTGTTCTGTTTTTTACTGGTTTGCTCATCGAGCAGCTGCTGTAAATTAGGCACAAGGGTTTGCTTTTTGTGCAAACAACGGCTTTTTAAGCGTTGTTTGTTTTCTTTTTAACTTCCAACGCTACTTTTTCACTAAAAACGCTAGCGCACAGCTGCATTCATGGCCAGGTGTGCAGTTAATTGCAGTTTTCCTTGTCTACTTCTTTTGCATTTGAAAAAACGGGTTTTGAAGACGTTTTCTGAAGATCAAATGTCGTGTTCTTAGGGTACTTACTATAGAACCAGTATAGGTTGTAGTTAGCAGTATGATACAGGCTTTGGATCATTGGCACCTTTCGCCACGATGAAGTTTTTTCGTAGATTAATTGCTTTCGAACGGTACCTTTGCTGGTATTGGGATGGTTTTTAACGGGCTCTTTCCATTCACACAAGCATGAGCTTCACTGTTTATATCCTCTCCTCTTGTTATGATTGTAAGTATGATTGCAAATTATTGCTTTCCGTTTCTCTGTGTATATCTCCATTTCAAGTCTTTACCTCTTCTGTTACTTTTTAGTTGTTAGTTTGGATTAGACATTTTTCTCCAATTTTCTATTGTCAGTTCACATTTTTTTATTATGTTTTTTGTTCGTTTTCCCCTCTGTTGTTACATGAAGTTGTATAATTCAACTATTCCCCAACCTACCCTTTCTACCTTACATCAAATCAGTTCAAAATTTATCTATTCCCACCCACCGATTACTTTCCTTTCCTGCGCCGTTCGAGAACCTACTCTCTCCATATAAACCAACCGTCCCCAACATTATTCGTTCAATGTCGTTCCAGTCGGCTGTCGTAAGAACGTTACGACCGGCCCCCGACTGTGTCGACGAACACTTTTTAACTAATTCGGCCAAAATTTATTACATCTTTTTTGTTCATCGCATTATTTTTTTCCATATCTGTTACCCCACAGCTCAATAATTATGAAATAAAGCCCGGCAATTGTTTGAAAATAAATGTAAGCGTGCCGAATCTGCGCCTCTTTGTAGGCAACATACCTAAATCTAAAGGAAAAGAAGAGATTTTAGATGAATTTGGTAAACTAACAGGTAAATCATGCTCAAAATTGTTTTTATTTCTTCGTTTTATTATTTACTCTCAATCTGTTCTTACAAACCTCATCAGTAATAGTGAACTATTACATTTTTATACTTCTTCGTTTCCTCGTTACACTGTTAAGTTACGTTATGCCTATGTTTATTATTTTAGAATTTAAAAAAAAAACAAACTTTATTTGTTCATTCGGACCGATCGCCAGGTTGGTCTTCAAAGAATGCACACTCGATAAGATAATTCCACTCCGAGCGACGCCGTTTTACGAGGCAAGCTAAGCGAACCGATCTCAAAACGTTCTTACACCTTTCGTCAAAGGAAATCAGTTCTGAAGTAGGAATGGAAATTTCAAACAAACAATTATTTGAGAACAACTGTACGCGCATTAAAAAAAAGAAACGAACTTAAAACAGGCCAATTATTTCACGCCAATCAATCAACCAACAAGATAACAATGCTATGGCTTAAGCTGCTAAGCAATACGCTGGCTTTCTGACATGCAGCAACACGCTACCAAATGGCTATTGGAAGCCCATAAACAAAACGTTCTAAGTTCTGGCTACGCTTGAAACCAGAATATAGTAACACGCTGCCTCGTTTTTGAAAACGATTTCCATTATCCTTGCTATCACGTCATTGGGAAGATATTTTTTCCATGCTTAGGCATTTTCAAATTGCTTTCAAATAAGTGTCAATGAACTGGTACCATTCATTTATCATTCATGGCATAAACAGACCACGACGATGTCATAAAGAGCCGTACAATTTTAATAAAGCTCTACTTCCTCGCCTTTCATTATATTTGCATTGTTCCTGTGCGAATCCAATTAGTTTTCTTCAAATTTGTATGCGGGAAGAACGTTATCCCTTGAGATTTAAATGCTTGTTAATTTAAGAATTCTTCATACTTAAGAATCGCAACTCGACACAGGTTTTCCACATCTAATTTGACAATTACAAAATAAAACCATCTCAGTGCCCAATGATAAAAATCAATCCTCGCTAGGTTACGATTACACGCATTCGTTCTTTTTCTTCACGTTTTCATCACCTTCGTCCGTTCTTGTCCGTTGGTTTGTTTTGATTTTTCAACTCAATGATGCGAATTAGTTAACATTGTACCTTAATCACCTCATAAAGCTCATTTTACAACTACCACCACTGCAATATCATAGTCATATAATCATTTGACTTTTCGTTTTCCTTCGATCGATGCTAACGACACGAAAACGGTTTTTACGGTTGCATTTGTTAACATTCAGTTGAATTTACTGTATTATACTTCGTGTTTACCCGTTGCTCGTTTTATATGTTTACTTCTACAGACTGTCAATAATCTCGACAATGCTAACAATTTGTCAGCCCGATTCATCCATGCATAGATTAACGCATCGTCCATTGTCTTCATAATTCTGTTTGACATTAAAGTTTCATACGCGCTGGTTGGATTGTTGTTGAACGGGAAAACAACTGTACCCATCATTTATTAGCATAATCACGCAATATCTCCAGTCATTATATTTAAAAAATGGTTAAAAAAGTTAGCAATCGAAATTATTACAACTTTTGACACCGTCGGTATCTTTTGTGCAAATTACGTAAAATGCTTTCCCTTTGTGATCGTTTGTTAAAACCTTTTTAATTTACACTCATCGCTATCCATATTCCATTTTAGAATTACCGCAAGAGAAAAAGCAGCACCATTTGATCGAACCATCCAATATTCCCTAGACCATTCACCCAATCACACTTTATGATTTGCCAAAAAAAAATACCATACCCGTTATATCAAATCATTATTTCCCCATTTTCGCTCCATCGTTTTTCTTTTTGTATTTCGATTTATCTCAATTAAATATCGGCTTCATCAGATTTCCATCACTCACTGGCGCGCCTCTGTCATCCCCATATTGGATTTGAGTTACAATTTGTCCATAATTTTTGGTTAGTTTTTGTTTCTTTATTGCTTTCAAAAATATCTAATCAACACCTTTTTGGAACAAGCTTCTTTTCTTATGTTTACAATGAATCGCCCTCCAAATCAGGAAGCAAACTATCAACGTATCTTCACAATTTACAGCAGGAGTGAATGAAATGTCTCTCTCTCTCTTTCTTCCAACCCAACTCTACCACGATATCCGCTTCCAGCTGAATGATTATGAAATTCGGAATGGCAAAAAGATTGGTGTAACGATATCGTTTAACAATCACCGACTTTTTGTCGGCAATATACCTAAGAATAGAGATCGCGATGAGTTGTTAGAGGAATTTGCGAAACATGCACGTAAGTTTCAACGTTCGACGAATCTCGAAATTTGTTCTCTTTTCCCTAGTATCAGAACGACAGCACAGTCGATTGCGAGCTAATATTACCAAAATGATACAAAGGAAAATTTAAAAGCTTAAGTTTACGTATGATTACTAGAAAAAGGAAAGGAGAATGACGTTTACCTACAAAAATAAGATTGGATTTGCGTGTGGTAGATTCGATTGCCTGTAAGGAAGCACGAACATATTTTCCTACTTAAAAAAGCGCTCGACGAAATTGGCATTTGCGACAAAATTGGTACTCGAGAAAACAACAATGATGGTATTTACTTTCCGCAGCAAATTGTAAGCCCACCATTAGGCTCCGAAAAATACATTAATCCTGGCTGACTGATTAACACGACCATCTCTCGGCCCCGAAGTGTAGTAGGACATTGGCGAATGGATTGGCATTGGATTTTGATTGTTGTTTTCTTGTTTCATTGCATATTCTTATTACATTTCCTCATTTTGTTTGTCGTTTTCCTTACTTATTATTCGACAGTTTGTTACCATTGGTTTAAAATTATGATTGGTTTTATTAGAAGTAAAAAAAAACAAAAGAAATATAGCATTACTTAACAAACGATGTAGCGAAATGAAAAACGAAAAACCAAACTATTACAAAGGCTGTCCAGCTTGTGGACGCCTCAGTTCGGCAATGTGTTAGAGAGATTGGTGTGACATGTTTGAAATTGAAATTTTTATTTGTTTGCCTAATTTGTGCTGTGTGATACATCGGTTAGAGTGTGTGCAAATTTTCGCTTGCCGTTTCATTTATTCTCATTGCTTGAAGGCTCAAACATTCCAAACTTATCCTGCTTAGCATACCTTTGCCACGACTGGCCGTAGCTTGGTTTTTCGTTCTTCATTTTGCATCGAGTTGCGTGAATGTGCGTGTGTGTTCTCAAAATTTGTATGCAAAATTTGAAATTTCTTTACAAACGAAGTAAGCGAAATTAGATAAATTTGGCTCCCGCCGAACTCACTGCCATGGGAAACATCACGTGCAGTGCGGGGGGTAAAACAAAATGCAACCCCACATAATCCGCCACTTGATGTTTCGCGTGGCCGTTTGGCTAAAGCTCTCAATTACCACAGGCTTCAGCTAAAAGCGAACGTAGGCAAAATTACTGCGATAGATGCGTAGCACAGCGAAATGGAAACAAAAGCAAATCTAAATTTCCATCCTCCGTTCTGTAGCTTCACAATTTCGACATAAAATGCGTAATATCTGCAAAAAAAAAAAACAAATCTAAACTTGAGTCTGTACGTTCAAATTCGTTTGCCAAAATCAGTATTCTTACACTGGGTGTGTACTATTTTTTCCTAATGTGGAACATTTGACGAAGCTAGAAACAATTCGGACAATTGGACGTTTGCTCCGCTCGATTGTGTTCAGGGTTACAATTGGTTCACCCTTTCGGCAATCTTAGAATTGTCTGGCTACAGCACCCAATTACAAAAAACAAACCGACCACCCCTAACATCTGGCCCGATTCTTTTCCGAACTCCAGAAATATTGTTTCGCAACCGAGCACCACAGGAAAGTTGCACAGATTGCATAGTGGAAGAGCGGTTAGTGTATAGCCCTGCAGCAAAAGACGCTCCTGTTCAGGCGCACATTTCCCCCTTTCCTTCAGAAAATTGCCAATGATTAGCTCCACTTTCTGGCTGCGTTGTGCATCGTTCCGCATCGCGTGTTTGATTTGATTCGAAATTCAAAAACGAACGTGGAGGCGAA